>CM076415.1:36000154-36477301 GCA_038363315.1 Mugilogobius chulae
ATTGTTAAAATCAATATATATCAAGTTTTGGTTGCAATTTTTACTTAAAACACTATTTTTTCTCTCTTTTAAAGTGAAACTGGAGAGGACCACCCAAGCTCAGCCAATCAGAACGCTGCATTCTGCTGCTGATTAGAAATAAAATCCTTTATTATTCAATTCAGAGAATACTCAGTCGTCTCATTTTTTCACAAAGTGTTGCATTTATCATAGACTTTTTGGTGGAAAACACAAGGTTTACTTATTTACAACTAAAAAAGTTAGCTACCCCATCTTTAACCAGATAAGAATAAAATTGCTACAGATTTGTAGCATATTGTAGCATTTAAATTTGCTAATGGGGTGACTAAAATGTCTAACAGCATTAGCAAATAGTTTGGCTTGAAAAAAAAAAGAACAAAAGAATTGAACAAGGCAGAAAAACCTCGAAACAAGTTAAATTATTATTACGTCTATCAAGTTAAACCATCTTAACCAGAAACCAATATAACAATGAAGATTAAATCCAGATTTTAATACATTTTAACCAATCTAGAAATACATTTTTTGCTGTGAACAAAGTTTGTTATGCGTTTGAGTGTACAGGAGGAAAAAGATGATATATTATTGTTGCAGATGTGTTTAATTTTAGATAAATACATTTTCTTGTGATTTGTGATTTGTCTTGTTTGAATATCTTCTGCAAATATCTGGTGGTCAAATAACAAATATTGATATTGGCATAAAAAAAAATACACATAAAATTAAATACATATCAATCTCTAAATGTGGCCGTTTTAGAAGCAAAAGTCTGCCTTTCAAAATTTAGAATAAACATAATTTTAGAAGCAAATTTTACATTATTTTTTCAAAAACAAACTTTTTTAAAACAACGTAGCAGAATGTTTTGTCACATTAAGATTGCTTCATTTTGGATAGGAAGCATTTTTTTAAATACCTTCAACTTAGGAATTTTATAAGGGCAAATCAAAGTAATGTCCTGACAAAACCTGCTTTCTCAAATTTGGAAGAAATGTTGCTAACAAATAGTCAAAAGAAAGGTATTATCTCTAAATTTTACAATCTGGTTATGTCTTGTGTTGCTGAAAATTCTTGTGATAGGTTTAGGGCATGGAAAGATGATTTGTCTATACAATTTTCAGAGGAAGATTGGCAAGATGCGTGTACCTTAGCCCACACCACTTCAATAAATACTCGTCTCAAATTATTCAATATAAATGGTTAATGCGAACGTACGTGACACCAGTGGAACTCAACCGATACAATGTAAATATACCTGATGTGTGCTCAAAGTGCACTGAATGTAGAGGAACACTGGTTCACTGCATGTGGCATTGTAGAAAAATTGTTCTTTTTTGGGAAGAAGTAAGAGAAATAATTCAAAATATTATTTCCAAACAAATATCAATAGAACCAAAACTGTTTTTATTTAGCTTATATCCAGAGAAACATAACTACACTAAAAATGAACAAATATTGATAGACCTTTGCCTGCTTAATGCCAAAGATGTATAGCTTTATTTTGGAAAAAAATTTCCAGACCAAGTGGCACCCACTGGATTCGGCAGATGTTGTCTACTCTGCCACTAGAAAAAATTACCTACGTGTTAAAAGGCAAACAGGAACGTTTTGAATGCATCTGGAAACCTTTTATTGAATATGTGAAAGGTTTGGATTTATTGGAAGACAGACAGAGAGTCATGAAGACCCTGTAGTTTCTATTTGACATTATGTAATTTTGTTATACTCCTTAAATGTTGATTGTCATTTTGTATTATTATTTTTTTTCAATCATCTAAGATGAGTATGTGTAGGTTGCATTGATCATTAACAGCTTTGTAAGCACTTTGTGTTTGTTTTTGTATGTTTAAATTGTACGAAAACTTAATAAATTTATTTTGGCAAAAAAAAAAAAGATTGCTTCATTTAGAAAGTTTAGTTCATTAAAAAGTAGCTTGGTAGACAGTAAGAATGAGTGTTGTTTGTTGTTTGGTCGTGATCATAGTAATTGTGAATAATCGCTAAATCGTGATATTTTCTATCACAATAATCGCAATACTAAAATTTTATATTGTGACATTCCTCATCTGTAGCTGCTCTTTCCCTATTTTAGCCGTGTTTCGAGTCCTTACAGGAGAAAGCTGGATTCGCCTCCATTGACTCTCATTCATTCTTGCCACTCACTGCTGACATTTAGAACACTGTGACTGATTAAAGTTGCGAGACCTAACACAACTTTGAAACCATTACAAAGTCACTCATAAAAACATTGTGGGGGTTTTCAAACATTCGACAGCTGCTGAAAACAAAAAAAGTCCGTCTTAATTTGGTCTTGTGTTGTGGCCCCACCTGCTCCACCTTCTCGTTGTAGTGCAGCTCCACCTGAGCACGACAGCGGGGTCGAAGGTCAACCTCGGCGAGCGGCTCCAGCTTTCCATACTTAGTGACCAGACAATGGTATCTGCAGGGAGGAAACAGACGATGGTCACAGAACAAGAAGGAGCAAAATATAAACTATATTTAACACTTACTACGTCTATTTGGACAAAGAACTGTTAACTGTAATGTGAAGATGATATTTTCAGAAAAAACAATGGGCCTCATTCACGACACGTTCTTACGAACAAATTTGTTCTTAAGGGCTGTTTACGAACATTTTTGGCATTCACAAAATTTGTTCTTAACGGAAAATGTTCGTCTGTAAGAACAAATTCTACGAACACTGAGGAGCACTCGTAAGAACAAAAAATCAGCTGTTTCAGATTTTTATTTCTTATAGAATTCAGTCAAAAATTTTAATTCCTACATGATTGTAGGTTATGTATTTTTATAAATTATTATACGTAAAATAATTTTAGAAACAAAAAAGTCATCACTCATGCTAAAAATGACTCCTTTAATAAACCTGCAGCAGCCTGTCCCAGCCTCAAAGCCTCTGTGTTCTGACCCCCACAGGACTCAGGACCCTGTGTCCCCCCAGGACCAGAGCGCACGGTGCTCTGACTCTGCACCCGCTACAGCCTCTACCCCCCTCCCCCGCTCCCCCCACACGCTCGTTCTACCGCGACGTGAATATAAACGGCAAAAGCCCAGCATTATTTCAATACATCTGTGATGTGAATCTGTTTCCTCTGAGTGTGTTCATGTGAGTTTGGACATTTTTAAAAGACACTGACGTTTTTAATCAGTGAAAGCGCTCCTGCCTTTCTTCCTCCTCTGCAGCAGCGCTTCCTTCTCCCAGCTCCTCTCCAGCAGAAATCTTGTGAATGACGCGGTGTGTCCGGCCCATTTTGCCATATAAGGAAGTATGCATTATTCATTTTTATGTAAATAATGGTTCGTAGCTATGGTTTGGTGAATTTGGCGTAAAGGCTGTTAGGAAGGAATTTGGCTCGTTACGAACCCGTCGTGAATCACACGTAGAGTTTTCGCAGCAGCTTCTTAAAGTGAAAGTTACGCACAGATTTTACGAAGATTTTCATGAATGAGGCCCATTAAATTTAAAGTCTTTGGCCCAATAAATGTGACATAAGTAGAGGTAATTCCACAACTGTTATCTAGCAACAATATTGTAAAAAAGTAAAAAAAATGCACATAAATGAAACAGAAATTACAATTTGACAGAAGAAGATAATACTTGCTAACACTATTATTTTTGTTAAAGTTGGGGTACTTAACTTTTTTGTTGTAAATGAGTAAACTTTGTGTTTTTCACTAAAAAATTATGATAAATATAGCACTGTATGTGAAAAAATGAGACCACTGTGCACTGTCTGAGTAGAATAATAAAGAGTTCTAAACAGCAGCTGAATGCTGCACTCTGATTGGCTGAGCTTGGGTGCTCCTCTCCTGTTTCACATTGCTCTTCGCAAAAAGAAGCTTATAAACCGTAATTGCAACCAAAAATGAATTCATGTCGATATTAACCATGTGTCAAAGGATTTATAAAAGGAAGTTGTCAGATTTAAACCTAAATCATGTTTACAAGGTGAAAATCAGCTAAACCACCTTTAAATAACTGTTCAAACTCCCAGTAAGCTGAGTCTGTTTTAATTTAAATTTTTTTATGTAATGCCGATTTTAAATCTCCTTTGAGGATTTATGTTTTAGAACTTGCATTACTTTCTGTAGAGGGCTGGGGCCAACTACAATTTAGGCCCCAAACAATTTGACTCTTGGTGAGGATATATACTAGCCTGATGTATCAGCCGGTTTCATTTCACTCTGTGGAAACTAGTTGCTGAAGTGAAATGAAATGGAGCGGAGGCTCTAGGTGGCGTTAGCCTGGCTAGACATATACTACATTTGTAGTACTATACATACAAGTTAACAATTGTAAAAGATGCATGGCTAGGGCCGGCCCAGGGGCTTTTATTGGTTATTGGACACATCATCGTTCCAGTGATTTCATTTAGTGACTGGACTCATTTAAATTTTCTATTCAAAAAAAAAAACAAAAAACAAACAAAAAAAAAACATTAACTCTTTATGGATTTGGCCTGTTTTCCCTAAAATGCCTGACTGAAACTTTCTCCAATTCAAATCTGAATCTGTTTCTAAACCTAATATACGACGAAACGAATATCTGGACTCTTTGTGAAGCTAAGGCTATGTAGTTTGGGCTTGGACTCTGATTATAAGGGAACAAGCTCTGCACAGAGAAAGGTCAGAAACCTGAATTTTCATTTGATCAATATAAGGAGCAGTAAAGCCGGTGTTTGGAGCCAGGGTCTGAATGAGACTAGTTGACTCTTAATCTATTTGTAAACACAGTTATAGTTGGACACTGGTCTTGTACCTGCAGGGCAGCTCTTCCTCAGGACAGTCGACATAGTAACGAATAAAAAACCTCTCTGCGTCCTCTCTCTCGCTGTCAGTGACCACACTGCCGTTCAGCGTTGAAATGCCAGGCAACCTAAAGACGACAAAACTCTATGGTTAACTTGGCTTTCATTGCTATAACAAGTTTCACATGATACACAGCATTTATGTTTGTAATTTTAAGTCGTTAATCGGATGGCAATAGAAGTTATACAGATTACATCACAGCATTTTAAATGTGAGGACTGAGTGACAAAGAGGTTAAAGGGATCCCTGGCTATGAAGACAAATTAAACTAAATTGCTAGTACAGGTCATGTTTACTAAAAAAAATTGCAAAAAATATATAACTGCTTACTATTTTTATAAAATCTGCATTGTTTTTGAGCTACTGGGAGCAGCCATATTGTCCAGGTGCAATGCATTCTGGGTTGATGATGTCAAATGGTTGCTTTTTGTTGTTGCCATGGTTGCTCCTACCATAGTTGCTCCCTAGGTTGTTACCTTGACAACCACCAGAAGACACAGACAACCATTTGATGTCATAACCGCAGCAAAATGGCAGCCTCCAAGTAATTTCTTTAAACTACTATTTTAATAAAACTACAAATACTTCCAAGGTATTTGTCCTGTATTTATATAAGTGATGATATTATAAGTGTTTTAGGGTAAACATGTGATTATAGCCAGGGTTCGCTTTAAGCATGGACATTCTATATTTTAACAAGTGGAAAAATAATAAGCAAAACAACAGAGAAAATGTACTTCTTTGCTGTTTACGGCCTAATCTTTATCTGTGGAGTTTTTGTTTTGCTCAAATTAAATTTATGTGGCAACATGGAAGATGATAATGTTTTTCTGTTGCCGTAGCAACAGTGTAGAGTTTCACTAGCTTGTTTGCTAACAATAATTGGTGATTTAAGACATTTTAGCTGCAACAAACAGACACAAAAACATCTTTTTAAATAAGAAAAACATAATAAGTTTGTGATAAATGTGAGAGAAGCTAGAGTCTTTTGTTTATCTGCTTTTCTACCACCGTTTACCTGATTTTTTCTTTTTACATGTCAGTTACAAACCCGGTCCTCAGTAGTCTTGTGGTGGGTTGAATTTGTTATCAGACTGTAGTGTCTTTTCCTTATTTTATCTGTATTTTGAGGTGTTACAGGAGAAAATGTCCTTTCTCTCCATTGACTCTCATGCATTCTTGCCACTCAGTGCTCACATTTGAATGCTGTGATGTCATCTGCGGAACCTCTATAGTGAGAAAAGACATTTTCTCCTGTAAGAGCACTAAATACAGCTAAATCAGGAAAAAGACAGTGCAGTCTGAGAACAAATTCAACCCACCACAACTCTGATGATACTGAGCTTGTATCTGACATGTAGAAAGAGAAATCAGGTAAACAGTGGCAGAAAATCAGATAAACAACAAGACTCTAGCTTCTCTCACATTTATCACAAACACAGACATCACACACAGTTAAACTAATTAACTTTTTCTCCTTAAAAATATGTTTTTGAGTCTGTTTGCTGCAGTTAAAATATCCTAAATCATCAACTGTCATTAGCAAACAGGCTGGTGAAACTCTGCACTGTTGCCACGACAACAGAAAAACTACCACATAGAGTTCATTTATGTAACACAAAAACTCCAGTGAGAAAGATTAAGCCATAAACAGCCAAAAATCAGATGTAACCAGGAGCTCAACAGAATATTTACAAGTTCTTTAAATAATTATAAAGCCTAAAGTCTGACTCACTGTGCGATCATAAGGCTGCGTCGCTCCGCGTTGGTGTAGGTCTGTAATAAGGGAATTCCCTGCAGCCGAACCTCCTCCAGTTTTGGGAAGAAATTCAGTTTTTCTATGTCCTCCCACCGGTTTAGACCTAAAACAATAGACGTGTTACTTTACTGTGATACAAGTAAAAATAAAATGATCAAAATGAAAAACAAAAGTAGACTTTATGCAAGCCTACATGAGAACTGCTGTGTAAATTCCCATGTATTTAATAGAAAATATAGCAAGGTTAGTGAGTTATTTGTTTAATATTGTAGAAAGTGGAAGCGCAAGAAGTACCTTTAGAGTGAAAACAAGCTCAGAGAGGTTATTTATATTGATCAAGACATTTCCACACATGACAGTTTGCATGTCTGATCTTGCCTCCCTGTTAAAAATAGATCCACAGAATCTTTGAATGTAAATCACTGTCAGTGTGTTTGTGTGGCTTTTATGATATAAATAGCAGTGCAATGTATGTAAATGTTTAATGGTGGACAACTTCTTTCTGTCACAGAAAATAAGGCCAAGCAATCTTCAAAGAGTTACTGTAATTTCTGCCCTATTAAGCGCACCTGAATATAAGCCGCACCCACTAGATTTAAGTAAGAAAAATTATAAAGTACATTTATAGGCCGCACTTGTTAATAGTAAGTCTATGAGAATCTATAATTTTGCTGCATTGCCTTATAAGCCGCAAAGTTCAAAGCTCATGAAAAAAGTAGCGGCTTAGAATCCAGAAATTATGGTAAGTTATTGCAGGGTTTGAGGAGACCTATAATGTAAATCTACTTTTCTGAGTTTGTACCCATGTTGCTGCAGCGTTCTCTTAACAAAAGTTCACCCAAAGTTAATTTGGATTGATTGATGCATGTTTGAGTAATCTTGTATTGTCCTGCAGCTGATTCTCCAGCACTCAGAAAATTCCTGTTCTCACCTACCACCTGCCCTTGCCCACTTGTCTGTATTTACTTGCGCTTACTCAAACATTCAGATTCTGAGTAAAAGTTTCTGTTTACATTAAAGAACTTTTCTGCTCATGCTCAGTTCAACTCTTCCTCTAGTTTTGTAACTTTCTGTGTCAGTGTCACAGCGCCACACTCAGTCAGTTACAGGCATTACACCGGCTTCAGGCTGGTTTACTGATTCATGTGAACGCTCACAAATCCAGACAGCTCCATGTTTATGCAATTCATTTTTAAAACTATCCTTGTTTTGTCTTTGTGTGTGGACAAGACACTAGTCCCGGTTCAGATTTTGTGGTCTTTGTTTGAAGTTTTGTTTGAAACATGATTTATGTCTGGATTATCTCAACAAAGGAGAAGTGCTCACTATCACAGATTTAGACATATTTGTGAACAATATTAGAGAGAAATGAAAGCAAAAACAAAAGTGTTTATATTTTTGTTCAGTGTTTGTGTGCAATGAAGCGGCCGATGGCTTTTCTAGTTTATACAGTATGTTCACAAAAACCTGCTGCAGATATCTGTTCTGACCTGAGTTGTGTAAATTGATGCTGCGTAGATTTGGGAAAAAAAACATTTAGATGCATGTTTTAATAAATATTGTGCTAACATACCTAATTCTGCTTCTAAAATGTTCAATACTGATGTTTGAAATCCATAAAAAACACACAAAAACACAAAATGGCTTTTCACTCTAGTAAAAACTAAAAACAAATTGATCTGTAATATCAAATACACTCCTAAATAAATGAAAAATAATAGCTCTCTTAAAACAGTAGTTCATTTTGTGCGAATATAAATGAAAACTTTGGTGCTCTTGTTTTTTGTACGATCATTAACGAAAAATAATAACGCTCTAAAAGCAGTAGTTCCTTTTGTACGACTATAAACAAAATGTTTGTTTGTGTGTGTGTATGAATGTAGCAGACACTCATTCTAATATGAAGCATGAGTGTATGCCCGTAAGCAGTCCAAGCAAAAATATTTATGTATTTATATTTGTGTACACGAGGGGTAGGACCACAGAAGTTCCTTGAACTTCCACCACTCCTTTTGAGCATCACTTTCTGTTGCTGAATTTCCTTTTGTAAACTCTTCTTTTTTTTATTTTATTCCGTTTTATGAACTGATTGTTGCTCAAATAAATCACTAAAAATAAAAAAAGTGCACTAAATAACAGCTTTTTTAAAAATAAACTAATATTTTGCCTATCCTTAGTTTGTATAGAATGAAAATGACTTAGTAATGCTTCTAATTTTAAATAAGTAAGTAAGTAATCTTTATTTGTATAGTGCATTTTACAGACACAGAGTCACAAAGTGCTTCACAGTGAGATGAACCCCTCCCCTCCCCACTCAGTGATAAAGAAAGTAAACTGCCCTGGGGCAGCTCAGCAGAGGCGATTCGCCCAAACACTTGGCGCCATTTCTCAATTCCTAGTCTGCAGACTCTGTACTCGTGTACTCCTGGGTACAGACTTGTGGGAGCAGACTTGGAGAATGGACTTGAGGAGTTCACAAGCTCGTACTCGGCTTTTTGAGTTTTGGAACAAGTGAACTTGATGACATCACAGGAAATACAGCTCACGTGTGTGCGTGCCAAAAAAAAAAAGTGAATATGGAATGATTAAACAACAAAAGCAGCAGTAATTTCTACACTATTTAATACAGTATCTCATTGTATAAAATCTAAAGTCTTAACAGTCTAAAGTAGGCTATTCTATGAACTAATAATAATTTATTATAAAGCATTATATTCACTAAGCTAACCTGTATTTTCAAAATTACTTTTTGGCATAAGATAAATATGACCATTCTTACATCATGATTATTGTGAATCCTGCTAAAATCTGATCATTTGTGTTAAATATTTAGGCTATAAACAGGCAGCCTAATTAAACAAGCATCAGCGAGGCTCTAAACGCACACAGAATCTGAGAAAACACACCTGCATATTATTCAATTCAATTCAATTCACCTTTATTGTCATTGTCACAAGTACAACGAAATTAGTTTTTTATGGAAGCAATTATACTTGTTTTACTTTATTTTACACAAAGAAGTATAATTGTGTAGTGTTGAGGACAGCTTTTACATCAGCATGATTGACTGCACTGAAGTGGGTCGTGACTGCCGGACCGGTTCTGACCCGCTCCGTGCGTGACTCTGCCGGTTCTGTGTGTGAGAGTCAGGCTGCTCTTGGTGCGCGCAGAGGAGGAAGCAGCAGCGGGTGAAAAACTGCGGTGACCAGCCTCCAGTGCAAGTCTCTTTCGATGCATCCCCGGTGAAGGGGGCGGATCAAGTTCTCATCCGGGGATTTCCAGCGGAGTCCTCGAGAAGCGAACTTTGAATTGGAACAGGACACAAGTCCACAAGCACACAAGTCTGCACAAGTCAAGTATGTCTGTCTGCAGACGACACGCCCATTTTTCTAACAACACGCCCCCTTACGACAGTAGTAACTTTGCTAGAAAAACATTATAGTCGGGACCAGAGGGACGACGATTAAGTTTAGGAGAACGGGTAAGTTTAGGAGAAGGGTTAGGGTGATGGCTAAGGTTAGGAAAAAGGTTTGGGTAAAGGTTAAGATAAAAAATATAACAGTTTAGGCCCGTTTAGCAAAAGTTACAAACTCATCACCATGGCAACCACTTCGCCTCTGTCCCTCGGACCTGACTATCAGCACTAACCATTGGAAAACACGTAAAATCAGACAAAAGTATGTAATAAATAAAGCAACTAAAAACAAAGACATGTATTTATTAAGTCAAATTTTAATAATTTCGCCATTATTATTAAATAATACTAAACGTAATTTGGGTAAAAATGCCCCCAAAGTACAAATAATAATTAAATTATTCAACTTTCCATCTATAGAGTTCGTATATTCATTGAGGTTTCAAATTTTGCATAATAACTTTAGCTCCTCGTTGATGTGAATATCGCTACCTAGTGCAAAGACTGCTCACGACACGCCTATTTCTAACGACACGCTCCCACCTTGCAGTCTGCAGACAGACCCTACTCGCACAAGTACATGGATTGAGAAACGGCCCAAGTGTTCCCAAACATGCATGTTATTGGTTAGTGGGGGAAACCGGAGTGCCCGGAAAAAACACCCAGACACGGGGAGGAACATGCAAACTCCACACAGAAAGGTCCCGGGCCCGAGCGGGAATCAAACCCGCGACCTTCTTGCTGTGACTTGTGACTTGAATATTATTTTTTAACCTTATAATCTTCACATCCCTAATCAACATACAGTATTTTTGGCTCCTTAACTCTATATATTGTGTTTAAATATCACTCTCTACAGTTCTGAGTCCTTGTTTAGTAATTACAGTCCAAACGAGACACATTTGCAGCGTTCAGGTCAAAACTATGTGTCCAACAGAGCGACATACTTACAGCCAAGTGTACCTGATCACAAAAACCTGCTGCAGATATCTGTTCTGACCTGAGTTGTGTAAGTTGATGCTGCGTAGATTTGGGGGAAAAAAAACATTTAGATGCATGTTTTAATAAAGCTAACATACCTAATTGTGCTTCTCAAATGGTCTATACCGATGTTTGAATATTTAAATCCATAACAAGTCTCACAAAATATCAAATATGTGCATCAAACATTAGCTTTAAACTACTATTTTACCCATTCCTAGTTTGTATAGAATGAAAATGACTTAATAATGCTTCTAATTTTGGCTTGATTATCCATATTTTGTTCTGTGACTTGAATAAATATTTTTTAACCTTATAATCTTGACATCCCTAATCAACATACAGTATTTTTGGCTCCTTAACGCTGTACTATATTGTGTTTAAATATCACTCTCTACAGTTCTAAGGCATTGTTTTGTAATTACAGCCCAAACTAGACACATTTTTGCAGCGTTCAGGTCAAAACTAATCACAAAAACCTGCTGCAGATATCCGTTCTGACCTGAGTTGTGTAGGTTGATGCTGCGTAGGTTCGGGAAAAGCCGCTGGAGAACGTCTTCGCTGTCCTGAATGGAGGCCAGGTTGTTGTTGGCCATGACCAGGGTGTCCAGGCTGGGGAACATGGAGCCGATCTTGCGGACTTCGGCCCAGTCGTGGAGGCTGTTGTCGGTGATGTGGAGCAGGCGCAGAGAGGGACAGGGGACGCGAGAGGCATGCACGCGGCTGTACTCGTTAAGGCACAGGAACAACTCCTCCAGGCTGAAGAAGACACAAGGACGGAGAAGAAGACAAAGGTCAGGGCAAAATCTGCTTCACAAAGGGGCAAGTTAGTGCTTAAAGTGAACCCTGACTATAAAGACAAATCTGGCTAAAATGCTAGTACAGGTCATGTTTGCTTTTGGTTGTTGCCATGGTTACTCCCGCAGTTCGATCGGTGAACAGTTGAAACAAAAACACCACTGACAGTGTCCAGTTCTTGCCTCTTCCTCTTGATTATCTTCAGTTTTACTAGATTCCACATAATCGTTCTGTATTTGGCCAAACTCCGGCTCAAACTGAAAAGGTTTAACTGAGGAATTCATGTTGCTTAGTTACCTGCTAACGCCTGTTACCTTGACAACCACCAGAGGGCAGATAGACAACCATTTGATGTCACAGTGAGGACAAAATGGCAGCCTCCATGTAATTTCTTTGAAACACTATTTTGATAAAACAACAAATACTTTCAAGGTTTTTGTCCTGTAGTTATATAAGTGACGATATTAGAAGTGTTTTAGTGTAAACATGTGATTATAGCCAGGGTTCGCTTTAAAGGCTAGAAGAATAATTGCACTGACTCTGTCCACTCAATTATTCCCAAGCAGGTCATTTAGGTTTGACCATAAGTAATCAAGTTTAAACGTTTGTAAAATACATACAAAAATGTGTTTGGCCAGCAAGACTACGCACTTTTCTTGCCCATGAGTCTCAGCTTCCTTTTATTTTTCATTCAATGATCTCTTTGGGCTAGTTGCTAATTGCTAAGACAAAATCCATCATTTTACACTCAAGCATTAGGCCAGTGGTTCCCAAAGTGGGGGTCGGGAAGCAAAGTCTGAGGGTCGCGAGATGATTTCAAGATGTATTTTTTCAAATATGACAAGGCATTTAATCAGTTTTGGGGGAATGTGGGTTATATAAAGCAATACAATGTCAAAATAAATGCAATTAGGGAACCTTTAGGTAACTAGTCACTGGGTTTTTCTCACATGGCGTGAAAAAATGCCCTAGATTGTTGTCTGGAAAGGATGAAATCTCTATTATTCATAATTACTTCTAATGCGGAGGCCGAAACGCTGCTCAAACAGGTTATTCCGACTTATGAGCTTAAAAATAGCCAAAGGACAGTAAAGTTTGCTATATTCTTGCTCTTCACATACGAGTTTAACATGATAGAAACTGTACTCAGCTCTTGTAATCTTGGCCTACATCATCAGTCAAACATAACTCTCACTCACAGAAGCTTAAATAAAAATTTTGTTAACTTTATTAAATTACTTTTTCCTGTTGTCCTACCTACGCCTTTGAATTTGATCCATTATAGAGTGACTAATCAAACAAGTCTTTACTTTTACAGATCACTTGAACACCATTGCTTGCACAGATATTGTTTGTGTCTTTATGCAGTAAGTCTTACTCGGGCAGCTCTTGTGTGAGCTGCAGCACAGTGTCCCAGGACACTCGGGTGTTGTTGAGCACGAGTCGCCGAACCCCAGCGAAGGCCTCGACGCAGTGAGGGTCCAGAGAGACTCCCGCCAGAGGGTTGGAGCTCAGGTTCAGGAAGTCCAGGTTGGGAATGTTGGATACTATTTTACTGATCTGAAAGACAGAAAGAGGTGATTATTCAATGTTTAAAATGTATTGTGTTGTAAAAGCTGTTGTAAAGCACCTCATGCCAGTCCTGCAGATTATTATGAGACAAGTCCAGCTCCATCACGTGAGCACAAAACGCAGCGATCTCTGATTGGTCTCCAGCTCGACTGATGCCACAGCCGTTTAACACCAGCACACTCGGCAAGTTAAGGCGATCTAAAGAGACAGAAAACAAAAGATAAATATAGAGAAGAACTAGCATGTTATGTCAAATAAACATTCAACCTTTCATAGGGGATCCTTGAGGCGTGGTGATCATGACCACTCCCATCCCGGGACCTCGGCGATAGGGAAAGTTCTCAGGGCTGTACTTTTCTATGATCACCTCCACAAAAGAGCGTCCGTCTGTGTCCTCCGGCGACTCCATGGCTCTGTCCCTGAGCTCTGTGTCCAAAAGTGGAAAAACATGTTCATCAAATGAAATATTTCACACATTTAAATATTTCTAAATACAGCTTATTTTAAGTTCACTTCACTCTAATGAAGGATATTCACAGTTGTAGGTAACAGAGTTGATTTAAAATAGAAACTTAACGCAATCCTTAAATATTTCTTTACATATTCTAAGCCAACGGTTCTCAAACTTTTCACACCAAGTACCACTTAATTTAATATTTTGCTCACCAAGTACCACCAGATCAAAACTCTGACTACAATAGGCCTAAAATTAGAGCTCAAAGTGGTTTAAAGCGAGGCTGTGGTCTAAGCAATGGTAAGTCATAGGCAGTTCTAAAAGATCAATCAACTTTGTGACGTCCCCTGCGCCCTCTGCAGGTGATCCTTGTCCTTGAGTAATAATCTGTCTTGTGTTGAGGTCCAGTGACTGGAGGCGCTGCCCGGTGACCACTAGGGCCCAGTGTTCCCCGGGTATAAAAGGCCAACTTCCTGTGACGTCTCGTTCTCTCAGACTCCAGACCTCGGGCCACGCCACGCTCGCCAGTTCTTTTCTTTGATTTGTTTTTACGCACCACACTTGCACTCACACAAACTCATACACTAAAGGTTTTTGTACTGACTCTCATTCGCATACACGCACCACAGCACACTACTCATTTACACTGATAACAGTAATATTCTGCATTCAACATTACATACATAAAAGGTTGTCTTACACTCACCTACACGCACGCATGCAATGCACTTCACACATGTATACTGACAGCAGAAAGATTTATTATTATTGTTTAAATAAATGCCCAAAAAAGGGCCTAAAAACTGCCTGCTGCTTGTCTGTCCCCTTCTTTACGTATGTTGCGATCTATGAACCGGGCTGTAACAAACTTTATTTATATAGCACTTTTTAAAAAACCGTCATGATTGATCAAAGTGCTTCACAACAATGATACATGAGACGAGACAATAAAACCTGATAAATGCTTAACCAAAATGAGGACCAAAACATGAGTAGATTTGTCTCTAAATAAAAGAAATATTAAACTGCAGATGGCTTTAAGTAGAGCTTGATATATATTGATGTATATCGTATATAGCAATATATATATAGGACAAGATATGAATTTGGCCATATCGTACATATGATGAAATATGTGAAAAAGAGCTCCTAAAACTAATGAAAAGCAGTTACAAAGAAAATTGACAAAATGTAATAGTCAAATTATAAACTTGTGCTATGCATACAATTTAGCTTTACTCAGGAAAAGGCACGATTAAAATTTATTTATTCAATGAAAATTTATATTTCTACTTTCTAATTAGCAAAATAAAGGAAAAAAAATATTTCACTTAAAAACTAATGTATCTTTTGCTTGCTCGACAAACCTCACACAAAGCGCTATCAGAGAGTGTGGCAAACCGCTAAAAGAGCACAAAACGTTACATCTCATTAAGTAAAGAGTAAGTACTTAGCCGTATCTATAAAAGCAGTCAATCCTGAACTAACTGTATTGACGGAAACAAAAGCCTTACCTAAAGAGACGTTCCTTTAACCACACTGACCGCTTAATGTTTCCTGCTGCTTCTCAAATCGGCCTGAAAATAAAAGGTTCCAGGCTCTAGTCAGTTTAAAATCTGCTGCACAATTATTTCCAGCACTCACTCACTTACTCCAGATTGGCGGCGGGTGATTCTCGGCGCTGAACGAGGCGAGAAAAAACGACCGGGAAAACTCTGATCCGGCTCATGAAAGTGTCTGTAAAAACAAGGCAAAAGATCAGCAGCAGTCAAGTTAATCATTTACTTAAGTTGTTATAAATGACGTGACTTTATAAATGAAATCACCAGGGCACTGACATTAAATATTACTGGCTGATGAGACGGTGTAGTCCCTCATTCATCCAGGAGTTGGACAGTGTTTCCGAAGATCAAGACGTTTCGACTCTCATCCGAAAGTCATGATTCAGATTGAAAATGACTTTCGGATGAGAGTCGAAACGTCTTGATCTTCGGAAACACTGTCCAGATGACTACTTTGAAGACTTCTACTATTACTGGCTGATGTAATAACCTTATACCTACAGGAAAACACCTTTCTAAATCAAACTATATTCAACTTTATTGTAATTGCTCTTGTACAAATATAGTCCAACAAAATCCCATTTAGCCCTTAAACAGAGGTGTGACGAAATACCAATTATACATAAATAAATTAATATAAAACAGGTTTAATAGAATCACGTATGAGCTTGCATAGTAATAGCATATTTACAGTAACAGACTAACAGTACATTATACCAGTGGTTCTTAACCTGGGGGAATGATTTCTGGGGGTCCCCTGATGATGTGTGAAGTTTAACATTAATATCTTAGGTTTGACACTTTTCAACTGTAATGATGCAGAATCCTACAAGCCACCAATGAATTTATCTAGGCTTACATCTTCAAAATAACATTAAACAATCAAATAAAGACCACTTTATCACATTGTGGGGAGCCAAATTTTGTGTTTGCGGGTCACGAATGACTATGGTTGTCATTTTAGGGGTTGAGAACCACTGCATTATAAGATATGTTTTTTGTGAGACAGTCATAGAAAATAAACCATCTCATAATCTTAGTTGGTAAATGTATAAAACATTGTTTAATAGTAGTTAGTTTATTTGAAAGGGACAGAACATTAGACATTGTTGCCCTGTTAGGTGCAACCGATGCCACATTCGTAGGCCATATTGACCCTATTTTGTCCCGCCCACTTGGCTTGGAAATGCACTTCCTGTTTAGCTCTGTTAAGGTAGCTAACGTGTTTGTTTGTCTGTCTTGTGGGGCAATTTTAATTAAATATAATGACAGTTAAAATAAAACCATCGTCTGAAATCTACAGGCTAAATGCAGCTAAACAGGAAGTGCACGTCCTAGAAAAGTAGGCGGGACAAAATAGGGTCAATACAGTAGCTCAGACCCGGTCCCTCATCACAAAGAACAAAGACATACATTACATTACAATACAATACATTAAAAAAATAAATGACATAAAGTAATGTTCTAATGTTCTAATGTTTAAAAATATGAAGCACTCAGCAAATTAGTTGCAAAAGTTACTTGACTGACTTTCTGTACAAATCTTATATATACCTTTATATATAAGAAAATTATGCCTCAGAAATATAGTTCCACCAATTAATTATTGAACAGTAAATAAGTTACAGCATAAGTTTACGGTAATTATTATGACAGGCCTAACTGCTACCTTAAAGCTACATGATATTTTTTCTGTTTAGGCAGTAAATGTAAAAAATATCAACAGGACAATATTGCTGGAGTAACAGTTACTCAGGAGCATCAACACAAAGGGAAAGTTAGAGCAAAATGGTTAGGCAAGTAATTACAACAGAGGCCAAGTGAGGATTTGACTCTGTTTGAAATGAATAAAGTATAAAACTGTATATGTACAGTGTGTTGTAAACTTTAAATTAATATTTCTGTACTTATTGGGGTAATGTTACTGTCATTTCACAACTGTCTGACACTTCAACCTGAACTAACACTTGTTTAAAAACTGGCATTTACAAATTCTTGGAATACTAAAATAATTAAAATGTTTATTTACTTTGTCTAAAACTCACACTACTGAAGTGTTTTTAGAATAAACATCTTCTCAAACCCAAATTGAAAGCATTATTTTCAAAGCTGATTATGATATTTCCACTACTAATCTTGTAACACAAAAGCAATAATTGTATATATTAAGTTAATTTTATATTTTAAGTTTTCATTTTAATTAAACATGAATGGTCATTGTGTTTTTCATGAAAAACAGCCCATATAACCAAAACAACACACTTTTGTGAAATGGACAAAATGTACAACCTATTGATTTGACTTATAAAAAGTAATAAAACTGTGAATGTTTATTAGATTTAATCACAAATTAAAATCTGCAGGTTGGATTGTCTTAAAAACTCATCTTTTTTAAGTCTCTAATTTATAATAACAACTGGATTAAACACACAAAAGCATTGCCAAATCAATAACTACAATTGTGTAAAATAAAAATATAATGTAATACTATAAAACAATCTAAATTTAACACCAAAATAATTAGTAAAGTGGATGGGTCAGAAGGATCACGTCTTTATCCAGCATCAGTAAATCTGACCTAACAGCTTATCGAGACATAACGACAATCATCACTCAAAAAAACAGCCGCATAAATGTCACAATACCGCGAATAAATCTAAAATAAAGATACAAAACGATCTAGAAATATTTCATCCGCTGTTGTCCTCATACACACCTTAAATATCGACTTTAGTTTCCTCTTCTTGATGAAAACAAACCAGCTGTCATTTTGGCGTCTCGCATCCCGGAAGTGATGTGCCGCAATACCGGAAATGGAAATGTGAAAAGTTAAAATTTATTTTTTCGTATATATTTTTTTTTGTTAAAAGAAATTAAAAACGAAGCACAAGCGTATTAAAGATAAAGTACGAGGGCCAACAAAAAAAATATAAAAATAAAAAATATAGATAAATAAATAAAAATAACAATGAACAGTACTAACGTGTGCTAACGCTAAATCATTAATGGACCGTTTATTAATTTCGTTATTTAGCTTAAATTTGAGATTTATCGATCACAAAGTTATGAATATAAAATAACGAAAGATAAGAGGAAACAGCGCCATTTAGTGCAATAATTGAAACACTGCACCTAAATAACAAACTCGCTTTTATACATTTTATACTATTTCAATGTTTTGTAAATTTCCATTCACGTTCATGTTGGTTTTTATGACTTTGATAATAATGCAATGGCTTACATTCATTTTAAAGATACCAAATCTACTGTCTACTCTAATTTAACCAAAATGCTTAGATTTATATCCAATTTTGTGTGCGTTCTGTATCAATATATACTGTCATTTACGTTTTTACTGCTCAAAATGCTCAAATAAACTAAACTAAAAACTCTAAAGGGCTTATCTTTAAGGCCACACCCTAAGAGTGATTCTTAAATCAGTTCAAACAAGAGATAAGCTTTGTTAATAGAGTTATTAAAGAAAATCACATTAATGAACTAAAAACTTTGGACAACCTCATAAGAAATATATATTTTTTGTTATTAAATTTCTGACTGATATTCATTGGTAATTTTGTGATTATAGTTGCATCATACCACTGATTATTACTGACTATTTGCATAGATAGAGTATTTATTTTAGATGTTTACTGATATTTTACTGATGCTTTTTACCACTATCACCATATTGGTATTTGGACTCTGACCATAGTCAGTATTTATGTCATTACCATTGTTGGTATCTATGTTTGTCATATTCATGCTACTTCTAGATTGTTTATTTACCATTGGTGATAACTCTATCTCTTTTGTAAACAATTCATAATGTATTTCCTACTACCAATTGAGACATTTTGTTTGTTTTGAAGGGTTTCAACTGGAAGTCAATTGAAATATGATATTAAGATTTTTAGAAGAGAAGGGGTGGGACTCCTTTTTGAGCATAATGCCTATTCAAACATGATGTGTACTGCATTGTCCTTATTTTTGTTTTTGCTTGCTCAAAACATAAAAGAAAACTAAACTTAACTAATACTAATCGCATGCTCATTTCATAGATTTGCACCACAATGTCCAAAATAAAATTTCTCTGAAAAGCCTTGTTGTCTAATAAAAAATAATAAACTTCAGATTTCTTAGCAACAAAATATTTTCCAAAGATTTTACCATGTTTTATCAAAACATAATAAATTTGTTTTTATTATGTTTTGTCTATGGACAGTGAAGACAAATGAGAAAATATTGATTCCATACACTTAAGCTGTACAGTGCACCTCTAAACTGATATTAGGCTCGGGAAGCAGCCATGGAACAGCCCAATAAACTGCTGGGTCAGTACTGGTAAATTTATCTATCACTCTGTAGTGTCAGAATATTATTTAATTAACGTTATTTTCCGTATTTAGCCATTTAAAATCTCTAATGGTTTAACATGGGACCAACTGAACACTCTAATGCTGTATGATATCACATTACCGAGCCTAATTAGTTCTATTTTAACATTGTATTATTAAAATCATTTCATTGCCCAGTACACAAACACAAGAGAACGAGTGATCCCAGACGACCAGTTTATTGTTCACAAACACCTCCACACATGACAAAACTGCATAATGTAACACTTTTTCCACAGAGTAACACCAGGACATAGAATGTTTATCAAAAAGGCATTTTCCACATAAGACTTCAGACACTCAATGATGGGTGAATCAGCTATCTTCAACCTAGAAAAGAAGAAGCAGGTAGATTAGATTTTTTTTTTGTTTTTTGTCAAGGTAGTTAAACCAATGATACCAATAATGTATTAACTTATATTTTATTATGCTACAATCAGTGAGAAGGCCAATGCTAACTGCTGCGTGTTAAACAGGTCGCCCCGGCAACAGTTAAAATACAATCACTGCTCTGTGGATGTTACCATGGCAACGGACAAACAAATGATCAACTGCTGAAACTGAACTAGCTTTGATTAAAACAGAAATAACTTTGACTTTTTCAGACCGTAAGCAAGATTTTAGTTCAGTTTTCAGTTTGTGGTTGTGGTATAAGCGCGTCAAACAACTTGGATCCGTGCGTTTTATATATTTTAGCCAATTATCTAATATGATGACTAAATAGAGCGTAGCCTTGGCAACCTGTAGCAAAATGCCCAGTTCTGGCAGCCATCTTGTGTAGGGAGAGTTTACTAAAGATCCCATACAAACTGATAGAAAGCTGAACGTTGAAATTACTTTTTTACTTATGCTTTGAAAATAGAACGTTTTCTTATTTGTACATTTATCTATGCTTCTGTTCAACCAAACTTATCTGAAAAGATCTTGGAAAAAAATAAAAACATTTTTTAGCTATTGAAATCTTCTTCTATAGGCTAGAAACAGCAGTGAAGTAAAGATAATGATAAATAATGATGAATATTTGTGCTCATATAATATAATGGCACACAAATTTTGCTTTAATTGGGCATAATGAGACTTCGTTACTGAATGATGTTGATCCAGAACGTCTCATTTTATTCATACTAAGTTGTTTGGTTGTGACTTGCACTATAAATAAGTTGCATAAGTTGCATAGTTGCTGCTGTCTTAAAACATCAAAACAAAGCGATATTACTTACTGATTTTGCTCTTTACATGCTCAGATTCACTTGGGTTAACAGGGGAAATTGTACTCGGTCTCGTCTTTATCACCTGAAATTTCAACATATCATTATTTTAGCTTCATTATAAACTCTCAACTACTTTATAAAAATGTTTATAAGAGTTTAATGTGATTTAAATCGACGTACTTGGCTGGTAATAGTCGTAGATTTTGACCACAGCAGGCTTTAGGTTGTGCACTGTGAGCTCCCGGATCAGCTCCAACTGGTGATTGACGGCGATGTCCTTTGGAAGCTTTAAAAGAGACACAAAAAAACAAACATAAATTATAATATTCAACTTGTTTCTTATGAATAAATGTAGTGTTATTTTCTCACCTCTTTCAGATAGACCAAAACGTGATCTTTGTCTTCCTCAACACGCTCGACCAGTAAAGCATTTTTCAGCTAAAAAAAGAAACACAAGAACATAGATTAAATATTATTTTCATAGCACAATAGAATACGGGATTTGAACAAGACAATAATGTTTAAAGTGAAATCATTTGCTGTGTTTGTCCTGTTAGGTCCTGGTTGAGGTCAGTTTGGTCCTTTTAACATGGTTTAAGAATTTTTAAATCGGTAACACTTTATGATTATGAACAGATATAAATCATTTACAAATGTGAGTAAATAATTAGGATAACATTACCTGATCATTACTAAATGTTTAGATAGTATGTACTGTATGTGCTAGTAATAATGAATAAATATTTACTAATTATTTACATCCAGCTCATTTTCTAAAGTGATGACCATTTAGAACTTTTAGAAAAAAAAAACATATTCTTCTGATAATGTTCTCGATTCTTCCATGCCCATGATGATATTTTTAATGATATTTGATCTTGTAATTCAGCTGATTTCAATAACAATAGTGAGTTAAAATAGGTCAATTTCCCTTGTCCAAGGGTCTAGGCTAGTTCCGGTTTGCCTCAAAGATCAGATTGTCTATCATCACTTTATAATAAGGGCTAGTAAAGGTTAGTAAGTACTATTAAAAATGTAGATATTGCATAAAATCATTTAAATTTAATCTAATCATTTAGTAATGATCTGTTATCTTAATCATTCACAAACATTTGATGACAAGATTTGTGTCTGTTCAGTATTTTATAAATAATACCAGTCAGTGAGAATGCCAATGCTTAATGCACAGGTCGTTTAGGCTGTAAACAAGATCTTAACATTCACAGGTGGGCTATTTCAGTTTGTAATCAGATTATTGTTTGACGTATCTTTCCGCTCTACTGCTCATGCCCCCTGCAGAAAGAGACACTGTCCATCTAGTTAGCTGGGGAAACTTCTTTGATTAAAACAATAAACGGAACAAGAGCAGTTGTTTTAATCAGGTCTGAACCGGTCTGACAGACGTCTGTCTCCTGAAGCTTGAGACAGCGTTTTTCTCAAGGTTTTTTCTAGGGATGCACCGATCCGATACTTGGATCAAATATCTGTGCCGATCCAGAGAATTTTCCTGGATCGGGTATCGGCTCTATGATATCGGTTCAGCCAATACTGTTGTTGTGCCTTTAATTGGACACAATGAGATTTATTTACATGCTGTTGATGATCCAGAACGTCTCATAATGATTGACATTTTATTCAGATTAAGATATTAAGTTGTGACTTGCACTAGAAATAACCGTTACATAACACTATATGACCAAATGACTTGTGTTTTGAAAGGAAAAATAAGGTATTTCAGTCGTTACACTAGCATCGGTTGCAACGCCAAAATTATCCGAATCAGTATCGGAACTGAAAAAGCTGGATCGGTGCATCCCTAGTTTTTTCACCCACCTGAATGTAACTTTTAAGAGTCGTGGGGTCGAATTATTCACAAATGTTGATTTAGCAGCATAACTTTTGTTTCCACACAGTAATACACTCTTGTAGTTAGCTGACAACAGCCCTAGCTCAACTTGTTGTCACGACTTAGTCAATCAGCGGCGGCTCTTTCTGCTAACCGGTGCACGCGCATTTCCTGTGTTGATGATAAACAAATAATCCCTTTATAAAGCGCAAAAATCCATGGATCCATGGAGTAAGCTGTTTTTTACACACTCCATGGCTGTAAGTCACCACAGACATATTGCAACAAATATTTAGCTCACAGAAGTACATTGAGTTATTAAATCTGTGTGTTTTCGTTCACTTTTTTCTAAGGCATGATCCAGTGTGCCGCAAGCTTTAGTTTTGGTTTCATCATGGGCTAAAATTAGGATTAAAATAGACCAAATAATTAACTTACTGCAGTTAGAGACTGAGAATCTGCAGTGAATCCAGACAACAGTTTAATGTCGAGGATGGCCATGTTGGTGGTTTCCTGGTCGCCTTTGTAACTGTAAAGAAGATCACATTTAGTCACAGATGAACACAAATAAACGAAGTAATGCAAATATAAAAAACTTACAGAGACTTGATCTTCAGGGTCATTCTCTGCCTGAAAGCGTTGTTGTCGCACTTGGCCTCTGGAGTCACCTGAACACTTAACGTCGAGTCTTCAGCCGGAGTCGGGATGTTGTACATGAAAGAAATCTGAAAGAAGAAAACAAAAAACATAATCAAAACATTGCTTTTCCAGGGTTTCCACTCGTAGCTCAAAAATATCTTACAAGACATTTCTAGGACATTACCAAAGATGATTTCATGTAACTGCGACATCTACATTAGCATTTTTTAGATTGTTTTGCTAAGTCTATGATAACCCAATAATCCACAATTATGACAATCAAAATCAGGGTATGAGCCATAATAGGTGGACATCTGAAATTGGGGGGTCTGGGGGTCCTCCCTGATAAAATTCTGAACCCAAAAAATAATATTTATTGCATTCTGATGAATTTTGGCAGTCTGACCAAATGGAAACATATTGTTGGATTTAAAATTTAAAAATATGATTTTAGTTAAGGTAGTAATATACTAGTTCTATGTTTCAGTGAAGAAAAGCAACAGTTTTATAGGACTATAAGTTACCACCAAACATTGCGTAGGACATCACCTAAAGCTCATCTTATATAGGAGTAGTAAAACATAATATCACTATTTACACATTTACAGAATCATTTAAAGATGTTCTGTGTAACCTTTTCAATAAATATTGACTGGAATGTTCCAAGATAAGACACAAGCACATTTAGCACGTATTTGTTTAAAGGTTATTAATTTTCTAATAGCTTGCATGCAAAAAATGCTATTTTATTGTGTTATATCACATGCTTCTCTCTGAAGGCCCTTTTCATGCTGCGGCTTGGCTACTTTCGGTGTGACTATATATACCAGTGGTTCGTTGTTTCCGGTCAATTCATTCCCTCAGAAGTCTAGCTCAAATGCCGTAAACTAATTAAATAATTAATTGACACAAACTGGACAACAAGTGACAGCCAGACAATCATTTGCAGCGAGTTCAGAGCTTCACATATGAGGTCAATACTTCACCATTTGTTTATAAAATGTGCCTTTTGTCTCTGAAGATAATGTTAACCTGTATTTAATTGATTTATTAGTCTTAAAATAACTATACAAACTGAACTAGCTTCATACAAAAACGCTTGGCCTAGGATGTCAAATATTTTTATCAAATTGTCTGCTTTACATAAGAATACTAAGTAAAAGTGTGTATATCTGTGGTGCGTTCAGTGACCTGTGTGGAGGTTGTGACACTATGTAAATGTGCAGAGGTTCTGTGGTGCGTTCAGGGACCTGTACGGAGGCGCAGGTGTTGCCCGTCACTTTCACAGTGTATTTCCCGTTCACGTCTTCAAGCATTCTCTCCTGGTACAGCAGCTTGTTGTTCTGGTTCACCTCAAACGACAGCTGACCTTTAGGCGTCTGGACCGTGACCGTGGCCTGACCCTGAGGACTGTAGATCAGGGTGGCATAGCGCGCCAAGGCCTGCAGGGCAACCACTGTGTCCTGGAAGAAGAGAAGACTGTTTTAAAGATTTGGTAAAGCAACAAAGAAAACAAAATAAAGTAATATAGATAAAAAAGACTAGATTCAAGAAAGCGAGTATTTAAGAGTGATAAAGTGATAGAGAAAGATGATAAAAAATAATTTGTCAGTCAGTAAGCATCATACACAAAATATTGAATCCTCGAAGCAATTATTTAAATTTGGTCATAAGGTATTGGGTTATTCTGTAACAGTTAATAGACTAAAATGTATCTAAAGAACTAGGGATCTCAAGATTATTAGGTTAATCAATAATTGTGACGATTCAAGTCACAATATAATCGTAAAAAGAAAAGAATAACCGTGCCAATTTAGAAGCAAAATTAAGTGTTTTTTAATTCATTCTCTTAATTAATGATGTTGGTACCAGCTGATACTGGCTAGGTTTATATAAAAAATGGTCGATATTTGATACAGACGCTTAATTTTTCAGCTCTAACTACTCATTTTAATCTATCACTGGACATCTGCTTTAACTGAAAATGTGTTTGAAAAGTGTCATTACTTTAGGATCCGTGATGGTTGAAGAGACTGTAATTCATGATTCTGTTAGATTCTTTCTCACCTGTGTGGACATGTAGCCTCCGTAGTAGTTCTGCTGACTGGTCAACCAGCGGACGATCTGTGACGCGTAGCCCAGGTCTGCTAAAGTGGGCGTGGCCGAGAGCTTAGCCAAAAGCACGTAAGCACTGATCTCCACAGAGAGAGAGGCAGAAGTTGAGTCAGACCTCTGGGACCAGTGGAGGAAACCGCCTGCAAACAAACACAACATTACATTTATAAAGTCTGTTGTTAAGCATTCATGTTAGTTCAAATCTAGAGCATTGTTACTTGAGCTGGTTGTCATAGTAATGAGTTCATTTTTGTTGCTAAACTGGCCAAAACTGAGCTTTTTTATTGATTAACATGGCCTAAACTTATTTTTTCATTGAGAATCTTTAATAAATCGTAAATCCAGGTCCAACATGAACCAAAACATGTTTCTGAAGAGTCCGATATGAGCTTTACTCGCCTCTGGGGCTGTACTCGATGTATTGATATGTATCGATAAACAATACGCGTATCGACACAGGGAAGCGTATCGGGTTAGGTATCGGGATGCTTAAACTCACAATAAAAATCACTAACATTAAAAGCAGTGTGAAAATGCAATTCTACATTTTGTTATTACATAATCAAAGTTACATTCTTAAAGTGAACCCTGGATATAAACGCATGTTCATCCTGAAACACTTATAATATCATCACTTATATAAATACAGGACAAATACCTTGAAAGTATTTGTAGTTTTATTAAAATAGTGTTATGAAGAAATGACATGAAGGCTGTCATTTTGCTGTGGTTATGACATAAAATAGTGTTGTCAAGGTAACAGCCAGGAGCAGGTAACTAAGCAACATGAATTCTTGGGTTAAACCTTGTCAGTTTGAGCCGGAGCAAAGCTACAGAACGATTATGTGGAATCTATAGTAAAACTGAAGATAATCGAGAGGAAGAGACAAGAACTGGACACTGTCAGTGGTGTTTTTGTGGAAACTGTTCACAGATGAAATTGTGGGAGTAACCATGGAAACACTATTTTATGTCATCAACCAAAATGGCGGCTCCCAGTGGCTTGAAAACAACATAAACAATGACAATTTTCTAAAAAATTGTAAGCAGTTATATATTTGTTTGTAATTTATTTTAATAAGCATGACCAGCACTAGTGTTTTAGCCACATTTGTCTTCATAACTAGGGTTCCCTTTAACATTGACTTTAAGGAGTCCTGTACTCAGAAACATGTTGAAAATATTTCAACATGTTTTTTTCTACTCTTTCTCATTTTGATCAGTAAAATATATCTTGATACAAATCACATAGGAATGAAAAAGTACTTGAAAATTGTTCTAAGTATGCAGCGATCAAATCTAAAGGCCAGAATTGATCAATTTTGCTCATGTAGTCAATGGTCTACACACACACTCTCTGTAGTTAAAATACACACAATAATGTATAATACACACAATAATACAATAATAGTCACAATGTTTGAAGAAACAAAGTGTGAACTTGTGCAAGACCTGACTGAATGTGCTTTATTATGCTGCCTTAACAACTGATGTAGATCTCTAAATATGGACACTAAATATTCAATTCAATTCAATTCAATTTATTCTTATATAGCCCAGAATCACAACAACAGCCATCCCAGTGGACTTCACAATAAATATAAAACAACAATACTTAAAATCAATAACAGTTTTGAATTAAAATCAATTAAATACAAATACAAATATAGCAATAGTTAAAATAATTAAAATGTCAATCCCCCCCACACTTTCCACAATTAGCTAAAAGAAGGGAATAAATAAATAAATAATGATTAAAATAGTAGTTAAAAAATCTTAGAAAAATTCATTGGAGGGCCTACCCATAGGCAGCTACAAAAAAAAGTGTCTTGAGCCTAGTCTTAAATGAAGAAACTGTGTCAGCTTCTTTAACATGTACAGGAAGCTGATTCCACAGCAGGGGAGCTTGATAGCTAAATGCTCTGCCACCAATACTTTTAAAAATTCTGGGCACCACCAAAAGCCCAGCATCCTGTGAGCGAAGTGGACGGCCAGGGTGATATGGTACTAATAAATCCCTAAGGTAAGAGGGGGCCATGCCATTTAAGGCTTTATAGGTTAAAAGCAGAATTTTAAATTTGACTCTGAACTCAACGGGAAGCCAGTGAAGATCCTGTAGCACTGGGGTGATGTGCTCTCGCCTTTTTGTACCAGTTAAAACTCTTGCAGCTGCATTTTGAACTAACTGCAGGCTTCTTAATGAGCTTTTTGGACACGCTGCAAGCAGAGAGTTGCAATAGTCTAACCTTGACGTAACAAAAGCATGGATTAGTTTTTCCGCATCACTTTTAGGCAATATATTTCTAATTTTGGCTATTTTTCGCAAGTGAAAATATGCTGTCTTACACGCTTGGCTTATATGTGCTTTGAATGAGAGCTCTTGGTCAAATAGGACTCCTAAGTTCCTAACAGTCGAGCTGGAGGCTACACTGACATTGTCCAGGGTGATTGTCTGCTCAGCCAAGGAGTTTCGCTGGTGTTTTGAACCTATTAAAATAACTTCTGTTTTCTCAGGGTTGAGTAGTAGGTAGTTGAGGCTCATCCAGGTTTTTATATCCTTCACACAGGCACTAAGTCTTTCTGTTTGATCAGTCTGATCTGGTTTCATTGATAGGTACAGTTGAGTATCATCTGCGTAAGAATGGAAATCAATGCAATGTTTTTTAATAATATTACCTAATGGCAGCATATAAATAATAAAAAGAATTGGCCCGAGTACAGAGCCCTGTGGCACACCATAGGCTACTTTAGAGCATCGTGAGGAGCTTTGGTTTACATTTACAAACTGGTACCTATCGCATAAATAAGATTTAAACCAGCTGAGGGCAGTTCCTCTGACGCCTACGTCAAATTCTAATCTTTGCAGTAAAATATTGTGGTCAACCGTATCAAATGCTGCGCTAAGATCTAGCAGAACCAGAACTGAGATCAGACCATTATCAGCAGCTAATAACAAATCATTTGTGACTTTAATAAGTGCAGTTTCCGTGCTGTGGTGAGCTCTAAAGCCAGACTGGAACACCTCAAATAAGTTATTCTCCTGTAGATGGCAACATAGCTATTTAGCTACAACTCTCTCCAGTATTTTTGAAATAAAAGGGAGATTAGAAATTGGTCTATAATTAGCTAATACATCAGGATCAAGGTTTGGCTTTTTCAGAAGAGGTTTAATTACAGCATATTTGAATGACTGGGGGACATAGCCACTTTCTAATGAGGCATTTATTATACTAAGAATAGGATCTATAATTAAAGGAAGAGTGTCTTTGAGAAGTCTACTTGGGATTGGATCTAAAATACAAGTTGACGTTTTAGAAGACATAAATGCTGAACTTAATTCAGCTGAATTGAGAGAAACAAAGCTGTCAAATATTAGGGGCGGGTTTAAGTGAGACTTTACTTTTACAGCTTCGACACGCTCGGTTCTAGTAACAGGATTGATTTCATTTATTTTATCTCTAATATTAGTTATTCTGTCATTAAAAAATGTCAAAAAATCCTCAGAACTAAGAGTAACTGGGATTGAGGGCTCGACTGTACTATGGCTGTTTGCCAGTTTAGCTACAGTGTTAAATAGGAATCTAGGATTATTTTTATTTACTTCTATTAAATTAGAATAGTATCTGGTTTGGGCCGTACGCAGAGCCTGTTTATAGGACAAGAGGCAGGTTTTCCATGCTTCTAGAGACTGCTCAGTGTGCGATCGACGATATGGTCGTTCTAATTTTCTAACCTTTTGTTTATGCAAACGCAATTCCTCAGTGAACCATGGAGCAGATTGCCTTGGCCTAACAACCTTCTGTTTTAGTGGAGCTACAGTATCAAGAGCAGTTTTCAAGGAGTCCATGGTTTTATCAACAATTCGGTCGCTTATATTGGGATTAAGTCTATCCTCATCAGGGTCACATGACAAGTTGCTGAATATTGGCCCTATTATTTCTTTAAACTTATTAACTGTTTTGTCAGATATTGACCTTTTTGTTATTAGTTTATTCTGAGGAGCAGAAAAATCTTCTAAAGTAAACTGAAAATGAATTAGGAAGTGATCCGATAGCATGGGGTTTTGTGATCGAACCTGTAAGTCACAAATCTCTATCCCATATGTGAGAACAAGGTCAAGAGTGTGATTGTGACAATGTGTTGGTTTATTTACATTCTGAGTGAAACCAATGTCGACTAAGAGAGTATTAAAAGCTTTGCTCAGGGAATCATTGTTCAGATCCATTTTAATATTGAAATCTCCGAGTATAATTATTTTGTCCCAGTCTAAAACTAAGCCTGATATAAAATCAGAGAATTCTGTTAGAAACTCAGAATAAGGACCAGGAGGTCGGTAAATTATTATAAACAAAACACCTTTTTGGTTTTTCCATTTGGGGCAGGTTATTGATAATGTGAGGCTTTCAAAAGAGTTAAATGCGTTATTAGTTTTAGGACAAAGTAGTAAGCTCGCATGACAAATAGCTGCCACACCTCCACCCCGGCCTGTACTCCTAGCAGTCTGAAAGTTAACATAACTAGGAGGCGTGGATTCATTTAATCTTACATAGTCGTCAGGTTGAAGCCATGTTTCAGTCAAAGCTAAAATATCAATATTGTGATCATTGACCAAGTCATTAACTAAAAGGGATTTAGAAGAAATTGATCTAATGTTCAACAGTCCGCATTTTACATGCTTATTTACTAATTTACTAGTATTGCACAGTGGTATTTGTATTAAATTTCGTGGTCTGACACCTGAGTTGGAATTTTGGGGGATATATTTTTTATTTTTACGAGGGACACACAGTCTCAATCTGCATATTAAATGATTCTTCCGAACTACAACATTTAAGGTTTAAAGTTGATTTCAGAGTGTTTGTCTTATTACTATCTATTTTCACCAAGTTAGTGCTATTGTAAGTGCTATTAGAGCAACCAGACTCATTTGTTTTTAGTCAGTTTAGTTTGCTTCTATGGACAGCATGGTGAATATTTGAAGCTAGCTTATAACTGCCCAGCCTGTTTGGATGCAGCCCATCATTTCGATAAAAAGATCGACGTCCTAAAAATAAGTTAAAATTATCAACAAGGTTGAACCCATATAGACCAGAGGTATCTTGGAGCCAGTCATGCAGGTACGAAAGTCTACTGAAGCGTTCAGATCCACGTCCAATGGTAGGGAGGACACCACTTATATATATTGATTTTTCACACTCTTTTAGTAGATCAAACAACTTTAAAAAGTCTTTTTTCAGTAGCTCAGATGGACCTCTTGGCACATCATTTGTCCCTATGTGCAAGATTATGTTCTTAATTGAAGGTGGGAAAGATTTAAGCAAATCAGGAAGTTTATCAATAATATTGCTAACTCTCGCTCCAGGAAAACAGTACTTTTTTGCATTGAAAAAGTTAATATTTCGGATCATAGAATCCCCAACTATAGCAAACATTGGGGCAAAAAGTGGGCGGGGCCTCGTACCTTCAAGTTGGGACTGTGAAGGCGCTGTGGGACATGAGCGCCGAGCACCAGCGGGGCCGTGATCAGCCGGATCCGAACCAGAACTGTGGCCAACAGGAGACGAAGATGAAGCTGCGGTCGGCCCGCGATCAGACTGGACCACGGCAGGGCTGCAGTTAGCCTGAGATGTAGCCGCGGCTGGACTGCAAGCAGGCAGGCTCACGGCGAAGATGTGGTCCGCTGGAGCCGGAGGTAGAGCCGCCGTTGTCGGCTCACGGTCAGACGGTGTCACGGCGGGGCTGTGGTCAGCTGAAGTCAGCGGTAAAGACACTGATGCTGGCCTCTGGTTAGACGGGCTCAAGGCGGCGCTGGCAGGTGGGACAGTGGCCGGAGGACCACCACTACGTCTCAGAACAGCATCCTTGATAATCCGTTTTCTACTAGAAGATTTTTCAGATCGACGAGATGGGGGCCGAGAGCTTCTTTCTGGCTGGAAGGAATCCGGTGCTGAACGCTGGCGAGCAGGAGGGACAGGATCAGCCTGGCCAGGGCTGGGAACTGTACCGAAGAGGACAGGTCGATGGATTGCTCCGCTGCGGGAGCTGGTGAATCTCTATCAGAACTGCATAGCGATGTGAAACACTCACGCCAGAACCAGCGCACCAGCTCCGGGTCTTTTTTCCAGTGACTGTGGCTTTGGAGTGGAGCACAGAGTGGGTCTTTCCCAAACAACAGTGTCGAAATAGGCAGCACTGATGGACGCGAGTCGCTTGTGTTGACCATTTGCTACATCCATAAGTTTTGTTACGAGTGCCTGCGACTCTGTAACTCCATAGAGAGACGCTGGACTTCTTTTCTTAGAGTTTCAACAGTAGTATTCTCATTCTCACGCAGTTCAGCAGTAAGACGACAGATCTCTCTCTGAGGTTAGTCACTGTTTCACTGCCATGTTTCATCGGGGACGACGAATCACCAATGTCTTCCCGAGGCATGCTATTGCCGTGTAGAAATAACTGTCGCTAAGTTAGTTGTTGTAGCCGTTAGTCCGGTCCCGTGTGTGTTGAGAGCATCGTTCCTAACCAAGACTAGCGAGCGAGGAGCGCTCTACATAGCCCATGGTTAGTGCTCTGTTTACTTTTCAGTTCGTTGGTGCTAATCAGGGATAGAGCGAGCGAGGAGCACTCTACTCTTCCTGGGTTAGCAGTAGTAGTCCAGCTAGCTCCGTAGCTAGGGGTTAGCAAAGAGGCTGCCAACCTCCCGCATCAACTCCTTAGATCAGTCGGATGAGCGGGATAGATAAACTCCGACGGCTATTTTCAATTGTCCACTGCCTCAAATACGCAAACAAATGTAATTTGTCCTAATTATTCCAAAGTTTGCGTGAAAAGCTTGGGCGAAAAGCAACGGCAGACTTGAACCGGAACCGGAAAATCGTCAATATGACAGTGTACTGTTCAAATGTTGATAACAATACAAGTTCTGACTCAATAACAACAGTGGCTATGTTTTAAATGTAATTTATGATGGTTTATTTTGTGTTTTAAAGCAAAAAAAAAAAAATTAAAGAAAATTGAAAATCAGATGAATCGTGGTTTAAAATAATCGTCCCATTTCTAGTATCTTGTGAAGAAATTCTATTAGGATAAACATGTATTGGGATAAGTATTGTATCGGAAGGCTCTTGGCAATACCTAGTCTCACCCGGAAAAGCTCAAAGCGTCTGCAGAAGCATCTTGACAGCACTACTTTTTATTAGTGCTGTCAAACTATTAAAAATTGAGAGATTAATTAATTATTATTTGTAACTAATTAATCTATTTTTAATCTCACCAAAAAATTGCTGAAAAAAGCACTCAACTTAAGTGTTTTTGTTTTGTTTTAATCCAATTTAATTAATTACATTATTGTTGCAGATGGGAAATATTAATATTCTGCAAGAAATTAAGACTTTTTTGAACATAAAATTCCCGTTCATTAGTCCAATAACTCCGTTTTGTACTCAATGAATATGTCTTTAATTAATTAATCGAAATTAATGCACTAATTTGACATGCTTCTTTTTATGTAACCTGTTGTGTTTACATTAGTTGTTTTTTAATTGCTTTATAATCAAAGTTGGACTGGACTGGACTATAAGAGTTAATCTACCTTACTAAAGAAGGTGAAGAAGTGTCTAAACAATTTTCTAACGTTCTTGTATATTCTCCTGTGTTGCTAGGCGCTTCACCGTCTCTGTGTGCCACCGTGTCCAGGTGGTTGAACAGTTGGTCCCTTGTGGGGAAGTCTTTGGCCAGAGTGAAGACGTAGGCCAACAGGGCGGTGGTATAAGTGTTGCTCAGATCTGACATCGACGCCTTCAGGCAGGTCAGAGCCGAGGCCACAGCAGGATCCTACGAGAAAAAGAGCTTAGAGGTTATGAAGATGACATCACAGGAGGCTAAATGTCAGCAGTGAGTGGCAAAAACCGCATAAGAGTCAATGGACAGAGATGTCATTTTCATTTGGGCCTGGACCGGTGGTTGGGGACCCTGATTTAGATTATAAGGAATTTGTATTCCAACAGTAACAGAATTGTCTGAAAGCTGCCTTTTTTTGTATAAACACACAGTTTCCTCCTCATTTTCTGCATAAACTATAGTTTTTGCATGAACTACATAATAATATTATTAGTCTTTACTCTTTTTGAGCAAGATTTCTTGCAGAGTCCAACCTGATTTTGATATTAAGGAATAAACTTGATTCTCGATACCACAATGAAAGAATTAGAATGTTCTTTCAAGAAAGTCAATTTTTTACACAATGGACTAACATTTTCAACACAAAATCCAAGTTTATGATCAAACATTTTAGTTTCAAACCAGTTTTGATCAAACTTTTTTTTTTCTTTGTAGAAAATACAAGATTTTGTTCACATTTTTGTCTTGTTAATGTTATGTTTCGACACCAGTTTTAGCTTTGATTTGTAATATTTTGATAACTCTACTTTTAGTTTCAGAGCCTTTGCCACGCCTCCTTTTAGTCGATTAATCGGTCGATGGGACATGTTTTTAGTCGACCAAGGGTTTCTTTAGTCGACTACAGCCCTACTGATTACAAATGTAAACTCTGCTGGATAATGAGTTTGTATGAGTGTGTAAAAGAGAAAAATCAAGCAAACAGTAGCAGAACATCATACAAATAAGAGGAACACTCAAGCTTTCCTTCAGATTTGACACTGATACAAACTTTGTGATCACACACAGTTGAACTCATTGTCTTTATAACTTAAATAACAGGTTTTTTAATAAGAGAAAGAAATACTTTTGTGCAGCAGCTGAAAAATACTAAATCTGATTCAAGATACATTATACTCACGTCAGCGGGCACTTGGTTCTCCAGGAAAGCAGCAATAATGTAGGCGGTCAAAGTCACATTGTCGGAAACTCCTCCCTGAAAATACATGAATCAAACGTCTTCTTTACACTTAACGGATTTTTAATTGGTTTATAGACAAATCAAGTCTATATTTTTACCTTCATTCCGTTGTGAAACAGTTTTCCGACAGATTCAAAGCAGCCGTCGGGCATCTGTCTCTCCTCCAGCCACTTCTTTGAGTCCTGGATGTTTTGTGGATCGATGTAGACGAAGTTGCTGGCTTTCACGAAGGATCTCAGAACAAAAGCAGTCAGCCTGAAGAAGAAGAGAAATAATACGGTGTGTCTATACAGTGTTAGAGCTGGGCATTATATCAAATTTAGATAATGTGAATGTTGTTTTGAAGATGTGCAAAAACGTAATATGGAGTATATCACATTTTATGACAGACAAAATTGTCAAAATAATGTTATGAAGATATGCCAAACAATTGTAGAGATACAAATTTTTGTCAATATCATCCAGACATTTATATAGTGTATAGATTATCATTGACAATGTTCTGAACGTACCATGTGTTTCCTGTCCGTTCCAAAGCGCTGTAAGCTCCGTCACTGTGCTTGTAGTTCAGCTGCCTCTGGTAACCTGCGACATAAAGATGGAAACATGTCTAAGTCAGAAACATAACTCGTGCAGCTGCCTAAGGCTAAACATGATCAACTAACACAAACATTTAATTGTTATTAGTGATCATGTTTTTTCCATGGTAGTGAACTAACATGAAATCATGTAGTTAACCATGACTTTTAAACCTACTATGAATCCAAGGAATTCACATGTTCTAAAAATGTTTGAACCAAAAACAGCAATTCATTGTGACTTTTGAAAGTCATGCATGAACATCTTGAGTCATCATGAATTTACTTCACCAAGAATTCAAACAAAACATAATCCAGTCTTTTAGTAAAACTTAGTTAAGGTAGGTAATGTTTATTAAAGACAATGTACAACTGTCCTTAATATTCACACAATGGCAGAGATGTTTGTACCAGATTCTCGTTGTGAAGAATATATAATGCACTCATGATGAACTCATGATTATTTAGTTCTTTGTGCTGCGTTTGGGCTTCTGGTTTTGGTTTTTAAATAAAAATTCAAGGTTTCTGTTATATCGCCATTGGTTAGGAGTAAAAACAGCACAATTAGAGAAGTTTAAAAGTCATGGTTAACAAACATGATTTTCATGTTAGTTCATTAGATGAATAAATGATTGAATTCATGAATGGAACCACTTGAATTCATGATAATTCATGGTGAATTCATGATAGTTCTTGATGACTCATGGTGAACTAAAGCGTGATTTCACCATAAATTCATGCATTAATTCTCAAGAACAGATCATATTCCTGTCCTCTCATTATAAAACTTTACACTATTTCCTGATAGCATTAGCATTATCAAGTATCCATTGGTGAAGTATTCTTTTGCCGTTTACATTTTAGACTGATAATAGTAAAAGATCTCAAAAAATGAATAGGAAGTATTTTTAAGTACATAAGTTTTGGGGAAAAACAGCAAACTGCCACTGCACAGAGCTTAGTACCCAAGGAGAATTTGCCAGAATGTACTGAGCTAACACTGAGCTAACACTGAGCAAACGCAGCGCTAACACTGAGCTACTACTGAGCTAGCGCTGAGCAAACGCAGCGCTAACACTGAGCTAACACTGAGCAAATGCAGAGGTAACGCTTAACTAACACTGAGCTACATTGTGCTAAAACTGAGCTAATGCTGAGCTAACACTGAGCTAGCACACTGACTCACCGCTGGTCAGGTAGTGCGTGGCTCTTTCCCTGAGCTCTGTGGTGAGCTGGTTTGTGTTGGTCAGATACTCCATGATGTAGATGTTTGGGGCCAGAAGAGCCGATGTTCTGGCTCTCACAAGCCNATTAAACGTCTCATTACAATACCACGAAATTGATTTAAGAAATTAAAGACAACTTATAAGCAGACATAAATGATCATAAATAGGCTTTTGTGTTTATGTCACCCATTCAAACACTGCAAGTAATAAAGCAAAAAATAATACTTGGTTTTGCTAAATACAATTTGACTGAAAAGTACAATTTTGTGAGAAAAAAAAAAAGATTTGCTCATATTAAATACAGTCCAAAAAGATTTAGAATTAATTCACTAACTTATGAAATCCAAATGCAATCTCCTATTGAAGATATTTTATTAGAAATGATGTATGTATATTAAATATTATTAAGAGTAGTACTGAATGATACCATATTGCATATTTATTTAAACATTAGCCTAATATTGTGTTGTCCAAGTATTTAATATTAATGCTGCTGTTTTAATAAGTGGAAAGGGTTATGTTGTCACCTCAGAGCTTCAGTCACAGAATTACACTTTTAAAAAATGTTTTTAGATTTTTTTTTTCAATATATTCGTGTATTTTAAAATAGCGGCTTATGGCTCGAAAAAGTAGTAGGGGCCCATTAACATTGTGCCCAGGGCCCATAAAGTGATAATCCGGGCATTAAGAAGACGGATCCTGGAGAGAAACAACATGTCTGACTCAAGGTACAGTCTGTGCTTCACTTTTTAGAGATGCTTTTTGTTTTATGAGAATGTTTCACAGTATGGTGTTAAAGTTAGTTAGGGTTGTATAAAAATCAGATTTAATTGACACTAAAACTAGTATTGAATCTACAAACTGATTTAAACAAGTATTAATACTTTAGAAACTTAGAAACAGGGGGAAAAAAAGAAAGAAAGAAAAAGAAGGAATACTCAGTGTGTCACACAATTATTATTGATACTAAAAATAAGAAATTAAATTATGGGGAAAAAAAACAGTAAATTTAGTTTTTCAACTTTTATCAAAACTTGAATTTCATTTTTTATATACTGTATATAGAATCTTTATTTCAGACACAAGACGGTCCTTACTGAAACAAAATAAACTAAATTTAAAAAGTGCAATTACATTCAGTGCGTATACATGCAGCTCATAAACCGTTTAAAAACGGAATATTAGCAATAAACCGATTGCGCTTGGTCATGTAAACACCTGCAAAAAACCCGAAAATGCTCATATTCCGTTTATTAATAAACCGAATATGAGCCCTGGCTTATTCCTTTTCCAACCCGAATATCTGCTCATGTAGACGCCAATCGGAATATTCGGATGTAAAATTAATATTCAGGACTCGCTGATGTGCTCCTCGCTTATGAACTATACACAAACTGCCGAAACAAACACGGAAAACGCACGCAAAGAGAGACACAGGGTTGGTTATAATAACGCTACGAAAGTGCAAAAGATTAAAAAGCCTGCGTAATTCTGGCTTTCGGCTGTTGTGGTTTACTTTTCTCTGAAGATGGTAAAAACTTTTAAGCTGTTCTGGCGTTTGTGTCTTTCAGTCTAAACACCTTTCACTCTCACAAAGTAGCGTAAGCCAGCCACAGCAAAACAAGAGTGTCTTACCTGTGTTGTAGCGGAGGAGACACGTCTCCGGGTGTTGAAGATTTTGTATATCCTTTAAAACTTGTGTGTTCAGAAGAAAAATAAGTTAAGCGCTCCACAACAAGATAATCCACCGTGAACGTGCAGGACTGCTCCCCAAGTGTCTCCGCCAGCGTAAAGCGAGCTGTCCTCGTGTTTGTGTCCAGTTGTAGACTATCTGCGTTGTCCCCGTGCTGGTCCTCGGTCCACGCCGTGTTTGTATGAGGCGATCTGCGTTTTCGTCTCGCGCTCCGGGTTCGTATTCAGCACATATCGCCTCTCCTCGGCCCTCGCGCGGGCTCTTCTGTCGCTGCTCTTGTAGAGTTGCGTCCACTTTCCCTCTTCCGCACTGATAAGCTACATAAGCTTACTCTTACGCGTATTCAGCAGTTTATCACAGTCCACATGGACTGATTTCTTAACATTTAACCTGTTTCCCACACATTTATGCTATCATGCCTCTGGTTTGCCCCGCCTCCACGTCAGATCTGTCCAATGTGAGCGCTGCGTTTCACACATGTACGTCTGTTTACGTTTTAAGTCCAGTTGCACACAGGAAAGCAAGAGATGCGGTACAATCCGAACCAAAAATAATAAATTAGGATCAGAATCCAGTCCGTGCGTCTGTGTGCGTCGAGACGTCTGTGCGTAGCCGTTTGAATCGGAATATTCCGAATGATTACACTTAGCATGTATACAAACCCTATTTTGCTCACACATGTAGACAGGTTATTCCGAAATTTTCAGAAAACGGAATATTGACAATAAACCGAATATTAAGCACATGTAAACGAGCTGATTATCGCACAATTAGGCTCAGGAAGCGTCTGTGGTTACCATGGAAATAATGGCAAATCCGTCATGTTTGTTGTCAGTTTAGTAGAACTTCCATAAGAATCCATTAGACAAAACGATTAAAAAGCCCAATAAACTGCTGGGTCAGTACTGGTAAATTTATCTATCACTGTAGTGTCAGAATAGTATTTAATTAACGTTATTTTCAGTATTTAGCTATTAAAAATCTCCATTGGTTTAACATTGGACCAACTGAACATTCTACAGCTGTATGATGTCACCTTCCCGAGCCTAATTAGAGGTTCTCTCTGCCCAGTGCAGAGGTGCAGCAGCAGGAGCTTAGTCGAGGGTTGGTCAGAGTTTTTATAATTGTATTTTCAGACGCGTCCAGGCGCTGCATGAGTTTATATGTCAGCTGTCTTAGAAGTGCTTCACAGGTGAATGTGAGCATTAACCCTAACAAACAGCTGACCTGGGCACCTGCAGCAGAAGTCTAGAACAGGGGCGTAACAGCAAATTCTGGGCCACAGGTACAAACTTAGTTGAGGGGCACCCAATACATAATCTTGTGTTTGAATTAGTTTCGCAAATTTGGGTTTTATTTCTATTCAGAATATGCATATATATGTATTTAGTTTCTACATTCTACACGTACATGTTGCTACAAGAGTTTTTGCAGACTTCAGTCGATCAAACTAAAGATTTTTATCGCCATAATAGACTACAAAACAACACATTTAGTGCATGTTTTTTGTGTCGTTCACTCACACAAAGACCAGAATAAAATAAAATAGGTTTTGAACATTTTACCTAACATGTTTGAAGCTATAACCTTGTCTAAATTATGCCCAAAATACACTTTTTTCAAAAGTCCTTGGGGCATTTTGGACTAACTATAATGTTGCTGGGTTGAGAAGTTGTGATTGACAATATTCAACACAAAACCCGGTGAATTTGCATATTTATTGAACTGATTATTTTGTGTCAAACTCGAGCTGTTCACTGAAATCTGCTATCTTACTTATAATATTTCAATTTCTAGCCGTTTTATTTGCTAATCCAGTTGATATTCCTCACAAATAATTGCATTTAGATTTCCTGCTTTTGGAGCCTTTTCCTGCCTTGGGCTCCGGGAAAACTAGTACCATTTACCCCCCGCAGTGCGACGCCCCTGGTCTAGAAGCATCGTTGTAGGCAACTATTAGCTTCTGAAAGGTTCCATGTCTATAGTTCCACCACAGAGGACCTGTATACAGTGGGGAACAATAGGCTCTGAACAAAGCGCATTTCACTTCAGAGGAACACAAACTGAACTTTCTCATCAACATATTTGCCTGAGTATAATTTACAAAATTGTCTCTTAATGTCTTTGTCATCAAACCAACTCTCTGTGACAAAGTGACCTAGGTATTTGACTTCTTTAGTTTGGACCAGAGGCTGTTCACAAAGCTTAAAGACAGAGAAACTAACATTTTTGTCACCTTTACTCCTCACCACCATGATATTGCTTTTTGTGGGATTATACTTAATGTCAAATTCCCTGCCAGAGTTCTTGCATCCCTGCACTGTAAGAGCTAAAGATGACAAGATCATTAACAGACATGAGATGATTCATGATTCAAGTCTCAAAACACAGCCTGTTTACACACATATTTATCTCTGTCGATAGTTCATCAAATATACAGCACACTGAATATAAATGGGGAGAGAATGACTCCTTGTCGGACACCATAATTCAGGCCTAAATAAAAATGTTTTGTTGTTGTGTTTTTGGTTATTTGGTCTTGGAAAGGTCTTTTAGAGAAATTATAAAAATGTATTACGATATTTTCACCTTTTTACAAGTCACACAGTATTCTAAGTTGTTTCTTTGTTGTTTTAAGCCCAATAAACAGCAGCGTGTTGTCACTGGACATTCCCAATAAAAGTAATTTAAAACTGGATGACACTGCTGAACTAAATGTACCACAAGCTTGGCTGTGTTTTGTTTTGGTGTGCACGTTTGGCACTTCAGGGCCACCATAAAATCATAAATACTCTGGCAACAAGGACACTATAAACTTTGGAACAGCACCAGTAAACGTAATAGAACACACACAGGTCCTTTTTTTCCTCGAAAGGCACCATAAAGGAACAAAAGCACAAATAAAGGATGTCTATTTGATTACAGAATTGGGACAGGATATTATTGTAGGAACTGGACAAAATACAACTACAAACCTCATAAAAACAGCCAGTCTAGGATGAGGTGAAAACAAACTTACACTAAAATGGAGTCAGTGAGACACATCAAAGTAAATGTACAGTGGTTTTCATTGGTCACATGTTGAACCATGACAGAAGTGTCTATGACAGGAACAGTCTTCCTCAGGGACATGTTCATCCTGAAGGTGCAGCTCTGTGTGTGCTGTGAGCAGGATTATGCCTGTGAAGAGGGGTTATGCGTTAATGTCTTCCAGGCTCAAATAGACCTAGGTCGTTACATCCGGTGGCGTGGTTGCCATAATGACACAGTTGTTTACTCCAAAACGTACTCTTTTGTCATCTTTTGTCGCAGCGACGGCAGTCACAGCAGCAAACAAGCAGCTTTTGGATTTTCATAAGGAAAGTTGTAAAAGTGTGTGCGAACTACGCGAAGCTCCGCATGTGCTCACTTCTTCCCGACCCACAGCGCCTCTGCCCGGCCCATGAGCACAGTGAGTCTCGGTATGTAAGCGGAGCTTCTGTTCACGTAGTTCGTAGCTCACTTTTACAAGTTTTCCTTATAAAAACAACTTTAGAACTTGCCCAAAATACTTCGTTTGATGTCCATCGCATTTGGAGTAAACAACCGGAAAAACGTTAGTGCATAACCCCTATTGGAATGAAAGGAAACTGCATGAGAATGTCTGACCTTCTAATGATAACCTTCCCCATGACTTACGTAGTCATTCGACTGTACCCATGCATCACGGGAAAACTACACAGGTTTCTGCCACTCAATATACTACTGACATAGGAATGTATTAGAAGCTTTTTTACTTATTTTTCAGGGTCAGATCAAAGAGTACAGTGCACTCGTACCTTCTACTGGCCAGCTGCCACAAGTGTACACCCATCCCTTATACAAACAATTTTAAGACAATGAAATGTTTGTAGGGATGGACAGTATCATTGGCATTTTTCATGTTAACAGCAACATTTTTAATAAGTCAAGTAGAGCACCTGGAGAAACATAAGAAGAACATGCAAACGCCACCTAGAAGGGCCCCGCACTGGCAGGAGTCAAACCAACACATTCATGTTACGCTCCAAGACTGAAAGTTCACTGTAGAGTCGTGCTAGATATTCAATTCAATTCAATTCAATTTATTCTTATATAGCCCAGAATCACAACAACAGCCATCCCAGTGGACTTCACAATAAATATAAAACAACAATACTTAAAATCAATAACAGTTTTGAATTAAAATCAATTAAATACAAATACAAATATAGCAATAGTTAAAATAATTAAAATGTCAATCCTCCCCACACTTTCCACAATTAGCTAAAAGAAGGGAATAAATAAATAAATAATGATTAAAATAGTAGTTAAAAAATCTTAGAAAAATTCATTGGAGGGCCTACCCATAGGCAGCTACAAAAAAAGTGTCTTGAGCCTAGTCTTAAATGAAGAAACTGTGTCAGCTTCTTTAACATGTACAGGAAGCTGATTCCACAGCAGGGGAGCTTGATAGCTAAATGCTCTGCCACCAATACTTTTAAAAATTCTGGGCACCACCAAAAGCCCAGCATCCTGTGAGCGAAGTGGACGGCCAGGGTGATATGGTACTAATAAATCCCTAAGGTAAGAGGGGCCATGCCATTTAAGGCTTTATAGGTTAAAAGCAGAATTTTAAATTTGACTCTGAACTCAACGGGAAGCCAGTGAAGATCCTGTAGCACTGGGGTGATATGCTCTCGCCTTTTGTACCAGTTAAAACTCTTGCAGCTGCATTTTGAACTAACTGCAGGCTTCTTAATGAGCTTTTTGGACACGTTGCAAGCAGAGAGTTGCAATAGTCTAACCTTGACGTAACAAAAGCATGGATTAGTTTTTCCGCATCACTTTTAGGCAATATATTTCTAATTTTGGCTATTTTTCGCAAGTGAAAATATGCTGTCTTACACGCTTGGCTTATATGTGCTTTGAATGAGAGCTCTTGGTCAAATAGGACTCCTAAGTTCCTAACAGTCGAGCTGGAGGCTACACTGACATTGTCCAGGGTGATTGTCTGCTCAGCCAAGGAGTTTCGCTGGTGTTTTGAACCTATTAAAATAACTTCTGTTTTCTCAGGGTTGAGTAGTAGGTAGTTGAGGCTCATCCAGGTTTTTATATCCTTCACACAGGCACTAAGTCTTTCTGTTTGATCAGTCTGATCTGGTTTCATTGATAGGTACAGTTGAGTATCATCTGCGTAAGAATGGAAATCAATGCAATGTTTTTTAATAATATTACCTAATGGCAGCATATAAATAATAAAAAGAATTGGCCCGAGTACAGAGCCCTGTGGCACACCATAGGCTACTTTAGAGCATCGTGAGGAGCTTTGGTTTACATTTACAAACTGGTACCTATCGCATAAATAAGATTTAAACCAGCTGAGGCAGTTCCTCTGACGCCTACGTCAAATTCTAATCTTTGCAGTAAAATATTGTGGTCAACCGTATCAAATGCTGCGCTAAGATCTAGCAGAACCAGAACTGAGATCAGACCATTATCAGCAGCTAATAACAAATCATTTGTGACTTTAATAAGTGCAGTTTCCGTGCTGTGGTGAGCTCTAAAGCCAGACTGGAACACCTCAAATAAGTTATTCTCCTGTAGATGGCAACATAGCTGTTTAGCTACAACTCTCTCCAGTATTTTTGAAATAAAAGGGAGATTAGAAATTGGTCTATAATTAGCTAATACATCAGGATCAAGGTTTGGCTTTTTCAGAAGAGGTTTAATTACAGCATATTTGAATGACTGGGGGACATAGCCACTTTCTAATGAGGCATTTATTATACTAAGAATAGGATCTATAATTAAAGGAAGAGTGTCTTTGAGAAGTCTACTTGGGATTGGGTCTAAAATACAAGTTGACGTTTTAGAAGACATAAATGCTGAACTTAATTCAGCTGAATTGAGAGAAACAAAGCTGTCAAATATTAGGGCGGGTTTAAGTGAGACTTTACTTTTACAGCTTCGACACGCTCGGTTCTAGTAACAGGATTGATTTCATTTATTTTATTTCTAATATTAGTTATTCTGTCATTAAAAAATGTCAAAAAATCCTCAGAACTAAGAGTAACTGGGATTGAGGGCTCGACTGTACTATGGCTGTTTGCCAGTTTAGCTACAGTGTTAAATAGGAATTTAGGATTATTTTTATTTACTTCTATTAAATTAGAATAGTATCTGGTTTGGGCCGTACGCAGAGCCTGTTTATAGGACAAGAGGCAGGTTTTCCATGCTTCTAGAGACTGCTCAGTGTGCGATCGACGATATGGTCGTTCTAATTTTCTAACCTTTTGTTTATGCAAACGCAATTCCTCAGTGAACCATGGAGCAGATTGCCTTGGCCTAACAACCTTCTGTTTTAGTGGAGCTACAGTATCAAGAGCAGTTTTCAAGGAGTCCATGGTTTTATCAACAATTCGGTCGCTTATATTGGGATTAAGTCTATCCTCATCAGGGTCACATGACAAGTTGCTGAATATTGGCCCTATTATTTCTTTAAACTTATTAACTGTTTTGTCAGATATTGACCTTTTTGTTATTAGTTTATTCTGAGGAGCAGAAAAATCTTCTAAAGTAAACTGAAAATGAATTAGGAAGTGATCCGATAGCATGGGGTTTTGTGATCGAACCTGTAAGTCACAAATCTCTATCCCATATGTGAGAACAAGGTCAAGAGTGTGATTGTGACAATGTGTTGGTTTATTTACATTCTGAGTGAAACCAATGTCGACTAAGAGAGTATTAAAAGCTTTGCTCAGGGAATCATTGTTCAGATCCATTTTAATATTGAAATCTCCGAGTATAATTATTTTGTCCCAGTCTAAAACTAAGCCTGATATAAAATCAGAGAATTCTGTTAGAAACTCAGAATAAGGACCAGGAGGTCGGTAAATTATTATAAACAAAACACCTTTTTGGTTTTTCCATTTGGGGCAGGTTATTGATAATGTGAGGCTTTCAAAAGAGTTAAATGCGTTATTAGTTTTAGGACAAAGTAGTAAGCTCGCATGACAAATAGCTGCCACACCTCCACCCCGGCCTGTACTCCTAGCAGTCTGAAAGTTAACATAACTAGGAGGCGTGGATTCATTTAATCTTACATAGTCGTCAGGTTGAAGCCATGTTTCAGTCAAAGCTAAAATATCAATATTGTGATCATTGACCAAGTCATTAACTAAAAGGGATTTAGAAGAAATTGATCTAATGTTCAACAGTCCGCATTTTACATGCTTATTTACCAATTTACTAGTATTGCACAGTGGTATTTGTATTAAATTTCGTGGTCTGACACCTGAGTTGGAATTTTGGGGGATATATTTTTTATTTTTACGAGGGACACACACAGTCTCAATCTGCATATTAAATGATTCTTCCGAACTACAACTTTAAGGTTTAAAGTTGATTTCAGAGTGTTTGTCTTATTACTATCTATTTTCACCAAGTTAGTGCTATTGTAAGTGCTATTAGAGCAACCATACTCATTTGTTTTTAGTCAGTTTAGTTTGCTTCTATGGACAGCATGGTGAATATTTGAAGCTAGCTTATAACTGCCCAGCCTGTTTGGATGCAGCCCATCATTTCGATAAAAAGATCGACGTCCTAAAAATAAGTTAAAATTATCAACAAAGTTGAACCCATATAGACCAGAGGTATCTTGGAGCCAGTCATGCAGGTACGAAAGTCTACTGAAGCGTTCAGATCCACGTCCAATGGTAGGAGGACACCACTTATATATATTGATTTTTCACACTCTTTTAGTAAATCAAACAACTTTAAAAGTCTTTTTTTCAGTAGCTCAGATGGACCTCTTGGCACATCATTTGTCCTATGTGCAAGATTATGTTCTTAATTGAAGGTGGGAAAGATTTAAGCAAATCAGGAAGTTTATCAATAATATTGCTAACTCTCGCTCCAGGAAAACAGTACTTTTTTGCATTGAAAAAGTTAATATTTCGGATCATAGAATCCCCAACTATAGCAAACATTGGGGCAAAAGTGGGCGGGGCCTCGTACCTTCAAGTTGGGACTGTGAAGGCGCTGTGGGACATGAGCGCCGAGCACCAGCGGGGCCGTGATCAGCCGGATCCGAACCAGAACTGTGGCCAACAGGAGACGAAGATGAAGCTGCGGTCGGCCCGCGATCAGACTGGACCACGGCAGGGCTGCAGTTAGCCTGAGATGTAGCCGCGGCTGGACTGCAAGCAGGCAGGCTCACGGCGAAGATGTGGTCCGCTGGAGCCGGAGGTAGAGCCGCCGTTGTCGGCTCACGGTCAGACGGTGTCACGGCGGGGCTGTGGTCAGCTGAAGTCAGCGGTAAAGACACTGATGCTGGCCTCTGGTTAGACGGGCTCAAGGCGGCGCTGGCAGGTGGGACAGTGGCCGGAGGACCACCACTACGTCTCAGAACAGCATCCTTGATAATCCGTTTTCTACTAGAAGATTTTTCAGATCGACGAGATGGGGGCCGAGAGCTTCTTTCTGGCTGGAAGGAATCCGGTGCTGAACGCTGGCGAGCAGGAGGGACAGGATTCAGCCTGGCCAGGGCTGGGAACTGTACCGAAGAGGACAGGTCGATGGATTGCTCCGCTGCGGGAGCTGGTGAATCTCTACTCAGAACTGCATAGCGATGTGAAACACTCACGCAGGAACCAGCGCACCAGCTCCGGGTCTTTTTTCCAGTGACTGTGGCTTTGGAGTGGAGCACAGAGTGGGTCTTTCCCAAACAACAGTGTCGAATAGGCAGCACTGATGGACGCGAGTCGCTTGTGTTGACCATTTGCTACATCCATAAGTTTTGTTACGAGTGCCTGCGACTCTTGTAACTCCATAGAGAGACGCTGGACTTCTTTTCTTAGAGTTTCAACAGTAGTATTCTCATTCTCACGCAGTTCAGCAGTAAGACGACAGATCTCTTCTCTGAGGTTAGTCACTGTTTCACTGCCATGTTTCATCGGGGACGACGAATCACCATGTCTTCCGAGGCATGCTATTGCCGTGTAGAAATAACTGTCGCTAAGTTAGTTGTTGTAGCCGTTAGTCCGGTCCCGTGTGTGTTGAGAGCATCGTTCCTAACCAAGACTAGCGAGCGAGGAGCGCTCTACATAGCCCATGGTTAGTGCTCTGTTTACTTTTCAGTTCGTTGGTGCTAATCAGGGATAGAGCGAGCGAGGAGCACTCTACTCTTCCTGGGTTAGCAGTAGTAGTCCAGCTAGCTCCGTAGCTAGGGGTTAGCAAAGAGGCTGCCAACCTCCCGCATCAACTCCTTAGATCAGTCGGATGAGCGGGATAGATAAACTCCGACGGCTATTTTCAATTGTCCACTGCCTCAAATACGCAAACAAATGTAATTTGTCCTAATTATTCCAAAGTTTGCGTGAAAAGCTTGGGCGAAAAGCAACGGCAGACTTGAACCGGAACCGGAAAATCGTCAATATGACAGTGTATGTTCAAATGTTGATAACAATACAAGTTCTGACTCAATAACAACAGTGGCTATGTTTTAAATGTAATTTATGATGGTTTATTTTGTGTTTTAAAGCAAAAAAAAAAAATTAAAGAAAATTGAAAATCAGATTGAATCGTGGTTTAAAATAATCGTCCCATTTCTAGTATCTTGTTGAAGAAATTCTATTAGGATAACATGTATTGGGATAAGTATTGTATCGGAAGGCTCTTGGCAATACCTAGTCTCACCCGGAAAAGCTCAAAGCGTCTGCAGAAGCATCTTGACAGCACTACTTTTTATTAGTGCTGTCAACTATTAAAAATTGAGAGATTAATTAATTATTATTTGTAACTAATTAATCTATTTTTAATCTCACCAAAAAATTGCTGAAAAAAGCACTCAACTTAAGTGTTTTTGTTTTGTTTTAATCCAATTTAATTAATTACATTATTGTTGCAGATGGGAAATATTAATATCTGCAAGAAATTAAGACTTTTTTGAACATAAAATTCCCGTTCATTAGTCCAATAACTCTCGTTTTGTACTCAATGAATATGTCTTTAATTAATTAATCGAAATTAATGCACTAATTTGACATGCCTTCTTTTTATGTAACCTGTTGTGTTTACATTAGTTGTTTTTTAATTGCTTTATAATCAAAGTTGGACTGGACTGGACTATAAGAGTTAATCTACCTTACTAAAGAAGGTGAAGAAGTGTCTAAACAATTTTCTAACGTTCTTGTATATTCTCCTGTGTTGCTAGGCGCTCTCACCGTCTCTGTGTGCCACCGTGTCCAGGTGGTTGAACAGTTGGTCCCTTGTGGGGAAGTCTTTGGCCAGAGTGAAGACGTAGGCCAACAGGGCGGTGGTATAAGTGTTGCTCAGATCTGACATCGACGCCTTCAGGCAGGTCAGAGCCGAGGCCACAGCAGGATCCTACGAGAAAAAGAGCTTAGAGGTTATGAAGATGACATCACAGGAGGCTAAATGTCAGCAGTGAGTGGCAAAAACGCATAAGAGTCAATGGACAGAGATGTCATTTTCATTTGGGGCCTGGACCGGTGGTTGGGGACCCCTGATTTAGATTATAAGGAATTTGTATTCAACAGTAACAGAATTGTCTGAACTGCTTTTTTTGTATAAACACACAGTTTCCTCCTCATTTTCTGCATAAACTATAGTTTTTGCATGAACTACATAATAATATTATTAGTCTTTACTCTTTTTGAGCAAGATTTCTTGCAGAGTCCAACCTGATTTTGATATTAAGGAATAAACTTGATTCTCGATACCACAATGAAAGAATTAGAATGTTCTTTCAAGAAAGTCAATTTTTTACACAATGGACTAACATTTTCAACACAAAATCCAAGTTTATGATCAAACATTTTAGTTTCAAACCAGTTTTGATCAAACTTTTTTTTTTCTTTGTAGAAAATACAAGATTTTGTTCACATTTTTGTCTTGTTAATGTTATGTTTCGACACCAGTTTTAGCTTTGATTTGTAATATTTTTGATAACTCTACTTTTAGTTTCAGAGCCTTTGCCACGCCTCCTTTTTAGTCGATTAATCGGTCGATGGGACATGTTTTTAGTCGACCAAGGGTTTCTTTAGTCGACTACAGCCCTACTGATTACAAATGTAAACTCTGCTGGATAATGAGTTTGTATGAGTGTGTAAAAAGAGAAAAATCAAGCAAACAGTAGCAGAACATCATACAAATAAGAGGAACACTCAAGCTTTCCTTCAGATTTGACACTGATACAAACTTTGTGATCACACACAGTTGAACTCATTGTCTTTATAAACTTAAATAACAGGTTTTTTAATAAGAGAAAGAAATACTTTTGTGCAGCAGCTGAAAAATACTAAATCTGATTCAAGATACATTATACTCACGTCAGCGGGCACTTGGTTCTCCAGGAAAGCAGCAATAATGTAGGCGGTCAAAGTCACATTGTCGGAAACTCCTCCCTGAAAATACATGAATCAAACGTCTTCTTTACACTTAACGGATTTTTAATTGGTTTATAGACAAATCAAGTCTATATTTTTACCTTCATTCCGTTGTGAAACAGTTTTCCGACAGATTCAAAGCAGCCGTCGGGCATCTGTCTCTCCTCCAGCCACTTCTTTGAGTCCTGGATGTTTTGTGGATCGATGTAGACGAAGTTGCTGGCTTTCACGAAGGATCTCAGAACAAAAGCAGTCAGCCTGAAGAAGAAGAAGAAATAATAATACGGTGTGTCTATACAGTGTTAGAGCTGGGCATTATATCAAATTTAGATAATGTGAATGTTGTTTTGAAGATGTGCAAAAACGTAATATGGAGTATATCACATTTTATGACAGACAAAATTGTCAAAATAATGTTATGAAGATATGCCAAACAATTGTAGAGATACAAATTTTTGTCAATATCATCCAGACATTTATAGTGTATAGATTATCATTGACAATGTTCTGAACGTACCATGTGTTTCCTGTTCCCGTTCCAAAAGCGCTGTAAGCTCCGTCACTGTGCTTGTAGTTCAGCTGCCTCTGGTAACCTGCGACATAAAGATGGAAACATGTCTAAGTCAGAAACATAACTCGTGTCAAACGCAGCTGCCTAAGGCTAAACATGATCACTAATAACACCATTTAATTGTTATTAGTGATCATGTTTTTTCCATGGTAGTGAACTAACATGGAAATCATGTAGTTAACCATGACTTTTAAACCTACTATGAATCCAAGGAATTCACATGTTCTAAAAATGTTTGAACCAAAAACAGCAATTCATTGTGACTTTTGAAAGTCATGCATGAACATCTTGAGTCATCATGAATTTACTTCACCAAGAATTCAAACAAAACATAATCCAGTCTTTTAGTAAAACTTAGTTAAGGTAAGGTAATGTTTATTAAAGACAATGTACAACTGTCCTTAATATTCACACAATGGCAGAGATGTTTGTACCAGATTCTCGTTGTGAAGAATATATAATGCACTCATGATGAACTCATGATTATTTAGTTCTTTGTGCTGCGTTTGGGCTTCTGGTTTTGGTTTTTAAATAAAAATTCAAGGTTTCTGTTATATCGCCATTGGTTAGGAGTAAAAACAGCACAATTAGAGAAGTTTAAAAGTCATGGTTAACAAACATGATTTTCATGTTAGTTCATTAGATGAATAAATGATTGAATTCATGAATGGAACCACTTGAATTCATGATAATTCATGGTGAATTCATGATAGTTCTTGATGACTCATGGTGAACTAAAGCGTGATTTCACCATAAATTCATGCATTAATTCCTCAAGAACAGATCATATTCCTGTCCTCTCATTATAAAACTTTACACTATTTCCTGATAGCATTAGCATTATCAAGTATCCATTGGTGAAGTATTCTTTTGCCGTTTACATTTTAGACTGATAATAGTAAAAGATCTCAAAGAAATGAATAGGAAGTATTTTTAAGTACATAAGTTTTGGGGAAAAAACAGCAAACTGCCACTGCACAGAGCTTAGTACCCAAGGAGAATTTGCCAGAATGTACTGAGCTAACACTGAGCTAACACTGAGCAAACGCAGCGCTAACACTGAGCTACTACTGAGCTAGCGCTGAGCAAACGCAGCGCTAACACTGAGCTAACACTGAGCAAATGCAGAGGTAACGCTTAACTAACACTGAGCTAACATTGTGCTAAAACTGAGCTAATGCTGAGCTAACACTGAGCTAGCACACTGGACTCACCGCTGGTCAGGTAGTGCGTGGCTCTTTCCCTGAGCTCTGTGGTGAGCTGGTTTGTGTTGGTCAGATACTCCATGATGTAGATGTTTGGGGCCAGAAGAGCCATGTTCTGCTCTCCACAGCCGTAGGGCATTCGCAGCAGACCGTCCAGGTTCTTCATGGACCGACCCATAATGTCACCTGCACAAACACATGAGTATCACTTCATTATATTGTTATGAGTCATATATCAACTAAAATGTGTCTGTTTTATTCTCAATGTAGTTCTCTCATGACATGGTTAGTGTGCCTTTTCCCAAAGCCTTAAATGCAGTCAAATTACTTGTTCCTAATCTTAATCCTAATCCCAACCTAGCCAGATTCTAGAAACATATACTGTAATCAGTGTTGGGGGACAATTAGCTACACATTATTTATTACTTATAAAATATGTAATTAGGTATACTACTTAGTTGCTACCTGAAGAAAGTAACCTAGTTGTATTACTTTGTGTGTAATACTGCAAACATTGATCAAATGTAAGATTCTATGTTTTGTTACTGTCATTTAAACAGTAAGTAAACAACAAATGAGTTGCTGAAATAGGCTCAAATGAACTAAAATCAACAATAAAAACGGATTCTGGGCCTGTTCCAGCTGTTGATCTGTGTCTCTGTGTCATGTTTGTAGATTTTCTATCTTACATGTAACTAAGACTATTTTGTTAATATTTGGACATTAATCAAGCTACATTAAGTAAAAAAAAATCAGACAGCTTTTGCAGTTTTCATTACATTTGTTCACTAAAATTAACTAGAAAGAAGATGGCTGCTGTGTCATGGGCCATTAACCAACTATGTTTTTTGTTCAGGGCATTTCAGTCCAGCTGCTAGGTCAGGCATCGCAGGACTGCAGACGGTTCCCAAAAAGCAGAAAGTACGGTCGTCCAATCAGCGAGAAGGAGCGAAATGAAGTATAGTCTTTTCCTCTGAGCTTGTGTCAAATATTAACTTAGAATATGATAACCCTAGAATATGATGTACATGTAAAAAAACAATAATCTATTTTTCTTTTGTTAATGATTGATGTGGCGATAACTTCCTGTTTTTGATAGCAGACCTTTATTTTGAAATGGCTTCTTCCTGTAAGTCATTTTGTATATTGTTTTGGTACATTTTGTATATTGTTTTGGTACTTAGGAAACTATTGATTTAGGCTAACTTGTAAGAGCGAGGCATTTAGCATTCATGCATTGTGTTTCTTTGTTTCTCCTCAGCTCTTACGGTGAATTTGAGGGAGGGGGGGGGCATGCTACAGTACCTTTTAATTTTCAGGTTTAACACATAGAAACGACAACAATCTCTGATACTCTACTCTACTTCCTGAACGACAAAATTATTTAAAAACAGTGATTGGTTAAATTAAAAAAAGTCCTCCTGTGAAGTGAACAAACCCCAATGATGCGATGTCAGACGGTTTTCCGGTTTCATCAGGCTAACAAAAAGTGATAAGAATATAAGAATTTTAACCCCGCAGGAGTTGTGTGGTCCTCTTATTTATTTTATTTGTTTAAGTGTTTTTATGTTTTATATATATATTTATATATTTGGTTCTACTGGTTTTATTATGTTGTAGATCAAACTGAACATTTATCATGAATGTTGTGTTTTAGTGGGTTCTGTGCAGCACTTCGGAAACTCTTTTGTTTGTGAATTGTGCTAAATAAATAAAGTGGATTTTTATTTGAACAATGCACTGTCAAGATTGTGTTTATACTAAGAGAGAACATGAATTATTTCTGCTCTAAATGGGAAAGACTATTAAGGTTATTGTCTTTTTGGAAATCTATGTAATGATACAAAAGAACCTGTAATCTTTAAACGAAATCTTGCTATGTACACTTAATTGGCATAATAAAAAATCTGCCTATAAATCAAGACTTGCACACAAATGTAAAGTTTCTGTTTTTAGAAATCTTACCCAGCACAGACACTGCAGCGCGAGCGGAGCCGGCGATCACGTTTTCAGGGAGTTGAAACTGGACCTCTTCAGTCAAAGTCTGCTCTGTGTTTTTTTTACAGTCAGAAAAATACAATTAGACTTGCTTTTAACAATAAAAAAATGCATCACACAAATTTTTTATCACTGATCTTACCTTTAGGGCAAAGCAGCAGGTTGTGAGTCTTTGCCACTTCAATTCCTTCAGGCTGAAAACAAGAAAAAATACATTTCAATGATTTGTTCAGCAACAACAGTTTAAGAAGCAAGAAAAGCACATTATGTCTCCATTAAAAAGTAAAAATAAACATATCACAATGTAGTAAAAAACAAGGATGATAAGAACAGTCGTTACCTTGACGATAAGAGGCCGAGTGACCACATCGGCGCGACCTCTCTCTGGAACATGGACGACCTCGTTTCCACACAAAACAGACGAAGCGACGGCCTCAGCTCTGACTGTCACGTTCACAGAGCCTGGAGGAAAAAACATTTAATCTATAAAAATATACAACTTACGATTAATTACATTACAACCAGGGGTGTTGGAGTTGGGGGGGTAAATGGTGTTAGTTTCCTCGGGGCCCAGAGCAGAAAAGGGCCCCCAAATGTATGTCATTTTTGCTTCTATAAATATGAATTTGTGTATTATTAACAAGTATAACAGCTAGAGATATTGTTATAAGTAAGAGTTTTCACAGATTTGAAAATATCACACCTTCCAGCAACATTATAATGTGTCAAAATGTCGCTGGTATTTTCTAAGTTTATTTTTAGACAAGTTTGTAGCTGCAAACAAGTTATCTAAAATGCTAAAGAGTGTGTTTAAAGCACGTTCTATTATATTATAATCTCTTGTAGGCAGGTATGCTGATAAAACTCTTCAGTTTAATCTTCTGAAAATAGCAACAACCGTAAAATTATGTGAGGAATGTAAAATTTAAATAAACATACAGTATGTGCATATTCTAGAAATAAATAAAACCCAAATGAATAGAAAAATAATGAGAGCAGAATAAATATTTAAACCACAAGATTATGTGTTAGGGGCCCACCAACAAAGTTTGTACCTGGGGCCCAGAATTTGGTGCTACGCCCCTGATTACAACTGTGTTTTGTTTTTGTTTTTTATTACAAACTAGTGTATGGGAGAAAGTGACATTATTGTAACCAGTAATGAAAAGGTAATTATAATGTTTAGTCCTGACTTAGGCACCATCAATATAAACTGTATTTAACTATTTTTGATTGTTTCTTAAGAAGTACAGTAAATAGGAATGTGGAATGTCCTAAAATGCATTGAAAGCCTCACCCAGACTCTTGGCGTCCATGGTCCAGCTCAAGGTGTTGCGTTCGTTTCCACAGAGACAGAACGTGGTTTTAGATCCAGGCGTCAGGGTCAAAGTGTAGTCATCGGAGGCGATTGGGTTCACAGAAACCTGACAACAGCAAACGTCTGTCAATACATGAATATCTGTCCATGTTTTTTAAGAAAGGGTTGTGTCTGTTTAGCAACTTGTGACAATTTTACACAGCTTTGATATGGTGCTATAAACAGCTTTTTCTTTGTTGACTTCTGTTGATATAATAATAATTTATGTCACAGTCCTCATTATAAAAGGCTGTTTTGTATGTGTTTTGGTAAATGTAGATGCTCAATTCCGTTTGTCTGCGGAGGAAAACAACTTTACTTATCCAATGTTCAACAACCACAAGACCAATTTTGTAGACTTTAGATGAATTGTGCCGAATGAAGACTCAAAGACATTTTAATGAAGTAAGTCTTCCGATTTTTGCTATTTTAGTAAGACTGCGAGTTGCTAGAGAACTTTTAATGCTTGTCAAACCATGCACATACACTAAATTAAAAAAATCACTAAATCAGACCTGGGCAAACTGCGGCCCTCAACCTATTTTAATCAGGCCCCCAGCATGTTTTGCTCATTATACTGTGTGTGCAATGTTAGTCTAGATTAAAACTACTAGAATTCAGAATATTCATCTTAATTTTACTCATTTTGGTCAGATTGGAATGAAATTGCTCATGTTTATGCAGCATATTTCAATTGTTTCAAGCCATTTTTGACTGTTTACAAGATATTTTAGCTTGAATCAAATTCACAAATTTCATGAAACAAGGCAGAAACACCTCGTAAAGAGTTAAATAATCCAAGTTCGTCAAGTGAAATTCTCTGAACCACAACAAAATAAAGATTGAAATCCAGATTTCTAGACACTTTAACAAATCTAGAAGTACATTTTTTACATTGTACTAGATATATAAATTCTTATGCTAATACCAAAAACCAATTTGTTTATCAACTGACCAAAAACCAATCGAATATCTCTCTATAGTTAGTCCTGCTTTAGTCCTGTTTAAGCCCGGTTTTAGTCATAGTTTTAGTCCTGGTTTAACCCCGCTTTAGACCAGGTTTAGTTCTGCTTTAGACCAGGTTTATCTCTACCTTAGTTTAGTACGGCCCTTTGCCACTAGTCTGGATTTGAAGATGGCCGTCAAAGAAAAATAATAGCCCACCCTTGCGCTAAATGGATTCACTTTCAAAGCTCTAATATGGAGTCAGTGCTAGTGTTTAAGCAGTCACCATCATGCAGCTGGAGAGGTAGTTGAAGACAGTGGCCTTCAGCTCAAATCTCTCTCCTCTGATGATGGAGTAGGGCAGAGTCAGCTCCAGGAAGAACGGCTGGAACACGAGGAACTCTTTTCGTGGAGCCAGACCGAAGCCCTCAGAGGACAGACAGAAGGCCTCGGTCTCCAGGTGGTGATGGTGTCCGGAATGGTCAGGGGCAAGTCCGCCGTCCCGCTGGAGCTGAAACACACAGACACACAGCTATGAATACAAACACTAAAGACATGATATATACACAATACAGACTTGTTATAGTTTTTATTTTTAGTATTGAATGTGTCAGGAATGTGTTTTTTTAAGATGCAGCATGTTTGAGCAAAGAAATAGAAGAAATGCCAGCAAGATTAGCTTCATGCCATAACTTTCTGGACAAAGCAAAAGTATTTATTATGAAAATTATTATTATGAAAGTGGGTTATGACAAATTATTGCATTTTTCTGCCTTAGCTGGGTGAATATTGATTCTTGTTTTACAGCAGTTAAAGGTAGCTAACTTTCAAACTGCAACCTCTTCTCATAAGTCCTTCAACACATGGTTAATATCATCATTTGTTCATTTTGGTTTCAGTTATGGTCAATAAACCTTTTTTCAAACAACAAAGTGGAACTGGAGAGGACCACTAAGCACAGCCAATCAGAGAACTGCTTTCAGGATAATGGAAAAGAACTAAATATCTTAGTTCTAAAACAAAATCCCTCCACATGTCGTCAAAAAGCGACAAAATGTAAAGACAATTTACACACAACTGACAGAGTTTCCTGGTGTTTAAACAATCATTTAACACAATTTAAGTGTCATTTGTCAAATCATAGCATCTGTGTCATTTATGAGTTCTGGCCACATTTACAATGCGGTTGCTAGGTAACAGTCATGGGTTCACCTCTACATACATATGTCATATTTGTTGAACAAAATACAATAACAAACTTCATAAAAACAACCGATTTGGGTGAAAACAAGCAAACTGTTTGGTAAAATCGTCAATATAATCATGTTTGCGGTGTTTTACTGAAAATGTGGTCTAACCTGTCATATGCACATTAAAGTGCAAGCAATTTCCCCAAGCACAGACGTATTGTCAGAGTTTATTAATAGAGGACAAAGTGCTGTTGTTTATATTATTATGTGGCTGGGTGCTTTTAGCGTACCAACACGTCTCCAAACTCCGTCGCGAACAGATTTCTAGGAGTCCCCTGATCAATGTTTGACAGTTTCAAATAGAGTGATAGGTTTGACTCCTATTTGCCGGCATACAAGATGAATTTATCTGGGCTTATGTCTTCAAATTATAATCAAACATAAGACTAAAGACTTTATCACTTTGCAGGTAGCCTACATTTTGTGTTTGGAAGTTGAGAACCAAGTTGAGCAAAACACGTTGGCAGCTGTAAAAACTTGAAAATAAAACATTTCTCTTGTTCTTAAAAAAGCAAAAATCATTTAAAGTGCCACTAAGTTGTGCAGACTAACCCGGTCTCCACCAGGTTCCAGATCCAGGTTTCGGGGAAGAAGGCTCTGACGGTCTCAATCAAAGGAGAAGGTGGAGCTGATCCGCCAAAACCCACTCCAGACATGGCCACAAGCTGATCCTCCATTCTGGCAACTTCAAATTCAGATTTCCTAACTTTAAACACAGATATTGCAAAAAAAAAAAAAAACATGCAAGATTGTATAACATGCAAGCTAGTATAAAGTCAAAATTACCATAGTACTGTCCGTAATGATATTGTCGTCCAAGATACGAGAGGCAGTCAGGCGCTCGGACCAGTAAGTTTGTAGCCATCTTCAGCCCATTGTTCTGAACGTATCCAACATCAAACACGTGTTAAATGTGCAAAAAGTGACAATATCCAAGAGAAATGAGCAACAAAGTTAAACAAAAAACTGATTCTTCATATCTGATATTGATATAAATATTTCTATTAAATGAAAAAGGAGACTTTATCTGACATAAAACACGGTCACTAGATCATTTTCTAGTATCACATTCTTGTTCACAACCAGTGCAACTATAATGTTAAAGTTATAGTTGCACTGCGACGGGTTTTTACAATTTCATATTTTTAACTTCATTTTTTTAGATTATTATTATTATTATTAGTTTGAAAAAATGATGGTTTCTGATGAATCAAGAACAAGCTTGTGAAGAAAAGTTTGAAAATATGTTGAACAAAACAGGAACTGGAGCAGAATTCTAAACTGATGACATCACATTGGGAACAATTCAATTTTTTAACAAGAGGCACATTTACCAAAAGGAATGTCTTCTAATGTTTTTTTAAGTTTTCTAATAGAATAGTTTTTGGCCAATTTATTACATTGTTACTTGGAAACTACCTAGCGTGAGGTCATCATTTATGAATTTTTTATCCTGAAAATGGCCAAACTAGGATGACATTTGCAAAATGTTTAGTAAAATCTGAAATATAAAGATTGTTTTAGTAAAATTAGTAGTTCAACCCTTCATAGGCCCTTTAATATGTTTATGTATTAATTTATTTAGCAGAATCTTACATATAATGATCTTAAAGGAGACCTATACTATTTAGTAAGAAACTAGAACATATGCAGATCAGTCATTTTACCTTTTGTTCGTTGTAAATCACAAAACTGATGTAAGATGGCTTGAAAATAGAAACAGCTCTATTGAATTCCTGTTCAAAACTGCAGAACTTCATTTTAAAATTTAACTGTGAGAAACAACGAATTTTAAATAACTATTTATTATTGTAGGAAAGTGGCTCTGAGACAGTTCTGAACCATATATGCTTCACTTTGAGTATTAATCTTTTGAATTATAACAAGTAAATCCAGATAAGTGGGAGGGGATAGGTGGTAGGTGAGAACAGGGATTTTCTGAGCAATTGAGCTCAAACTGAGGAACAATACAAGATTACTCCAACATGTATGAATCAATTTAAATATAACTTTGAGGAAACTAATGTCAAAGGGAGGCCAATATAACAAGGTTAAAAACTTAGAAAAGTGAATTTTACATAATAGGTCCCCTTTAAGTGTTTTGTAAAAATGTTTTATACCTGGAAGATGGCGTGTGCGTCCTGTGTGTTTCCTGGGTAGGGCCAGATGGATCGTTTGGGTCGCACTGGGAGACACTCGTTGGGGTCTTGAACCTGATATGGGACGTATCTGGTTCCTGGCAACAAGTTGTAAATCTAAGGGAAAAAAATGTGTTTAATAAAATTTTGAAACTAATATTGAGAGTTTGACACGTCAGGGGATTTGGCCAAAAGCTGTTGGCAGCCATATTGGGTAGGTCACAGGCAAAGAGACCCAGAAATATAAAAATTAAATGTAATAAAATAAGTTGTGTCATGTGAACAGACCGTTTCTGCCTTCAGATGTTTGCCCGGCTCTTTGATGAGGACGCTCTGGTCGACGGCGCTCAGTCCACACAGAGAGTACTTGTTGGCGGTCACTTGTAAAGAGGCTGCTTCTCCTGGGACGCCCTGAGGCGGAGTAAACTCCAGCTCCACCTGAGTAGGACACAGCATTACACTGTGCTTTAGTAAATAAATAACAAACACTCAACACATCTATTTACCCGGTAGGTCTATTTAGGTCTGGCTTTGTCCAATTGTCCAAATTCATTACAACATTACAGTCTTGCAATACATTTGTTTTAATTTTAGTAATATAAGGAAACAATGACAAAGATTTCTGAATTATATCCCTAAATATGAGTTTTATTTGTTTTTGCAGTGTCATAACTGCAGAGAAACAAAGCTTAAAGAAGAACTATTATGTAAAATCCACTGTTTAATGTTATAACAGTGTTCTCTCATCATTAGTTTGCTCACAATTATATTTAATAAACTGGTTCCTGCATGTTTGAACAACCTTGTATTGCTCTGGGGTGGTGCTCAAGTGGTGAAGTTCCTGTTTTCACCTACCACCTGTCACCGCCCATTTGTCTGTAGTTACAATCAGATTCCAAGTACAACATATGGGTTCAAAATTGTCGTTTAGCCTTCAGCCCTGGTACAGAGGACAGCTTATATTCTGATTGATGGTGGTGCTGCTGCTGTCACTGTCTTTGATCTGGGCACGAACCATGCAGGGACTGATTATTTGTGATGGAAACCAGCGATGAAGTGGCTGCAGTCTGAACCCCGGGGTGATTTATTACAGGTTAATGCTTACAAAACTGTTAAAAGACACAGGATTTCCATAAAATAGTAGTTTTTGTGCACTGACCTTGTGGCTGAAGCATTTCTCAGTCTGAAAGGTCTGACTGTGGGCGATGACAAAAGTGCTGGGCAGGACGGCGTAGGCCACAACGGAAAACTCAGGGGCCAAGTCTGCAGTGACTCTTAACTTGAAGGTAACGCAGCCCTCAGTCACTGTAAAAGAGAGAAATTATGTGTTTGTATTTTCATTTCACACTGTGTCAAAGATCGTCTTTTTTACCTGGGTCTTTTCCCACAGAGATTTCTTCGATCCCCTGCATCACGAGGCCTTCTCTGCCAACGACCTGAACATGTGCAAAGATGTATTAGGCGCAAGAAATACATTAAAATACAAGAATATATCGAGACACTTTATATACACACACTGAAAGCACACACAAGGGTAAATTGGCAAGTCAAGGCAAGGGCAAGACTTAAATTAAAGACAAAATAGGGCATGGATGAGACTTAACAACAAAATAAAGCTTGGACAAGACTTAAATTAAGGGAAAAGAGGGGTTGAATAAAGAGAGGTCACATGTATGGCCTTTTAAGACTACAAAACACAAAAATTAAGAACTTTTCTAGAAGACTTCCTTAGATATAATTCTATATTTTGCTACAGTTATAAAAAATCTAATGAATTAACAGAAAAGTGCACAATTTATACAGCATTCCATCTGTTCCATCAACAAACAAACAGTAGAGGAAGTACAACAAACATGTCATAATATTAAGAATTGAATTGAGAATTTCCCCACAAATTTGCAGCAGTGTGAAATTAATTGGGACAAATCTGACAGAATTTGCTTCATCAAAAATGTAACACCTGTGCAAACATAACCTACAATGGCAAACTTTTTAATGGTTTAATCAACGCAACCTCTTAATGTAAACAAAAAGCGTAAGTTGGGGTAACTAACTTTTTAGTTGTAAATTAATAAACTTTGTGTTTTCCTCTAAAAGACATAGGACAGTCCCAAAACTCGTTCGACTAAACAACTAAACAACAAGATATTCATTTTTGTCAGTATAGCCCAGCAGTAACAACGATGTGTTCTTTAAACCTAATAAAAACCTTTCACCCCAGTCAGATCATCTCACCAGGTAAATGACGTCCATCTGGGCCTTCTCCTCTTTCACCACAGAGTAGTTGATGGAGATTTCCACGTCTTGGTCACACGGCAGCGTCTCAGAGTTCTGCTTCACCTCCAGGGAGCTCACAGTTTTGGTGTCCAGGGTGGACTCCAGGGCCATGGAGATCCGGACGTCTCCGTCCACGTAGTGTGGGACTCTGTAGCCCGGATACTCCAGCGAGGTTTTGGTAGTGATCTGGAGTTTAAAGCAGAGGATTCATCGAGGGCAATTGAGGGAAAATACATGTAGGTGTTGTTTTTGGTCTAACATCATTTACAGTTGCAGTGAGTGGCAAAAATTAATGAGAGTCAATGGAGACAAGTTGCGATTTTTTCTGTAAGGGCTCAATACCAGACTAAAATAGGAAAAAAATAGCTACAGTCTGATAATAACTATAAACAACCACAACTACAGCTGAATTTTGAGTTTGCATGTGACATGTAAAAACAAAAAAATAGCTAAACAGTGGCAGAAAAGCAGATAAACTACAACAACACTTCTGTTTCTCTCACATTTGTCACTGACACAAACTTTAGGATCACACACAGTTCAACTCATTACCTTTTTATCCTTAAGCTAGAACTAAGAAACTTTTATTACGTTTTTACATGCCTTTGTATGTCTCCGTGATGATGGTTAAATATGTATTTTGGGGCATTTGAAGCATGTGTCGGCTCTCTCAGTTGTCTGAACGAAATTCTGTCCTGAGAAACTCTGGCTCTATGATTTTTTGATTTAGCAGTGTTTAAAATGAGCTTGGATGTGTTTTTGCTGCCTTCTTTCAATCTTAACGTTACGCAAAAATAAGAAAATTGAAAAAAAATAATGTTACGTTTCGATTTACAGTGGTTGGTAATTACAAAAAAAAAAAGTAATTTGTCTTCATTGACTTTCATTCATTTTCACCACTCACTGCCGACATTTAGAATGCTGTGATGTCTTCTGCATTTATCTTCAAAAGGCTGGATTCCTAAGACCTAAAGTGTGTCTTACATGGAGATGGATTTCTCCGCTGTGTCCAGACGTGTCCAGGGTGAACTGGGCCACTCCGCTGGCGTCGGTCGTGAGGTTTTGGAGGTGACGTGACGACCAGCGCTCTCCCGCAAACAGGTACACTTTTGTGTTGGCCAGGGGCTCATCGTTGAACTTCACAGCTTTAACCTAAAACACAAGAGGTATAGTTTATTTGAGTTCAGCTCAGAGCCAGCCCTGGCCCTTTTTGGTGCCCTAGGCAAAACTGGGGAGCCCTGCCCCCCAAACACTACCTTATTTATATTAAAAAGAATTTCTAGGTATAATTATGTATATAGACCTTTATCTATTAGTGTTTAAAGCAAGAAAATAGAATTCCTATTATCTGTAAAATCTTTACCCATTAATGCATCTTTTACAATATAGTATAATTTAGTACTATAATATGTACTATATTTCCTCACCAGTATTTTAATAGTCTGGAACCCATAATTATAGTGTGGCTCCTCTGCTCCCCCTCCACCACTGCTCCCTCTTAAACACAGTAAATCAGCTTCATCCTCACGCTGGATTTTGTGAACAGAAATACTAAAATCTGAATTTTGCTGTCCTCATGTTTCATGTTTTAAGGTTAAGGTTAAGGTTAAGGTATACTTTATTGTCCCCGTAGGGAAATTTGTCCTCTGCATTATGAGACTTCTACCACCACGATGGTAAGTTAATCTGCTTTTTGTGGGCATTACTCAATGAATATGTGTCCTATTGCGACAAAATACTGTCTGTAAAAACTGGCTAATGGCTTATGAATGCTAAAACCTGATTTTAATTTTTTTGGTGCTGCACTTTGGCGCCCTCACCACCAGAGTGCGCCCTAGACAACTGCCTAGTTCACCTATGCCCTAGGCCGGCCTTGGTTCCACGGGATGATCAAAAGTCTAAAATCTAACTCTGTCTTTTATCGTTTCTTATATACAAACTTTTAAAATGTAATATCTTAAAATCTGTTTTGCACCAGTACAGATATAATGCCAAAGCATACATTTGGGTGTGCTTTGGTATTATACAGTATGTGTGTCTAAAATGTGATGTCAGTTCTTTCTTACTTTTCCCTGGATGGTGGAGTCTTTCTCATAAACCTTTGGCGTGTCGAAAAAAGACAAAGTTCCAATCACGTATGAAATGGTCATCCTCTTGCTCTGCGAGTGTGTGACGCCTGTGAAGGAATAGTACATATATTAAAAAAAACTAAATCAGTAAATGATTCTACCACATTCTGATTCTGTTCACTTTAAACTACAACACTGATCTAAAATTACTAAAAGACAAAAAAATCAGCTCTTTGACTTCCTGTTACAAACTGTAGTAAAAAATAGCAGTTTTATGCAATTCTCTATAGACAACTGCAAAACAATAAGCCTCAAATATGCATGAATTACTGTAATGAGGCGTGGTGACCAGACCCACTCTTACCTGTTTGCTGAAGCGTTGGCTCTGGATCCAAGGTAAACAAAAGCAACCCATCACAATGAGCCTCCTAACGCTCATTTCCACCATATTATCCCCACAGTAAGACAAAAAATCTCTATAACTCTATAAAAAATGCTCCAACGTCTGGCTATTTCCATAGTTTTTTTGCAGGTGTCACATCATTACCTTCTCTCCTCTATTATATATATTTTTAATAAATGAATAAATAAACACCTGTTCCTTCTTCTTCCATTTTGGCCACGACCTCCAGTGAGTCCTGCAGCGCCTTTTCGTCCAGTTTGGTGAAAGTGGACATTTGGATTGTAAATTTAGCACATCCATCTTTGTCGGCCTAAAAACAAACAAAAAATAACAAATGCTGACACTACCGAGTGATAGATAAATTTACCAGAACTAACCTATCAGTTTTTTTGGTTTGTTCTGTGGATCTTTTGTTTATTTTATTATTGTTTTGGCCAATGTATTATTATGAAACTGTTGTCGCTTCCTGAGCCTTATTCTTGAATCAGTAAATCCCATGGCACATTCACATTTCAATTATATATTTTGAGAAACATCTTTCACTGCAAATCAGTGCCTTTTCTCAGTTAGATCTTGATGAGTTGCAAGTCTGCTAATTTTTACTACACTAAATAAAACTACAGCAATTGTTTACCACAGAGACTAAACTTCCAGTGAATTTCAAAATTAAAAAGATAAATAATTTTGTATGCAGAAAAAATACCTTTTTGCTCTCCTTGTGGCAGGGAGCAGTGACTTCTGGGAGATCCTCTGGGCCTCGACGTACTCCGAATAAATATGAGTTAAGTGGTCTGCAGACGTCAATTAAAATTGTCCCAGGAACAGGCTGTCCATAGGTGTATCTAAAGAGAAAAGGATGTTTTAATTGTGATTTATTTCTTATTTTGTCGAGATGGATTCGTTGGACTTACTTGGCACAAGCTTCTACAGCGATTTCCTCCTGGGCAATGCTCACTTCGTCTTTAGTGGTGATTTTGACTTCAAACTTTGGCAGAACTAGGATTAAAAAAACAATTATAAATAGAAAAGTTTGTTCATTAGTGTTTTGTAATTCGTTGTGATGATTTAGACTTGGTTTAGTCAAGGGGTTTTAGCTTAAAGAAGACAAATTATGCTTTTAATTCTTGTTTTTTGAGATGAACTATCACATACATGGATCATTATCGTTTGTTAATTTATTTTTATTCCACAGCTCCTTGTTGTTTATTGCTTACATAAACTGTTTTAGACCTAAAAAGTTAGTCACACATGAATCAACCAATCAATTTACAGATCAAAGTGAGATGAAGTAAATCCCCAAGATACAATAAAGACATTCAAAGGATCATATTTGTTCTTCAAAGTTGAGAATCCATTTTGAAATTGTATTAAAAGCTGCAAAAACCAGACTTACCGTACTTCTCTACTTTGAAGGACTGATAGATTTTGTTATCCCCAGAAGAGACTGTGATCTGGTACGTGCCCTCTTTGGCCTCAGAATTCAGGGAGTAGGAAAGCTGCAGGATTTTACCATCAGAGGTGTAATTCACCCACTGCCCAATGCGATTACCGTTTACGTCCTGAGAAACCAATGAGAAAAGCATTTAGACATGCCATAGTAACCACTTTGTAATAGACTTTGTACAAGCAGTAGCATAGTCCACGTTTCTGATCCATACCATAATGTTGACCACACAAAAAAGCATAGCATTCTTATCCTGGTCTTTAAACCAATCAGAGGCCTTACAAGTACTTTAAACATTTTGGAGAGTTTCGGTTTTAGCAATAGATACAGTCGGCACTTGCCTGACCAGCCAGTCCCTACACGCTTTGACAGACACTTTACAAACCGTGAGGGTCTGGGATCAGAGCGCTGGGGTTTCATTTCAAGGGCGGGCTTTCCGAGCGCTGAGTCAACCAATCACAGAAAACTCGGAAATTCCACCAAAACAGCAACACGCTAAACCGGATGTTTTCGTAAACATGTAGCATGAGGATTTTTTCAGTTTGAAGACTCATAGTTTGCTGCTCAAGTTTTAAGGAATTTATACGTTCATTGTTCAAAACCAAAGCAAGAGTTGTATCAGCTACGTTCGCCTTCTTGAATGTTTTGAAATGGAGCTTGAAAGCAACTTCCAACTGTGTGACGTGTCAGAATCGCCGTGCTTGATTGGATAATTCTAACATTGACCGAGACTCCAGTTTCAGACCCTTCTGCAGGAGGGGCTGACTGGTCAGGCAAAGTCAGCATGAGTTTAATGAAATAGAAAGTTAGGTTTGGGTAATTTTTCAATGACATACATCAGTTTCATGCCACACTGAAGAGGAACTTTGTTTTTAGTCTAAAACATAAAAGCAAAATAGGCAATACCTTTGTTCAAGCCCAAGTTGTTGTTTTTTTGGCAAAAAAATTGCACAGTTTACATTTAGTCAAAGTTCCCTGAAATATACTGTTAAAGGTGCAATGCGTAACCAAAAAATAATGTTGTATTGCCTTACAACAACATTATCTATCTTTGTTTTTGCTCTGAGTGCGTTTGCATGATCACAAAATGAACTATTTTTGGCCAAGTGGATGGCCTCCTCTTGTATGTTTCTATAGAAAAACTGTTCCTTTGGTTTTGAATTTCACATTATTGCATACAACATATTTATCCTCTTTCAGAATGTCCCACAGTATGGTTTTAACTTTCTATTTTTACAGAACTGTGCAGTTGACTTTTCACCTCCAGAAAGTTACACAGGAAAGTTACACATCTTTAAGCCAAAGTGTAAATACAATGTCATATTTTCGTTATGTATTTCCTTAATGCCCACAGTGAGAATCAATGCTTTAAAAAGTATTCATTTAAAGTATATGTAAATGTGTGGCTGTGATAGAGTTGGTAAAGCTCAGTGGCAAAGTCTTACCTCTATTTCAATGATGTCATACTGCAAAAGAAGAAAGAAAGAAAATGTTTAATACATATATATATATATATATATATTTTTACTTTTTAAAGAGTTTGTAAACGTTTTTGGCAAACCTGTATTTATCTATGACTCAATAGGCCTGGATATCTTTCTTATTTATACATTTATTTGGAAGGGACAGAACCCGTGCCATGTTCATAGGTTGTCTAGAATTTGCAGATTCTAGACGACCTATTAACTGTGTACTGTATATCTAAAATATATTATCACAAAATACTATTTACTGTACTTCCCCCCACATAGTTCCAAATCCACTACTAAATATTACATAACAAAAACTGTGGGAGTTGTGACCCGAGTTTCTGGGAAAGCCTGTATTAACTGAACAAATTGAGCTGACGCAACAGGTCACTGTGTCTCATCGAAATCAATGGAGTCACTCACATTTCGACAGGCCGGCCTGAGCTTTGTGTCCAGAGTCACCACCCTGAACTGCACTGTAAAAGTAAAAGACAGTTACATAAGGTTTGCAACAGGTTCATGTTTGACTTGCACTGATTTGTAAAAGTTAATAGTATCAGACACAGATTTATCAAGCATTTGCTCATGTGCAAAATGTGTTAAGGGGAGCAAAAACACAATCACTTTAAACAACAGAACATCTTATCTTTCTTTTTATCTTTAGCATATGCAACTGCTTGATAGTCTTCTTTCATCAGATAGTGAACAAAAATAAATGTCTGAGGGCCCTAGCATTGTCATACCAGTCCTATATTGCAGTGGTTCTCAACCTGGGGGTCGCGGAAGGATTTCTGGGGGTCCCCTAGTGATATGTGAAATTGAATATTGACATCCTAAACATGGTTTAACACTCTTCGAATGCAGTGATAGACATAAATTCATAGTTTTTTGGCCTACAGAAGAAGGTACCCAGGCTTATGGCTTCAAAATAAAAACAAACATAAGGCATTACCACTTTGCAGGTCGCCTACATTTTGTGCTTGGGGGTCGCGAATGCCTGCGGTTGTTTTTTTGGGGTTGCGACTGAAAAAGGTTGAGAACCACTGCTATATTGTACGCCACAAAAAAATACTTCAATATTTTTTGTGCTGAAATGACACAACAGCAGTGGAATAGCAATAAAAGATTTCTCACTTTATGGGCAACCAAATTATTAAGTAAATTATTATCTGAAATGTGCTGTTTTATTTACCGGTTTGTCCTGGCAGGTAGATGGGTTTGTCCGTCTGAACAAAAGACACTGGTTGATAGACTTGGATCATGACTTTACGAACTTCCACAGAGTAAAAGGTTCTTCCTTGAACCACCACATGGAAGTCCATGATGTGCTCCTTGGGCACCACAGGAGCCTGAAGGGCACAGAAACAGTGTTCAGTCTCAGACAATATCATTAAATGAAACTTCATTATAGTGGAATAAATCACATCATCATTAGTTTACTCAAAGTAGGTAAACAGTAGAGCTGGGCAATAAATACAAAAACTGAGAGATCATGCTAATTGTCAATTATTTCATTCGAGGATTTTGAATTGAAAGATTGATAACCAAATAAACTGAAGACCAGTCTGAGCTGAAACGCATTGATAAAATACTATCCATAGCCATGCAAGAATAAAAGCTTTTAAATTTAGTCTTGCACAGTGGAATAATGTCTTGGGCTTTCTTTTGTTTTTGAGGATTGTTTAAATGTTGACATTGTTCTTACAAGTTCACCAACTGAGTACATGCTTTTTGAAATATTAAAGTTGGGGTGGCTAACTATAAATTAGTCAACTTTGTGGTTTACACTAAAACAGCACATGATAAAGGCAGAACTTTTTGAAAACATGAGACCACTGTGTGCTGTCTGAATTGAATAATAAACAATGTTGGAAATGCAGCGCTCTGATTAGTTGTGCTTGAGTGGTACTTTCTAGTTTCACTTTGCTGTTTGTAAGAAGTGTTTTTAAACCAAAATTGCTGCCGAATACATGCCAATGTTAACCATGTGTTGAAGGATTTATGAGAGGAAGCTGTCAGATTAAAAACCTAAATTGTTTTTGCAGTGTAAAAATCAGCTACCCCATCATTAATGCACATTTTTGGGCACATCTCCTTTTTATAGGCAGAATGTTGATATCTATTATGTAGGTTTTTCATTGAACATGTTAATTTAGGTTTTTTTGTTTTTTTTTTTGTTTCTGAAAAGGCTTAACAAAATGTAATCAACATTTAAAATTGATCAACATGAGTGTTAAAATCATCGCATTATTTTTTCCAGATAGTTCAGTCCTGATCTCAGAATAAACTACATTGGAGTCGATACAGTATATTCTTTTCTATGATGATGTAGATGTTTGTACCATGAACTCGTGGCAGACGTGAAACTCCTGACGTGACTCCTTCTCAAACAGGGTGACGTTGAGTTCGGGGATTTGAGGCTCACGGTCATCACCAGGGTCTCATTGGGTTTCATGAGGCTGGCACAAAACTTCACCTGAGCTCCAGACTCCAAGATGGCCGGGACCGCCACCATGTACTGCCTGTGAGAGGAAAGAAATGTGCACACTGTAAACCAAACATGACTGATGAATAATGATAAAGGTAACATGTAAACATTTGATTATTATTATTATGATTTGGGATGGGGACATATTGGACACAATATTGTGTTTCCTGTTGTGGCCAATAAGTAATGATTAAACAAGACAGAAACACCACAAAGAGAAGATTGTTATGCACGTGACATGACATCATTCTAAATGTGAGTGCTGCGTGAGAGTTAATGGAGAGAAAGGACATTTTCTCTTGTAAGAGTTCAATAAACAGCTAAAACAGGAACAATAAACTACAGTTTGATAACAAATTCAACTCACAACAAGTCTACTGAGTACTGGGTTTGTAACTGACATGTAAAAAGAGAAAATCAAGTCAACAGTTGTAGCAAAGAAGATAAACAACAAGACTTTAGCGTCTCACATTTATCAGACATGGAAACAGTTGAACTTATTACCATTTTCTTCTTAAAAAATATGTTTTTGAGTCCGTTTGTTGCTGTTAAAATACCCTAAATCATCAACGGTTGTTAGCAGACAAGCTGTTGCCACGACAACAAAGAAATATATATTGAAGAAATGCCACTCATTCTAAATGTTGCTGAACATTTTTGGAATAAAATGATGTTGGTGCATAACCTCTATTCTCTCTATTGACTATAACCTAATATTATCTGTTATCTATATTTTAATTCTAAGATAACAAAGCCACACAATTACAGACGTTTTTCTTTAGTAGAAATGAAATAATAAAAAATAAGTAAAAATATTTATATATCAATCTAATAAATATTCAACAAATACTACTATTAGTATACAGTCCACACCGCGTCATATTTGGGGGCGTGGCTTGCTGTGGGTAATCCAATGTTAAGGCATGGAAAGCTAAACTTTGTACCTCTTTTAAGACATTTATGGCAAGTTAAGTGTATTTTTAGCACAAACTAAATCAAGTCGAGTTACAACATTGCTTAAACAAAAGTTGTTGATGTGGCGTTATGTCAGAAAAATAAACAGAGAGTTAAAGAAAGATGTTAAAACATGCCAGGCAGCGCTAGTATCATGTTAGTACTGTATTTAGCTCACAGCTATTGTTAGCATTGTTAGATAATTTTACATATTTGGACTGTTGGATCACTTTATTCTTCTCAATGTCTTCGTGTCCATATTTGACACAATATATAAGTCCACATATACTTTTGTAGTTTTTTAGCAGTGAGTGATAAAACTGTTGTTCTGATTCACTCTCATAGTTAACTTTCCCCCACAGAGGTCTGACTGTGAGATTTAAAAAGCAAAACGTACATTTAAATGGCCTCACTTGATTACAAAAAGTCAATGAGAATCTATAATTTAGCTGCATAGTTGTTTAAGTTGCTGAATTCAAAGCTTGTGAAAAAAGTAGTAGGTTATTGTTCAAAATTATGTAGGCTATGTTTCTTAGCTTAATTAGTGAACGCAATATCTTGCCAGACAAATGTGAAATCAATCCAAACTGCAAAATCTCCCATAAGATGAAAGTTTACAGCATCACCTTTTCAAATTAAAATTTTTAATAAGACTTTTTCTGTAATATTTTTTATACACAATATTAAATTCAATTCAGTTATCTTGATGAACAACATTTGTGATGTTATCTAAAATTTGACAATTGTACAACTCTTATTGAATTAAATTAAAACCCAACCAGTATTTCAGAATGACACACAATTTAGCTAAGAAAAAAGTTTAATTATTTGTATTCAAAGGCATTTTCTTTTGTCAGAAAAGGATTTTGCCTTCATTGTACCAAAATTGTGTCAAGCATCAGACTTTTGCATAGTATCAAAAGTTAGTTTGACATAATTTAGACAAGTAGGAATAAAAAAGATAAGACTGTGATAGAAACACATTGCAACTAAGTAATTCTGTTAAGAGAGTAGCTAAAACATAACAAGAAAGACATAAGTGTGTACAAAAAAAAGCAACAATCAGCTATGAAAAACATATTTTTGGAGTAGAAAATATACTTTTTGTGGCTAAAGTTGTAAACATAAAGTTGCATTTGGATAAACTACCACTTTCTGAAGCCCTCAAAGTGATGCATAAAAGTCTTAAAACACAAATAAAAGTTACTTACGGTCCTGCTGCAGCTTGACCCAGATACATGCACCCGAAGGTCACGAACAGCGCCCACGTCTGCATCCCGAAACGACCCATGACTGACCAGGACGAGAATCAGCCTCTCCATCTGTTAAATACAGTCTGGCAAAAGAGGACACGCCCCCAGCAGTGAAGACACGCCCCTGACAATGAGGACACGCCCCCGACAATGAGGACACGCCCCCGACAGTGAGGTCAAGTCTCAACACAACACAGAACTCCCAAATCCACAGAAATCCACTAAATTCTACAGTATCTGCTTTTCTGTGACTCCCACTCAATAAATGTTTTCATCTGATTATTTTGGTAGGCTAACTTTTAAATAAAATATGTTTAAAATGCTCCACTGTGCAAATAAAAAAATAATAAATACGAGTTTCTGACTGGTTTAAAATGTAGTGAATCCAGTTTGATTCAGTCAGGGGACACAATGGTTTCAGTCACGCAAGTTTTTCTAGTTCTGGGTGTCATTTTGAAAAACAATTAAAATCTAGAAGACTTTTAAAATTTAGTCAAAGGGACTACACACAATTTCTGCTTCCTTAAAATGTAAACAAACAGAAATAATTCATCTTAAACTTTTTTTTTTCTCTTTTTTAAGCTTTTTTCACAGCTGTTATGAGCGAGTGAGTTACTTCATACCGGAGGCACACTTTGTACCTTCAGCTTTACTTCTACATTGTTTGTTCGTTTTGAAATTTTAATTAAACGCACATAAAACTAAACCGTCAAACACAAAGCCTCCTTACAGATTTCAACAAAACAAATGATTGCAAATGAGATTATTAATATTTCAAAGCTGTAAATACTCGATTAAGCTAGTTCCGACTGCTAACTATTAGCTTAAACTAGTGATAAATAAGTTGGGCTTTTAATTGGCAAACTTTTGTCAGATAAATTCATAAATATAAATAATTAATATTAACTGTACACTAACAAATAATGGTTTTAAAAAACGTAATATTGATTTTGGCACTAAAGAGTACAAAGTGGGCAATGACTGCGAGGTGTGCCGGTATGCTAAGGCAGTTAGCCACAATGCTAACAACATCAGACAAGTGGAGTCTGGTTAAAAATGGGACGTGATTAGACAGAGACAGGACATTCTGGAATAATTTTCACTTGAGTAGATACATGAGCAAAAGATCTATGCTTGGAGAAGATTGAGTTTAAGTAATTTATTGTTAACAAAAAGAAAAACATCAGGTATAGTCCCTTTAATGTTGTTGTGACCCACAATTTGTTTTGTGGTTTTCACGGTTTAAAATCAATGTCAATGTTATTCAAGCGTTAATTCATGCTTTATTAAGGTGTAGTAATTTTTAAGAAGTACAGATATTTATTAGAAAGCACACTGGTCAGTTTAAGGGTTGTAAATGATTGATCGGTGGTTGATTGATTGGCAGAAGTGCTGACTTTGCATCTCTTGATTTGGGTGAATAATCCTGAGTTACCTTAGCTGGTGTATGGAACAAATATACGTACAAAACCAGTTAGATTACACATTTAAATAAAACACTTTTTATTTATTAAAATGTATAAATAACTGAAAATTATACTTCCTGACATCACACAAGGAAGTTGCCCTTTAGCAGAATACTGGGTCATAATTCTTCTATTGTAAAAGATTTGTTTTATTAGACAAAAAAAAACAAACAAACTAGCTTTTCCACAATTTTGTCGTTACTGCCCCTGTTGACTGGTTCCTGGGAAAAAAGTGACCGCACCAGGCCCTTACAAGAAAAATGTTGGACAGATAACATCACAGCATTCTAAATGTTAGCACTGAGTGGCAAGAATGCATGAGAGTCAATGTGTAAGGATACAGAACACTACTAAAGGAAGGAAAAAGCAGTTACTCACTGATAATAAATATAAACATCCACTGCTGAATATTGTATATGACATGTAAAAATAAAAACAATCAGGTAAACAGTAGCAGAAAAGCAGAAAAACTACTACAGCACTTTAGAATCACACACAGTTCAACTCATTACCTTTCTTTGCTTAAATAAGATGTTTTTAATCTGTTTGATGAGTGACAAACTTGTTGTACAGCAGTAAAAATGTCCTGAGTCGTCAGCTGAAGTCAGCAAACAAGCTAAGCTAGCTAAGGTCTGCACTGTTGCCGTGACAACAGAAAAGCTTTCTATAATATTTTTGCCAAACAAACTCTCCCAGGATTAAAAATTTAGCCCAAAAAGAAACATATTATCAGATGTTCTTATCAAACCTTTGCTGCTCAGTCAGACAGCCCGATCTTGCCCCTTTGTCCTAGCCGGTCTTAGCCTTGGTCTTAATTATTCCTCTGTTGGCCACTAGTGGCTCTCTCCAAGTTCTATACACTGTCAGTGTAGAAGGTCTGGCTCCAGCCAGATGTGAGGGGGTGCAGTTTTTTTCATTGAACCTGACACATGCTCATGCCTGTGACAAGTGAGCAGCTGCTTTAGGATTACAGGCAAAAGAGAACTGTAGCAGCAGCTTCAGTTTGGAAAAAAACTGTAATAATAGAAATTTATTTGGTGAAAGTCTATGTACTTGACAGACTTTAACAACTTTGTCTAAAAATGTGTCTTTTCTTTTACATAAAGCTTGTTGACTTAATAAAAAAGATAGTCAGATGTGAGAGTGAACATGGGTCAGTGTGAATGCTATGGAAAGGCCAAAGAGGCCATCATGAATTTTTTAAACCATTTTTTATGTGTCAACACGTTAAAAAAATGTTGGCCTCATTTTTAGACAAAGTTGATCAAGTCTGTCAAGTAAATAGACTTTCACCAAATAGATTTCTATTATTGCAGTTTTTTTTTTCAAACTGAAGCTGCTGCTCTTTTGCCTGTAATCCTAAAGCAGCTGCTCACTTGTCACAGGCGTGAGCATGTGTCAGGTTCAATGAAAAAAACTGCACCCCCTCACATCTGGCTGGAGCCAGACCTTCTATACTGACAGTGTATAGAGCTTGGAGAGAGCCACTAGTGGCCAACAGAGGAATACTTAAGACCAAGGCTAAGACCGGCTAAGACAAAGGGGCAAGATCGGGCTGAGAATGTTAGATAGCATTAAAAAAAAGCCTGTGCACAACAAAACATTTATATTTACAAGTCTTTACAAGAAAACTCTCAAAACATTTCAAAACTTCTGCTGTAGTTGTTTGTTTAATGTTGTTGCACAAAATGTACAATGACTGTGCCCTACCTTTGGACAAATGATTCATAATTGACCTTGTGTTTATTTTCAAATTGTCAGACTTTAGCTTTAGCATTGACACACAAACACATATTTTTTAGACTGAGGTAATGAAACACCATAGAAATGAACTGAACAGGAAGTGAAGATGCCAGCAGGAAGTTAGCATTTTTGAGAATAAATAAGCCAACCGACTTCTGTGCACTGAGCGTATTAACTTAAATAACTTGTAAAACCTTTGACTCAAACTGGATTAGCTTCGGTCTGGCAGTCGTGCACTTTAACCGTGTGGGATGTTTGATTTTTAGCACGCAAACAGCGCTCTGCTGATTATAGGGCCAAAGTAGACAAGTAACTGTGTGTGCACTGATAATGTCTTCAAACAAAACAGTTACAACATTTTAAGAGAAAAGGGCTTTACATTAGAGTCAAACCTTATGAGAAACATACAGTAGAAGGAGGGAGTTTTGAATGTAAGCTGCTAGTTTTATGGATCGTTTTAGTTTAGGTCAGACGGTACAATTCAGTGTAAGCCTTCAGCAAGTCCCTAGATTAATCACAACTAATCAATATTAAAATAATTGTGAAATTGTTCAGTAATCAAATAAAGGTTAACTGTTTTATGAGATGAGCTTATGATGTGGTTAAAGCGGTTTGTACCATTGACAAAAAGTACAAAATATAACTAAGTAACAGTAAGAATATGATACATAAGTTAAACACAATATCACACGATGTTAAATACTGTAGAGGGATTTTTGTTTATCAACACGGGCGATGTGCGCGCTTTCTGCCTGCAGAAAGAGCCTCCGTACATAGACACAAACAGTGGAAACAAGTCGAAAAAGCTCCGTGGTCAGCTTACGTTAGGAGTTTATCAGTGTGTGAAAACAAAGGTTCTGCTGCTAAGACAACATTTGTGAATAAAATTCAATCCTACGACCCTTAAACGTTACATTCAGGCAAAAAAAACGCAAGAAAAACACTGTCTCAAGTTTCAGAAGACAGACGTCTGTCAGATCTGTTCATACCTGATCGAAACAATTAGCTGTTGTTCTGTTTCGTTGTTTAATTCAAAGAAGTTTTCCCATATAAGCAGATGGAGAAGCTCTTTCAGCATAACACATGCGCAGTAGGGCGGAAAGTGACGTCGACCGAAAATCCCTCTATAAGTCAAAAGATTACAAGATTAGTTACAAGTTATTTTGGAGAAATTAAGTGATTTTTGCATTCTAAACAAATCAATTACTAAAGTAATTGTTAGTTGGAGCCATACGTTTGTGCATTCATATCCTCACATCTTATTTTTGTTGTAAGATTTTTAGCCTCAGGTTCTGCTGAGCCTCCACAGTCTGTCTAGGTTGTTCAGGGTTTTAAATCAACCAGAAATTTTAGAATTTAGGCACAATCTGTGTTTATCTTTGTCACAACTGAAAGAAAATGTCTCACAATATTGTAATTTTCAGATTTTCCACATACGCATGTCACAATTCAAGTGCATATTTCGGGATAGCTTTTAATAAGTAAATGTTCTGAATTATGAAGTAATTATGAAGTAATTTGCTTCCTCTTAAAGTGATCTTTCCTGTGATTGGCTAAATCCAGCTATGACCCACTCAGAACCTTAGAATCTGACCAATTTGAGGAGTATGTGGACAAAAACAAGTCTATGTTGAGCAGAAATGGTGAATTATGACCATGTCAATAAAAAAGCATGCAATTCAGTTTTTGCCCTTTCACAATATATGATATATAGGGATTTTCGGTCAACGTCACTTTCCGCTCTACTGAGCATGCTCCTTGCAGAAAGACCCGCTCTCCATGTGGCTAGCTGTGGAAACTTCTTTGAATAAAACAACAAAACAGGACGAGAGCAGCTGTTTGGATCAAATGTTGATTTAGCAGCATAACTTCTGTTTTCACACAGTGATAAACTCTTGTAGTTAGCTGACAACAGCCTTAGCTCAAGTTATTTCTTCAGTTTGGTCAATGAGTTGCAGCTCTTTCTGCAAATTGTGTGTGTGCGCAGGATAAAGACCAGGATAAAGAGCCAGCAAAGTTTACATTGTTTTTTTATAAAAAGTATGCATCCACAGCCATGGTATAAAAAATCCTTGTCTCTTCTTTTTAAACATTAACCTGTTTTCTTCTAAAAGTCGACCTATTTCTTCAAACTGAGGTGTGGTCCGTCTGAAACATCTGTAAAAGCCAGACCGACAAGAAGCGCCAGATTCATCAAACTGACCTCGCCGGGAACAAGATGTGATAACAAACACGTCACACCTGTCCAGCAGCACCTCCAATGAAATTCCAAGCCCCATCTCCAAAAACAACCCAGATATATTCAGTTTACAGCTTTACAATACAATGCAGCTGTTATTATCTGTTCTGTTCTGATGTTTTTGGGTGTCATAAGCACAAATGTATCATATGTCCTGTTTTGTTCCTTTGTCACCTGTGTTGCAATGTTTAGTCTCTGGTCCATTGTATTAACAAGGACACATTCAGTTCTTTCAGTATTGACATCATCCTATGTGCTTATAGCCTAAAGGTGCACCGTGTAACTTTCCGGAGGTGAAAAGTCAACTGCACAATTCAATGCAAAACAAATAAAAAGATAAAGTCATTTTCTAGAACATTCTTATTGGGCAGATGCAGCCCTCGACCTGTTTTAATCATTCCCCTGGCACTGCTTGAGAAACGGTAATATATGATGAACTACAAGGAAGAAAAAAAAAACGAGATGAAACTTGTGGCATTTCACTATTAAACACAGAGTTTTAATAATTTAACCAGAATTAACTACATTTTAAAAAAGTAGCCATAAACAGTAGCACATTTTTTTCAGATTGAAACTGTAAATTTTAACATCCACAGATGTGAGAAGTTCGTTCTTATGGATTCTGATTCTCTCTCTCCCTCTCCTCTCTCTTTCTTTCTTTCTTTCTCCTATCTCTCCCTTTCTCTCCTGTCTCTGTCTCTCTCTCTTTCCCTCTTTCTCTCTGTCTTTCTTTCTTTCTCTTTCTTTCTCCTATCTCTCTCCCCTCTCTCTTTCTCTCTTCTCCCTCTCCTCTCTCTTTTTTCTCTCTCTTTCTTTCTCCCTCTCCTCTCTCTCTCTTTCTTTCTCCTCTCTCGCTTTACTTCTCTTTCTTTCTCCTATCTCTCCCCCCTCTCTGTTTCTCTCTCTCCTCTCTCTTTCTCCATTTCTCTCTCTGTCTTTCTTTCTCCTCTCTCTCACTTTCCTTCTCTTTATTTCTCATATCTCTCTCTCTTTCTTTCTGTCTCTCTCTCCCTCTTTCTTTCTTTCTCTCTCTCTCTCTTCCCCTCTCTCTTTCTCTCCCCCCTCTTTTTCTCTCTTCTTTCTCTCTCTTGCTTTCCCTCTTTTTCTCTCTCCCCTCTCTCTTTCTCCTCTCTCTCGCTTTCCCTCTCTTTTTCTCCTCTCTCTCTCCCTCTCTCTCTCTCGCTTTCCCTCTCTTTCTTTCTCCTCTCTCTCGCTTTCCCTCTCTCTTCTCTCTCTCTTGCTTTCCCTCTCTTTCTCTCTCCTTTCTTTCTTTCTCCTCTCTCTCGCTTTCTCTCTCTTTCTCTCCTCTCTCTTGCTTTCCCTCTCTTTCTCTCCTCTCTTTTGCTTTCCCTCTCTTTCTTTCTCCTCTCTCTTGCTTTCTCTTTCCTCTCTCTCGCTTTCCCTCTCTTTCTCTATCCTCTCTCTTCCTTTCTCCTCTCTCTTGCTTTCCCTCTCTTTCTCTCCTCTCTCTCTCTTTCTCCACTCTCTTGCTTTCTCTCCTCTCTCTTTCTCCTCTCTCTTGCTTTCCCTCTCTCTCTTTCTCCTCTCTCTTGCTTTATCCCCCCCCTCTCTTTCTTTCTCTCTCTCTCTCTTTCTTTCTCCTCTCTCTCTCTTTCTCCTCTCTCTTGCTTTCCCTCTCTTTCTCTCCTCTCTCTCTTTCTCCTCTCTCTCTCTTTCTCCTCTTTCTTGCTTTATCTCTCTTTCTCCCCCCCTCTCTTTCTTTCTCTCTCTCTCCTCTCTCTTTCTCCTCTCTTTTTCTCTCTCCTCTCTCTCTCTTCCTCTCTCCCCTCTTTTTCTTTCTCCTCTCTCTCGCTTTCCTTTTCTTTATTTCTCCTATATCCCTCTCCTTCTTTCTCTCTCTCTTCCCTCTCTGTCTCTCTCTCTCTCTCTTTCTTTCTCCTCTCTGTCTCTCTCTCTCTCTTCCTCTTTCCTCTCTCTCTTTCTTTCGCAGTTTGTCTTCTCTGCTTTCTTCTTAAACACATCTGAGCCGCTCTGTCCTCGCGCTGGCTTAGCTCAGTGGTTACTTCGATTGTTCTTCTCTCAGCCAGAGATACACAACCTCCTCCCTCCGTGGGATCGACCCCGGGCGCTGTCCAGTGCTTTTGATCAATTGGTCATTAATATATTAACAGTGTTTTACGTTTGTCTGGTGCAGTTTTATCTTGTGTAAACACTTCTCTTCACTTACACTCATCATCATAACGTTGTGTTTTGTAATATTGTCATGTTGGTGGTTCTTAACTGGTTTGAATTGTAAAATTAATTGGAGTTAAACAAATAAATGTTGTCCAGCCTACAATAGATAAACCAGGTGTAGTGCTGTAGTTCTTTAGTTGTTCATTTGATAGATGGAGAACATTTTTTTTGTTGACTGTCAAAGACTGACCAGTGTTGCCAGATTTTTACTTTAGAAGTTACTTTAGCTCTTCAATAAAAAGTTATTAAAATAATGAATTAATTTGAACATTGTGTGTCGCTGCAAAACTAACAATGTCTAACAATGACTTTTATACATGAAAAATGTATAAATTATTTATACTTTTTGTATATCAAACTTGCTAAAATTCACCTCTTTCACGACCTGAAAGTGCAGCCCAAAAAACCACAACATTTATCCAAACTCGCTATACAGAAGTGAACTTGGCAACTCTGAGGAATAAATAGTCTGTATTTGAACAAACAAATACATTAAATAGAAAAATGGGAAATCACTTTATGACGATTTGATCAAAAAGGTAGATTGTCACAGAGATGAGCTCACAATTTGATTTTTATCACAAATCTAGCGCTAATTGAACATTATCTGAATTTAAAGGTGGGGTAGCTAACTTTTTTAGTTGTAAATAAGTAAACTTTGTGTCTTCCACTAAAAAGTATGTAGTAAATACAGCACTTTGTGAAAAATGAGAACTCTGAGTACTGTCTGAACTGAATAATAAAGAATTTTAGTTCTGATCAGGAGCTGAATGCTGCGCTCTGATTGGCTGAGCTTGGGGTGGTCACTCTAGTTTCACTTTGTTATTTGTAAAAAAAAGTTTGAAAGCCATAAATGCAACCAAAATGAATAAATGTCGATACTAACCTTGTGTCGAAGGATTTATGAGAGGAAGTTGTCAGATTTAAAACCTAAATTGTGTTTGCAGTGTGAAAATCACCTACCCCACCTTTAAAGTTGTGGTCAATTTAAACTAATTTTGTATTTTCAAAAACAAAATAAAAAAAGCTTTCATGGACATAAAATCATATATAACATAAACATAAAAACACATTTACATTTTCTGCCTCAAAATTTGACTACTGATCCAAGTTTTTACTGAAAAAGAAATAGGCCTTTTCCCACTGTAGGAACATTTTTCAGTTCCTAGTACTTTATTTAGTTCCAGTCCCCATTTTAGGCGTGTTCACACAGAGCAAGAACTATGGACTGGGGTCACAAACTGTTGCTGTGTGAACACAAACATGGGGTCAGGGTAGTTCCTCTGACTAAACAGGGGATAAAGGAATGAGGGGACTTAGTTGTTGGTACGATTCGACATGGCTGAATCTCAATGTTGATTTATTTGGTAGTGCATATGTTTAAAGGATTTTAAGGACAAAAACACAATGATAATACTTGACAATAGACAAATAGGACATTTAGTTGTTTACCTAAAATCCTAAGTTTGAGAATACATTGGAAAGCAATCAGGAACCAATGACTGAACAGAACAAATGGCTGCTAATTGTCGGAAACAGATTGTGCAATTTAAACAAGAAGAAATGTAATAATGCTGCAAACGTACAGACCTTTCTGAAATATGCCTGACCACATTATTTTTTAAATGTGATTCAAAGTGACTAAGGAACAGAACGCATAACTGATCACAAACACCAACTATTTGTTCATAGTTACAAAAATATCACAAGATTAGATTAAAAAAAGTGCTCATTTGTACATTATATCAAGCAGTTTGATAAGAACAGGAACAAAGACACACGATAAGCTTTCATATTAGCCTGTTTTCTTCTGATAAATGTGCAAAAGTAGTTCATATTGTCAAGAGGTTGTTTTGTGCTGCTGCAAATATTTATAAAGCTTTTCATCCTCAGAAAGACAAGAGGTGGAGTCAATGTTATTGTTTTTGCAAGTACGTCTCAGTTCTTTCTTCAATTTCAAGTCAACTCCCAAGTCACTGAGCTTCAAGTCCATGTAATTTTTGGCTTAAGTAGTTTCAAGTCACTAAATTCTTGACTTAAATGCAAATGTACTTTTTCAATATTTGCAAATACAGTTGTAATACATTAATACAGCTGTTCCTCCTCCAGTGCTCAGAAAATCCCTGTTGGCACCGACCACCTATCCCCGCCCACTTGTCTATATTTACTGGTCTTTACTCAAAACAATCAGATTCCAAATACAACATATGGGTTCAAAATTGTCGTTCAGCCATATTTCTCCGCTCCAAAATGTGCAATTCATAATTTACTGTTTGTTAGGTTAGTTAGGTTGTACAATGGGGGGGGGGGGGGTTATCAATTCTGCAGTTTTGAACAGGAAGTCAATGGACCTGTTTCTATTTAAGCCGTTTTTGATTAGTTTTGTGTTTTACAAAGAACAAAATGTAAACTACAGATCTGCGTATGTTCTAGTTTATTACTAAGTAGAGGAAAAACACAAGAGGTCTCCTAAAATGCCATAATCAACACAATGTACACATTAGGATTTTGCAAATTAATTTGCATTACTATAATAGTGCTAGATAGTCAGGTCCGGTGGGATGTTACTGAGCTGGTTGTCATGGTAATGACTTTATTTCTTTTGATAAACAGACCTAAGCTGTTAATTTTTTATCTTAATCTTTGCCCAAACCTTTTTCCTAAACTTACCTGTTCTCCCAAACCTAAAGGTGCATTGTGTAACTGTCATATACACAGTTCAGGAGAATTAGAAAGTTAAAATCTATACTTTAAACTTTCTGAATGGGGACAAATACATTTTATGCCTTAATTTGAAAAAAAATCTGCAAAACGAACTGCTTTTCTGTGGAAACAGATGTGTTCGGGCTCCTCCAAGCCAAATAACAGACTATTTTGTGGCCATGCAAGCCTGCTCAAAGTAAAAACACAGACTTTTACTAACTATTTACTGTAACAAAAGCATCTAAATGACAAAAATGTATTTTTGACCACAAAGTTGCGCAGTGCACCTTTAATCATTGTCCTTTCGGACCTGACTATATAGCATTAACAATGATTGATTAAACTCCCAGAAAAGTGTTACTTGTGTGCAAATTGTCTTTGCATTTAGTTGCTTTTTGATAACAAAAGTGGAAAGATTTTGTTTTTGACCAAAATTTACTTCCAGTCATTTGCAAAGTATAAAGAAATTTGTTGGTCAATTTCTTTATACTTTGCAACTTAACGTCTGTAAAACTATGAGAAAATTTTGATAATTCGTTTGTTCTACGGGCTTTAAGTCCAAGTGCTTTTAAAATTGTTTCAAATCACCAAGTTACTGCATAAAAGAACAATTGTATTTTTTGGCAAATGTTCCAAATGATTGTCATATTTTAAAGCTGTGGTACTTGATTTTTTATACCACACAAAGTCAATGTTTAAGTTTCTCCATATTGTCACTTGCTCAACGCTCTTTGCAACTAATATCTGCAACATTAGTTAATTGTAAATGAGATGAACCACTCAAACAGAGCCATTTGTGGTGCTGCTTTACATTATGATCTAATATTTCCACACTTTATTCTTTGGTGCCAAAGACAAGATTTCTTCATTTACAAAACAAAAGAAAGGCATCTCAGCTTTAATAAACAACCCTGGTTACAAACAAAGAAGTGAGGAGGGACATATTTCAGCTTGTACAGGTAACATTACACACTTTATCTACAAGTGTTCAAATGCACATTACGTCCTCAAGTTTTATTTAACGTCACGTCATTAAATCATTGAGTGTGTGTTCCTCGAGAACAAATCCACACCTGTAGATGTGGTTAGACTGGTGCGACGTGTTCTTCTGCAGCTGTCGTTTGGTGTGACCAGTTTGACTAATCTGACCCATTTGGCTGAGGTGTGGAATTTAGTTTTTTTTTAAAGGTAACAATAGGCCTACTTGTTTACTCTGACTGAGATTGACTCTAATTATAAGTCAGAACAAGCTCTGCACAGACAAAAAACAGAATTTAATTTCTGTCTGAATTTTCTTTGATAAATATAAGACACTAGTTTTGGCATATTTGGAGTTTTGACAATTTCTCTTCAAAAGCTGACTGTAGTTTAAAGATGCACTGTTTTGGCCTAAAAATGTACTTGAATAAAGCATGTTTTTGTCATTTAGATTTCTTGTTGCACTAAATAAATTATATATTTTTACTTTGAGCAGGCTTGCACAGCGTAATTGACTGTTATTTGTCAAGAAAGAGGGTTTTCGCCATTATGTTTGCATGTAAAAGATGTTCTTTTAGCTGTGTTTTCTTCCATTATGGCATAAAACACATTTATCCTCCTTCAAAATATAACTGTAAAAAATCATATGACCAGTGATTTAAATGAACTTAAATTTTGTTTTGATTTAACTTAACAATGTGAGTAAAATAATTTCAACTTAGACTTTTAAGTTATGAGGAAGAGAGAGAAAGAGACAAGGAGAGAGAAAGAGTGAGAGAGAGAGAAACAAAGAGAGAGAAGAAAAGAGAGAAAGAGCGAAAGAGTGAGAGAAGAAAGGAAAGAGAGTGAGAGAGAGAAGAGAGAAAAGGATAGGAGAGAAAGAGTGCAAGAAAGAAAGAAAGTGCAAAAAGAAAGAGTGCAAGAAAGAAAGAAAGAATAGTGTGTGAGAGAGAGAGAGAGAGAGAGAGAGAGAGAGAGAGAATTTTCGACAAGAATGTTTAACCTTCTATTTCTACTGTATTGTGAAGCTGACTTTTCTTTAACTTTAACTAAAATTAATTTTAGGGACTTGGGGACTAATACATTTTAAAAGGTTTAGGCAGAGCTCATATAAAAGTCTTAAAAATGTGGGTGTTTTTTATTTGTCAGATTCATACCAGAACTGTTGATTTGACTCTAAACTCAACAAAACAGCAGTAATGTTAGTGTCAATGTGAGCAGTGTTAATGCTAGGCCTTGTTCACACGAAGACAAAACGATGATCACTTTAAACTTTAACTGCATAAACATGGAGCTGTCTAAGTATTTGTGAGCTTCCACATGAATCAGTAAACCAGCCTGAGGCCGGTGTAATGCCTGTAACTGACCAGAAGGTGGCACTGTGACACTGACACAGAAAGTCACAAAACTAGAGGAAGACTTGACACTGAGCGGCACATAAAAGTAGTTCCATGTAAACTTAAATTTAGCGAAGAATTCTTTTAAATTCTGAATGAACATGGACCTTAAACCTGCAGAAGAGACACATAAAGTGGATTTATGCTTCAGATGCTTTGGAAGATTAGATCATAGCGGAGTTATTTATTTTTTTACTTGTCTTCTTTGGTTTATGGTGAAATGAAACTCAGATTTTCACAATGAACATCATATAAAAGCCAGTACATTCTGCAGATGAGACATGACTCTGGAGCAGTGATGTCGTCAGCGTAACTGCAGAGACGCTAAACCGAAGTTATTGAATCTTTTCACTCTGGGACCTGGTTTCAGAAATAATCGTTTTTAGTGTCCTGAAACTCCTGCTTTATGTAGACAATGCCTTAAAGTACAAGGAGATTTGGGTTTCAAATCACCAGTATTCTTAACTGAATTTTACACATCAATGGATAACGGTTAAAGAAAAATGTCTGTCTTATTTGCTGCCTTTTTGTTTGTTTTTACTTTAAGTCCTGCTGAGAGCTGAGATTGGAAACACGTTTTCAGGGGAGTCTTGGGAGAGGTGCGACTAGACATGTGTTTAGTGTATTTCTAGAAACACAAGGAGAACATACAAACTCCACAGAGAAAAAGAGCCCCAAGTCACTTCAGAATCAATCTCAGAACCTTATGAGGCCATGAAACATCATCAAAATAACAAATCTGGGAAAAAACAACTCAAATACTAAATAAAAATAATATAATCATCTTCACAATGTTTCAGTAAAAAGACAGACACATGATCAGGACCTATGTTCAGACAATAACATTCAACAATGTTAAAAACATAATTTGACAGATTGACAGAGACTTTCCCAGTTGCAAAAGCAGTATGGGTCAAAACAAATTTGTGCTTTGTAGAAATCCTAAATAAACGGCACAGCTAAAGCCTTAGTGTGAGCAGTAGTTTGTCTTGTCTGCTCTCTTCTTAAACACATCTGAGCCGCTCTGTCCTCGCACTGGCTTAGCTCAGTGGTTACTTCGATTGTAATTTCTCTCAGAAATACACAACCTCCTCCCTCCATGGGATCGAACCCCGGGCGCTGTCCAGTGCTTTTGACAAATTCGTCAATAATATATTAACAGTGTTTCCAAACCAGGTTTAGTGCTGTAGTTCTTTATCAATAAGTAGATGAAGAACAAAATGTATTTTAGTTGACTAATGGTTTTAGATTGCAAAGTTTTTTAATGAACAGTAACAGAAAAAGAATGTGTTAGCTGAAGTTTTGGAATGGAATAATTGGTCTTTCTTAACTATTTCCCAAAACCTTTACTCGAGTAAAGTTCAAGATGGATACTGTGAAAGAACTCAAAAGAGAGTTCAACACAGATCCATCTGGTGTGATGGATCTGTGATGGATCAGAATCAATCTCAGGACCTTATGAGGATGGGACGATATACAATATTATCGTTAATCGCGATAACTAAGGACCGCAATTAAATAATCGTGGCGTTTTTTCATAATCGTGATAATCGTATACGTGACGATAATTACAATTATAGCAGCATTTGCTCGTCTGTGGCTTCATAACGCTGGATTTACACAGACTGCAAGGCGAGTGCGGGTCGGGACACGTGTGGGTTTCTTGCTAAGTGCCTGTTACACCAGATGCTGTCAACTGCGGTCCGGTTTCGTCCAAAGCCACGTGGAGTCGCGTAGATTCCCGCGAGAACGCTCGTATAATGAATGAAAGCCGCACCAGACCGCTGCGGTCTCCGACAAAAATAGACTTCATGCGGATTCTTTCCGCAGAGTCGCGCGACTCTCGCACTCGCAGTCGGACATGTCGGAGCACGGTGTAAATCAACGCATTGGTTTTAAGCACTTTCTAAGTTCTGCGTGACTCGCGCGAGTCACGACTCGCATCCAAGTTGCACTTAGTGTAAATCCACTGTTAGAGCGTCTAAAATCTGACTGCTGTTAAGTCAGTAAAAAGCTGTATTATGGTTAAACAAAGAAAAGGTTCATGTGTTAAAGTTAATTAAAGACTCTGAGACAAAGTTAGTACATTTTTGCTCAACATTGTACACATTTGTTCACTTTGAATCATTATTTATTGTACTTAGACCAAAATACAATAAGTAGTTGTCCAACCACATATATATTGTGCGCTACTAAATATTTCAGTGATTTTGAATCTGTGCACTTTTACGTTTAGTAAATTATCGTGATAATATTGTTAATCGCAATTATTTTGGTCACAATAATCGTTTGTGCAAATTTTAATATCGTCCCATGCCTATGAGACCATTGCTCTTACGACTGTGTCACAAGAAACATCATCAACATAACAAATCTGGGAAAAAACAGCCAAAATACTAAAACAATATAATATAATCATCTTCACAATGTTGTAGTGAAAAGACAGACACATGATCAGGACCTATGTTCAGACAATAACATTCATATTAGCCCATTTTCTTCTGATAAAAAGTGCAACAATGCTAAAAACATAATTTGACAGAGATTGAGTCTTTCCCAGTTGCAAAAGCAGTATGGATCAAACAAACTTGTGCTTTGTAGAAATCCTAAATAAACTGCACAGCTAAAGCCTTAGTGTGAGCAGTAGTTTGTCTTGTCTGCTCTCTTATTAAACACATCTGAGCCGCTCTGTCCTCGCACTGGCTTAGCTCAGTGGTTACTTCGATTGTAATTTCTCTCAGAAATACACAACCTCCTCCCTCCACGGGATCGAACCCCGGGCGCTGTCCAGTGCTTTTAATAAATTTGTCAATAATATATTAACAGTGTTTCCAAACCAGGTTTAGTGCTGTAGTTCTTTATCAATAAGTAGATGGAGAACAAAATGTATTTTAGTTGACTAATGGTTTTAGATTGCAAAGTTTTTTAATGAACAGCAACAGAAAAAGAACGTGTTAGCTGAAGTTTTGGAATGGAATAATTGGTCTTTCTTAACTATTTCTCAAAACCTTTACTCGAGTAAAGTTCAAGATGGATACTGTGAAAGAACTCAAAAGAGAGTTCAACACAGATCCATCTGGTGTGATGGATCTGTGATGGATCAGAATCAATCACAGGACCTTATGAGGATGGGACGATATACGATATTATCGTTGATCGCGATAACTAAGGGCCGCAATTAAATAATCGTGGCGTTTTTTCATAATCGTGATAATCGTACGTGATGATAATCAAAATAGCAGGCCTGTGGCTTCATAAGAGCATCTAAAATCTGACTGTTGTGAACCCAGTAAAAGCTGTATTATGGTTAAACAAAGAAAAGGTTCGTGTGTTAAAGTTAATTAAAGACTCTGAGACAAAGTTAGTAGATTTTTGCTCAACATTGTAAACATTTGTTCACTTTGCATCATTATTGAATGTACTTGAACCAAAGTACAATAGTAGTTGTTCGAACACATACATATTGTGCACTAATAAATATTTCAGTGATTTTGAATCTGTGCACTTTTACTTTTAGTACATTATCGTGATAATATCGTTCATCGCAATTATTTTGGTCACAATAATCGTGTGTGCAAATTTTAATATCGTCCCATGCCTATGAGACCATTGCACTTACGAATGTGTCACAAGAAACATCATCAACATAACAAATCTGGGAAAAAAACAGCAAAAATACTAAAACAATATATATAATCATCTTCACAATGTTGTAGTGAAAAGACAGACACATGATCAGGACCTATGTTCAGACAATAACATTCATATTAGCCCATTTTCTTCTGATAAAAAGTGCAACAATGCTAAAAACATAATTTGACAGAGATTGACAGAGTCTTTCCCAGTTGCAAAAGCAGTATGGGTCAAAACAAATTTGTGCTTTGTAGAAATCCTAAATAAACTGCACAGCTAAAGCCTTAGTGTGAGCAGTAGTTTGTCTTGTCTGCTCTCTTCTTAAACACATCTGAGCCGCTCTGTCCTCGCACTGGCTTAGCTCAGTGGTTACTTCGATTGTAATTTCTCTCAGAAATACACAACCTCCTCCCTCCACGGGATCGAACCCCGGGCGCTGTCCAGTGCTTTTAATAAATTCGTCAATAACATATTAACAGTGTTTCCAAACCAGGTTTAGTGCTGTAGTTCTTTATCAATAAGTAGATGAAGAACAAAATGTATTTTAGTTGACTAATGGTTTTAGATTGCAAAGTTTTTTAATGAACAGCAACAGAAAAAGAACGTGTTAGCTGAAGTTTTGGAATGGAATAATTGGTCTTTCTTAACTATTTCCCAAAACATTTACTCGAGTAAAGTTCAAGATGGATACTGTGAAAGAACTCAAAAGAGAGTTCAACACAGATCCATCTGGTGTGATGTGTGATGGATCTGTGATGGATCTGTGATGGATCAGAATCAATCTCAGGACCTTATGAGGATGGGACGATATACAATATTATCGTTAATCGCGATAACTAAGGGCCGCAAATAAATAATCGTGGCGTTTTTTCATAATTGTGATAATCGTACGTGACGATAATCACAATTAAAGCAGCAGGTGCACGTCTGTGTCTTCATAAGAGCATCTAAAATCTGACTGCTGTTAAGTCAGTAAGAAGCTGTTTTATGGTTAAACAAAGAAAAGGTTCATGTGTTAAAGTTAATTAATGACTCTGAGACAAAGTTAGCAGATTTTTGCTCAACATTGTAAACATTTGTTCACTTTGAATCATTATTAATTGTACTTAGACTAAAATACAATATCTAGTTTTTCAAACACATACACATTGTGCACTAATAAATATTTCAGTGATTTTGAATCTGTGCACTTTTACGTTTAGTACATTATCGTGATAATATCGTTCATCGCAATTGTTTTGGTCACAATAATTGTGAGTGCAAATTTTAATATCGTCCCATGCCTACTTATGAGGCCATCGCACTTACGACTGTGTCACAAGAAACATCATCAACATAACAAGTATGGGAAAAACAGCCAAAATACTAAATAAATATAATATAATCATCTTCACAGTGTTTTAGTGAAAAGACAGATCGCATGACAAAAGGCCTATTTTCTTTGTCAGTCTTCATTGCTAAGGGCCATTAAAAGCTTCTGCGCTATTTTTATGCAATGACCAAACGCGGCGACAAATAATTATCAAGCTTTTCTTTGCTAATTTACTGCGAGGAGCAGCATTTCCTACTTTCTCCTCCGAGACCACAATCCAGGAAATGAAACCTTATACGAGCACGATCCATTAGTCCTGCTGATGTATTGACTCTGACAGTAATAAGTGAAGTTAAGTTTTACTGTTACTGTGACTCTGTAAACTGTTACTTCTTATTTTTTTCAATAGTTGTGTTTTCGACAGTCTGGACAACTTAATAAATCTACTTTTATGTCTTGATTAGTGAGAATTCTAATGCTAACTCAAGTGCATTATATTTGTTTATCTGCACAAGTAGTTCCGACTGCAGTTAATCACGTTCTGTATCACTACGCTATGGCCATCACCATAGCAACAAATGAGCTACTGTTGGGTGGGACTAGCTTCAACTAAAACTGAAATAACTGAACTTTAGAAACTGTAAACATGTTGATATATTTGTGATAAAAGTTACAACAAGTTAATTGATTAATTGCAACTACCGGTAATTGATTATTGAAAGAATTGCCAGCTAATTTAGTGATTAAATCAAACATGCGGCCCCTGAGATAACTTCTGACAATTATTGGTAGCCCATTGAAAGTCAGTGACCAGAATGGATAATAAGTCCATAGAAATAGGAAGTTTTCTATTGAGATGTGACAAAAAAACTCTAAAATGCACTGAAATGTGACAAGCTGCATTGCAATTTGTTTAAAATGTTCTGGGAAGGCAAGTATGTATAAGCTTTGTACCGTAATTTCTGGCCGATAAGCGGCTACTTTTTTCTCAAGCTTTGTACACTGCGGCTTATACGGCAATGCAGCAAAATTATAGATTCTAATAGACTTACTATTAACAAGTGCGGCCTATATATGTAATTTATCATTTTTCTTACTTAAATCTAGTGGGTGCGGCTTATATTCAGGTGCGCTCAATAGGGCAGAAATTACAGTAATATAAATGTGGACATATGTGTTATAATAAAACCCATATGATAGATTATCTAATTTTTCTAATTTTGATTTAGTTTGGTGTAGTAGTCCTTGTGGTAAATTTTTGTCATAGTTTTACAGCTGTTAGGTTTCAAATTTGTCATCAAAAAGCACCACAATGCAAAGACAGTTTCCTGGGAGTTTAAATAATCATTCAACACAATTTCAGTGTCACAAAATTCTAGATGAAAACAAGCAAAATGTTTGGTGAAATCTTAAATATCATCATGTTCACTGTGTTTTACTGAAAATATGGTCTAACCTGTTATATGCACTTTAAACTTTATACAGCCTAATTGTCATATTTGAACAGATGGACCTACACTTCAAAATGTGGCCCTCAATTAACTCTATTTATTTTTGCCCCAGCACCGTTTGAGTTTGAGTCTCCGCCTGGGTTAGACATATTATATAATATCTATTATAACATATAGGAAAAAATAGTTCTATTATTTTATTCATTTATTTACAGTATAAACAAAACCCTTTAACATGTAGGTCTGGATCAGTTATTTACATTTTCTTCATGATTAAACAAAGAAGTAGAGACATTTACTTCCTGCTTATATGAACCACCTTTTTACCTTTTGGGGAGAAAATACAAACAAGTGGGTGGGGATAGGTGAGCTTCATCTTACAATAATGATGTTCTGTCTTACAATAGCAGATTAGTTCTCAGATGCTTTTCTTTAGACTTGTATAAAATAAGGCTTTAAGGTTCACTTTCCTTATTAAATTCATTCATCTCGTCTTGGTTTGAGTTTCTAGCTGATGTAGAATGTTTGGTTGTTTGATAAGGATGTATTGAGGCATGATAATTGTCTTTACCTAAGGAAAATAATGTTTAAATCCGCTGCACAGAGCTCGTGAGTGTAACAACAGCACCCTCTAGTGTCTGACTCAGTATTTTCATGATATTTTTAAGAACATTAGAGCTCGTTCTTCCCTCGCGCTGGTTTAGCTCAGTGGTTACTTCGAATGTTTCTCAAATGTAGACACGTCTCCTCCCCTCGTGGGATCGACCCCGGGCGCAGTCCAGCGCTTTTCCAAACTTTACCTCTGCCTCATATCTTAAAGTTACAAAGTATTTTTGTTCATGAAATTCAATCTAATCTACAGCATAGAAACACAGACTACTACTTTAAGCAACATTATGATTGCTGTTTATGCTTTGTGTTTGAGCATATTTTACACTTTTTTGCATGTTATTGCATAATTTTTGCTCTAGCTTCTATTTTAAGCTGTTACTTATATGATTAACATTAAAGTGTGTGTGACAGGTTAGACTACTTTTTTAGTAAAACATAGTAAACATGACTATGACTAAGATTTAAACATGTAGCTTATTTTTGCCCAATTTGGTTGTTTTGGTGAAGTTCATTATTGTCTTTTGTCCCATAAATATGACACATGTTACCTAGCAACCACATTGTAAATCTTTGTCAAATCAACATAAATAACACAGGAATGACAATGTGACAAATTATTAAAACTTGTAATACTTTAGTTGTGTTAAATGAAACTGTTGTGTGTAAATTGTCTTTGCATTTTGTTGCTTTTAGACGACACCAGTGGAAGGATCCTGCTTTAGAACTTACATTTTCTTCTATAATTTGCAACTTAACTGCTGTAAAACTTTGATGAATATTCACCGCAGAGACTATCACATCAAGCAAAGTCAACATAAGAAAAATATGATAATCTGTCTGGGTCTTAAAACCACAAATTAACACATGACTCCACATTTTGCAGAGAAACAAAGTAACACACTATTTTTGATGATGATGACTTCTTACATAAATGTTTTCAGATGTGGTTACTTCCGTTGCAAATTCTAAACAGAATCATCTTTTCATTTATAAAAAACTTTCCAAAGACCCCCAAGTCAAGTCACTGACAATTGCCGTCCAAAAAATTGTGAATTGTTACTGTGCAATTATAACATATTAGGAAAAAACTAGGCCTATTGTTTTCTTAACTCATTTACAGTATAAATAATAAAACCTATTAACACGTAGGATCAGTTATTTACATTTTGTTCATGATAAAACAAACAAATAGAAACAGGTCAATTGACTTGTTTATGCAGAACTGATATGAACCATCTTTTTATTGGAAAAAGGTTACTTTACCAGCAGCAGACTTAAGTTTTTTTTAGTTATTTTGTATTCTGTTTCATTAGAATTTGGTTGCATGACAATTTATGTTTCAATAATCTTTTGGAGAGAAATACAAACAAGATGGTAGGTTAAAACAGCATCACCTTTTTTCTAATTAAAGGCGTTAATCTCGTCTTGGTTTAAATTTGTAGCTGATGTAGGATATTTGATTACTTGATAAGGATGTATTGAGGCATGTTTAAATGTATTAATCGTCTGTACTTAAGAAAAATAATTGTTTAAATCCGCTACTCGAAGTTTAAGTGTAACAATAGCACCCTCTAGTGTCTGACTGAGTGATTTTCATGATGTTTATAAAGACATGAGAGCTCCTCCTTCCTCGCGCTGGTGTAGCTCAGTGGTTACTTCGATTGTAATTCTTTCAGAATACACAACCTCCTCCCTCCGTGGGATCGACCCCGGGCGCTGTCCAGTGCTTTTCCAAACTTTACCTTTGCTTTATTTCTTAAAGTTACAAAGTATTGTATCAAGCATGAATACAGCACAGAAACACAAGCTAATGCTTACTTTAAGCTCCATTATGATTGTTGGTTATACTTTGTGTTTGTATTGCCCTTGCATATTTTTTCCTCTAGCTTCTATTTTAAACAGTTTTTATTATTACTAACAACATTTAAGTGCATATGACTGGTTGGACTACATTTTTAATAAATTTTGATTAAGACTTCTCTAAACATTTAGTTTGTTTTTACCCAGTTTGGTTGTTTTGGTGAAGTTTATTCTCGTCTTTTGTCCAGTAAATATAACACATGTGGAGGGGAAATCAACATAAACAACACAGAAGTGACAATGTGACAAATTATTATAACTTGTAACACTTAAAATCAAACAGATACAGGGGCGTGTCCTGCTGAGGAAGAAAGCGTCTTGTGCCTTATTGTGTTAAAGTATGCCTTTTTTAAGGCGTTTTCTGGCAAATTAAGTGTATTTTTAGCCTAAAAAATGTTTTTACTATGTTTGGCCATTTTGATGAGGTTTATAATTGGCTCTGTGAACGGAACGTCACTTGGCTTGTTTATGTTCAAAATAGCTAACTTCTATACTAATGAGCATTTCCATGAGTTGTGATTAAAGACTTTACAAACATATTTCCCCAAAGGACTTTCTGTTGTTAATAAAGAGATGTGTTTGTGTCTAAATGCTAATGCTAACAGGAAATATTCATAAGTACAGAAGTTAGCAATTTCTGAATATAAACAATTTAGTCAATCATGCTTTTGTGAGCGTGACTATATTTTAATTTCTCAAACTGCCAGAATCGCCAATCACAAGAGAAAAAAAAAGAAAGTTGAGAAAGTTTAATAATGTTTATTTTTAATAAAGTCACGTAAAATCTCTCACTTTCTACACTCATAAAAAACATTCAATTTAAAGTGAACCCTGAATATAATCACATGTTTCTCCTAAAACACTTATAATATCATCACTTATATAAATACAGGACAAATACCTTGGAAATATTTGTAGTTTTATTAAAATAGTGTTTTAAAGACATGACATGGAGGCTGCCATTTTGCTGCGGTTATGACATAAAATAGTGTTGTCATGGTAACAGGCAGTAGCAGGTTACTAAGCAACATGAATTCCTGGGTTAAACCTTGTCAGTTTGAGCCAGAGTTTGGCCAAATACAGAACGATTATGTGGAATCTAGTAAAACTGAAGATAATCAAGAGGAAGAGGCAGGAACTGGACACTGTCAGTGGTGTTTTTGTGGCAACTGTTCACAGATGAAACTGTGGGAGTAACCATGGAAACACTATTTTATGTCATCAACCAAAATGGCGGCTCCCAGTGGCTTGAAAACAACATAAACAATGACAATTTTATAAAAATAGTAAGCAGTTATATATTTGTTTGTAATTTATTTTAATAAGCATGACCAGTACTAGTGTTTTAGCCATATTTGTCTTCATAACCAGGGTTCCCTTTAATACTAACGTTGGTGACCTTAAAGATTCACTGCTCTGAACTGTTTATTAATACAAGCTTCTGCGCATGAGCAAATCAACTTTTGGCACTGACTTTGACTGGGATGTCCAATAAATATAGAGGTAACTTCACAACCGTTACCTAGCAACTATATTATAACTTTGGGCCAAAATCCTATAAATTACACAATAATAGCCATGATTTGGCAGAGGATAACACTTTGTAACCGTCTTATTTAAAGTGCATATGTCAAGTTTAGACCTTATTTTCAATAAAACACAGTGACAATGAATATATTTAAGATGTCGCCAAAGAATTTGCTTGTTTTCACCTAAATTGGCTATTTTTATGAGGTTTGTAGTTGTATTTTGTCCAGCAAATATGACATACTGTATGTAAAGATGGACCAACAACTGTTACCTAGCAACCACATAAATGACACACAGTTTTGTGTAAGTTGTGTTTGAATTTTTCTTTTTTTGACGACATATGTGGATAGATTCTGTTTAAAAACTCTGATTACTTCCTGTAACTTTCAACTTTTATTTGTCATTTTCTTCATAATTTGCAACTTAACCTTTGTAAAACTATGATAAACATTTACCACAAGAACCACCACACAAAACTAAGCCAAAACTAGAAAAATTCGGAATATTTTCTAGTCTTTCTCTAACATTTCCTGTAATAAAACACACACAATCATGTCCCTGCGCACTGACTCAAATCATTAACGATCGCATTAGCTGGAAAGTGCCCGAAACCGCGAAACTGTGCCCAACATTAGACACGACGACACGGCAGCTCCAGTGTGTAGCTCTTTAAGATGTTCTTCAAAACAACTGCCCTTCCCCGCAAACGCCGCTAATGGATCTCTGCCTCCCATTGAAGCAACAGGAAATCAGACGCTCAACAACTGTAAGGTTTTATTCATGCAAGTTTTTAAATAATCCTTCTTAAGAACAAGCAAAAAGTTAAGTTGTGGTGTTTCTTCTTCTCTCCAAATCCAGCCACAAGACGATAAATAAAATGTACTTTGTCACGACTGTTCTGTGTCTACAAATGGGTAAGATAAACTTTTAACTTTCTGCTCCACATGTTGCTGTTTCTGCTTTAAAGCTGTTGCATGTGAAAGGAAGCGGACGACCCTGTGTCTCGTCTGTAACAAGCGCATCAGTCACCAGAGCCAGGCGTAATCACGTTTAGAAGATCGACAGATACGCTGCTCACTGCCCACAGCCCTGTCCTAACCGCTCGTTTGCCTGTTTTCTTTTATGTGGCTGCTGCTGTTTGGAATTAAGATGCAAAGGGTCAGAACTAGTGCAGAAATACAATGATAGTTCAATCAAAAATGTCAGCTTTTCAAACAGAACAAGTCCTTGGCTGTGTTGTGTAAGTTACTATAAAATGAGATACATAAATTATAGTTGCTGGATTAAAAATATAATGAATAGCAATATTGCAATCTGTAAAATATGACTGAGATACACTACTTTGAGTTACCCAGTTATGTTATGGTAAAATATTGTATAACACTAATCTCTTTACATTTACTTTTGATAACCAACTCTTTTTATTAACCTTTGAATCAATTCAACAAATGCCATAGAAACACTTCCACGCAACAGTTTCAGTTTTTGATCCAGCTTTTTTAGTTCTGATATCAATTCCGATACTTTGTCTTTAAGTATCTGCCGATACCGATATCAACCGATACTAGTGTAAGAACTGAAATTGCTTTTCTTTCTTATGAGAACATGAGAAAAAATGTGTCATATAGTGTAACTGTCATTTATAGTGCAAGGCAAGCCACAACTTAACAACTTAATCTGAATAAAATGTCCAATAAATTCGTCTCATTATGTCCAATTAAAGGCACAACTATTCTATCGGCTGAACCGATATTATGGTGCCGATACCTGATCCTGCAAGTTTTCTTGATAGGCGCCGATATCCGATCCCAGTATTGGATCGGTGCATTCCTAAAATTTCACGGCTATTGACATTTTCAAAACAGTAATAGTTGTTTGGTTGTTTAAAAAATATGTTTTGTTCTAGTTGTTATATATAGATGATTATTTTAAAACTCTTCAGTAAAGGCCAAATTGTGTTCTCTTAAGGTACTTTTAGTAAAAATAACTGAGTCTCTAGAATCTAGACTTGATACTAGCTTTAGTATTGATTAGTTTGCAATTTTTCATAAAATGCTACTTTATCAAGGTTTCACAACAGTTGAGAAGACTCAGCAATGATGATAATGAACAGTGAAAATTGTGTAATTTGAGTGTTTTTCGACATTAAAAGTAAATCGGCACTTAGAATGTTCTTAAATGACATTATCTCGGCTCAAAATGTGCAAAAATCTTGTAGTCAAGAGACTTTTGTATTCTAAACAACTAATCAAATAATTGAAAGAATAATCGGCCAACTGATCTATTATCAAAATAATCGTTTTTTGCAGCAGTACTCTGAACCAGATTTAAAACACAAGGTTTGTTATGTCCATGTGTGTTGCCATATTCTGCAGAAGCCTAACTTTGTGCACAAAGAAATCAATACTAGCAAATGGTTTAAAGGCTTCCCTTATAACACATCAGCGCAGTTTGTCTGGCACCATTAAAAGTACTGGCTCATGGTGGATATATAAATATATTTATCTACTAAGTTTATTCATTTTTGTTTGTAAAAGTAGCTCTTTGGGAGAAAAGGCTGGAGATCTCTAAACCCACCCATCCACGTTTATTAATACGAGAAATTGAATTGTTGCTACTTGTGTTAATTTAATCAGCCAGTTAATTTAAAAAAGTGTTTTGTTCTGTAGATTCAGGACAGTTTCAGGAGAGTAAAAAACAAAAGGACTAAAGTATTTTTAAGATCGTTCTAAATCATGAATTGTCACAAATCAAATTACAAACCAAACATTAAAAGAAGTATCTGCTCTTTGGTTTTTCACTGGATTTACATTAATGTCAGGCATTGAAAACCAATATAATCTTTCTGGATGCAATGTAACAAAAAATCTGCATTCATCCACAAATATAAACTTTAGATCTCCAAAATACACAGAGTACTTAAGCACTCATTCCTAATCTCTTTCTCTTCTTGCCGATCTGATACATAATCATCTTTTAATTTTGTCTATTCAACATAATTCTGCTGATAAATACTGTATATGTGTGTGTTACAGTGTTGTCTTTAGCCCTTAAACAAGGAGATTTCGGCACTCTCAGAGCCTGCACTAGAAACAACAGTTTAAGGTAAGTGCCTTTTTTTTTTTTTATTGAATTAGTGCACTGTGTAACTTTTTTGATGGACAATACACACCTGTTTGTCTCCATGGAGATTAAGATGCTTTCTTGAAATAAGCAGTAACTTAATTTCTTCTATTCAGACAACTTTTTAGTGAGTTGTATTTACCTTTATGACATATTTCGAGCGAGCGAGCCATCTTCAGAAGCCTCACTGGTGATGTGTCGTTTATTAGATGTTACTTCCGTCGCAACACACTAGACAGTACAGGCCAGGGGCGGGCCAACAAAAAGGGAAAAAAATTAGCAAGGTGTGTAGTTGATCAAAACCAATCAAAACCTGATTAATATGCCTTAAAATATTCTTGTCCAATCAGAAGAGCTTATTTTCGTCTGCCGGTACTGGATAACTGGCAATGTATTGACCATAGTACCCCCAAAGAAATTAGTCTGAAGCCGCCACTGGTACAGGCAATATTCAGGTTACACACGAAGAGGAAAGAGACAGGACCATTGCATTTCTGGACATTCAAATTCACCATAACGACGATGGCAGTACAAAATTATCAGTCGCATCTCTGATTGACTTTTTACTATGTTTTAGGTTCTTTCTCACCTATAAAATGTGGTCAGTTTATTGATTTATTAATGTGTTTAGACACTCAGCTCACGTTGTTGGAGCAGTTTTGACGCGTCTAGTGTAGGTTGACGCTTCTGAAAATATGTCGCTCTGCTTACGTTACATTCTGATTAGACTACAATGCTATGAAAAATGGAACTGTACATTTGCTTGAGTAGTACTTTTGCCACTAAACAAACTATAATTGCATCTCTATGAAAAGCAGGTGTGTGTCAAAGCATCCACCAGAAAAAGTTACACAGTTCACCTTTAAGGCACCAAGGGGACATGTGTGGTACCTCCCACCTATTTCCTATCATTTAAATTTTGTTAGTTTTCTCATAAAAATAAACTGACTTCTGTATATTTAGAGGAAAGGGTTAGTTAGTTGATGTAACTCTCTTAGTTACAGTCAATTCAGCCATTCTAAGACGACTCTGTACCTGTTTTTTTTTTTTACTTTTTATGAGGGTTGTCTAAACTTTTTAAACCAATTTTAAGTCCCTAAAACTAATTTTTGTCCTAAATTACCTTCAGCTTTTAAAGATTTTTCAAAACACAAACTAGTATTATTCTGGCCGCAGCTAGTGCCACCAGTCGACTGGCGTTTACATTTACCAAAGAAAATCTAGCCGTTAAGTGAAAAAAGGCTTGTTACTTATGGGATCAAACTGATTACCAAGTCTAAAACATCACCATTTGTGTTAAATTTAAGGCTAGAGTGCTTTTACGCCAACTGCACCGGCTCTCCCAGTTACTCGTGCCACATCAGCAGCTCAGACGTAACTCCTCGGGTCTCCACCAACATGTGCAAAGTGACCATCAAGAACCACAAGTCCAAGTATGTGAACATATCCACTCACTTCAACTGCACGCTGATACGACGGAAACGCGTGGAGAGGAGGAACGTGACTGTGGACTACAGCATCAAGAAAGGAAAACGTTTGTATGATATTAATAATGAAGTGGTTCTCAAATGGATTCAGGGCAAGCATTGTTTTTGATATAGCATAGCATCTACATTATTTAGATTTAGATGTATTTGTCTGATTGTTATGCGTTTTGTTTTAGGCTTTAATGTGCATTTGACAAGTTAGTCTGCACTTTTTAGTAAAATGTAGTGAACATGATTATATTAAAGATTTTACTCACAATTTTGCCTGTAAATATTTGGCAATTTTGTGGGTTTTTATAGAGGTTATGCAGGTGACATCACAGAATTCTAAATGTCAGCACTGAGTGGCAAGAAAAGCAGAGAGTCAATGGAGAGAAAGGACATTTTCTTTTGTTAGAGCTCAAAATACAGCTAAAACAGGAAAAAGAAGCAATAATCTGAGAACAAATTAAACTTTTACTGAGTACTGGGTTTGTAACTGACATGTAAAAAGAAAAAAAATAGGTAAACAGTGGTAGAAAAGCAGATAAACAACAAGACTTTAGCTTCTTTTCACATTTTTACACATCTCACACACAGAACTTAATATTTTATCCCTCTTAAAAATATGTTTTTGAGTCAGTTTGCTGCAGTTAAAATGTCCTAAATTACCAACTGTTGACTTTGCGCTGTTGCCACGACAACAGAAAAAACAGTCGTCAGTTTCTATGTTACGTTAATTTGCAAAACTCCAGGAATAATTACACAGCCGTAAACAAGAAAGAAGTACATTTTCTCCGTTGTGTTGCCTATAATTTTGTCACTCAGTCAGAATGTTGAGAAACAGCTAAAAAAAATAAATAAATGAATGTCCATGCATTGCCTTAATATGACTAGTGCTAGCTAGATAGTCTGGTCTGGAGTGACAGAAGTGAACTGGTTGCCATGGTAATGAGTTTGTTACGGTTGCTAAGCAGGCCTAAGCTGTTATTGTTTTATCTTAACCTTTACCCAAACGTTTTTCTTAACGTTAACCATTACCCTAACATTTTCAACTTACCCGTTCTCCTAAACTTAATCTCTATAGTTGTACTTCCAGGTTGGATGTGAAAAGCAACTGTTACCTAGCAACCATATTGCGAACATGAGCCAACATCCATATAAATTACAGAAAAGTCATATTTTACATGTAAAAACACCTGACAACACTTCTTATTTTGTTAATTTATTAATTAAACTATCTGAAAAATGTGCTGACAGCAGGTAAAATGTGTCTGCATGTCTCTTTTTGTAAAATTTTCTTCACAAGCTGCAACTTTACGGCTTCAAACTGGGCAAAGACAAGCAAAGTGGTAGTAAAATCATAAATGTAATCATGTTCATTATATTTTACAGAAAACTCAGCCTATTCTATATAACCTAACACTTAAACAACTGTGTACATTAGATGTTTGAATAGTTATTTAGGCTAATAATGCTCTTTTTACCTCCAGTTCGCATCAAGCCTTGCCAGGGAGGAGCGTGTTCGGTTCAGCAGCCAGTCGTCGTCATCTGTCTGTGGCCTTCAGTGATCTTGATATGGATTTTCCTGGTTAAGCAAAGTTAGAAAAAAAACACAACATTTAAGTTTGTGAGAGTTATCATAATGGATACAAGAGTATTTCAGAAACTCATTACAGTTGTCCAATAACCCAGATAAAAAGATAAGCCTCGGTTTACTTCTGATCTTTTCTATAGATCGCTTTTCTAGTTAAGCAGGAAACTCATTTGTTACAATAGAAAGTAGGTATAAGACGTTTGACTGAAAAGACTGAAAAACTTTGATTTGTGTAAGGTGTTGAGTGTGCTTCAACACTTGCACTGTTTCTCTATGTGGATGAAAACAGTTTTGATGTTTATATAACTCTAAGAAAAGTCACACAACTTGGAAAAGAGATTATTGGTATCAGTAGCAAACTCTAGGAAGAGTGGATAGACTTGAGTAGAAAGTCTTGTTAGGCCTCCATGTTTAGCCTTTCGGGACACTGATTAAAATCTTAAATGAATCCACATCATTAAACAATGTTTTTGAAATTATTTGGAGCTAATGGTGCATCTTGGTTCTAACAAAATGTCTTGTTCACACACTCATGCATACACATATTTATCCGCATCACATCTTTACAGATGTGAGAAGGTTAGCTCAAAGTAATCCAAAGTAACTCACAGTAGTGTAACTCAGTTACATTTTTGAGACAGTAATATTGTAATACAAATTTATTACATTTTTCTCCTGTAACTAGTAATATATAACGTATTACAATTTAACAGTAACTTACCCAACACTGGCTAGTAACGGAACTTACCTTAAGTTTCTCTCTTACAGGCCAAACTCAGTTTTTGCTTTTCTCAGGGGATTGTCTCCATCTGATCGACTCCAGGTGCTATCCAAAGTTTTCGTCCATGAAGATTTAAATCCTCCCTAATAACAGAGTTTAAGAGAGCATTTTTACAGACTTGAAAATCAGTTTATTGTAAGCCACCGTTAAAAACTTAAAAACCTAGCTTAGTGCCGAATTTCATACAAGTTAAAAATTCCTTTTCACAAAGCGAGGTCACAAATCTTCTAAACCTGTTACAAATACGAGCTTATTCTTACCTTTAAACTCCTTGTAAAACACTTAAACTTTATGTGTTCCAAGATGCTTTAATTTACTTTTCAAATTATGTATTTTATCTTCAGGTCACAGGTGCGTTCGTGGCTGCAAACAACTGCGCATGCGCTGACAGTTCGCTCGACTTTCACTCATATTTGCACAATACATCCACATACTGTAGAGATAAAAAATAATCATACATAGGTTATTTAAGTTAGTAAGATTTGACGTTGGACGTTCGTGTTTTTAAGACTTAAACGTGAAGATGATGCATTTTGAGTCGGTTTGCCTTGGCGCATGCGCACACCGCCCCCGCCGTTACTCTGTTGACAAATCTCGGGGGAGGGACCACTGCGGCGTAAGTAGACCTTTGTTATGACTAAATAATGACTGAACACTGACATTTAGACAGCTAATGGGCCTTTTGATACCTTCCGTGTTGTATGAAGCACATAGCATATGCCTTTGCTTGTACAGAACGGAGATAATAACGCTAAACATCTGTAAAAATGCTGTTGTCGAATCCAAAAGAAAGACAGTGAAGCGTGAGGCATTTACGCTGTTGCACTTCCGGTTGTCCCTGTTTTACTCTTGAAATTATAACGTAGATCCTGTATTTGTTACTTTATAAATACAATTCTATATATAAACATTTGTAAACCACACATTTAGCGACTGTTTTTTACAAGGCGTAATTTTATTTTATCTCTCAAATGAGTTTTATTCAAGAACTTCCGGTTTAGTCGCGGCTTTCTTCTGCTGTCAGGAAACTTCACCGTGTTAGCAACAAACCTATCTTTTATGTTTTACGCTCCAGGGCGATATTTTATGAAACCCAAATGCAGTCTGAACCACCGCTTTTTCTCATGTGAATAAAAACCCCGTTGTTAATGTTAAATTCATCTTTCAGTCTGGCTTGTGGAGAAAGTCGGTCTCCTTGAGCGCGACAGAGATGAAGAGGTGAGTCTTGTTCAGTCTAGCTGTGTTTTTTTTCTGTTTACGTGGTCAACATGCCATCGTCTTATTGTGTGTTTTGAAGGAAATGTGAATGTTTAATTTGGCGCTTTTTGTGTGCAGCCAACAGAAAAGCCCAGAGCCAGATGGAAGTATTACAGTGAGCGAGGAAGGTAAACAAAACGTCATTGTCAAATTACTCTGAAGTGTTTGTTATATGGGCTAGTAACTTAGTGTTTACTACACCTTAGTTATGCTTATAGTCTAGTTATTAATGTGCTTCTTTTTAGTCCCCCTAATATATAATGGTGGCACTGCTATGAGTACTTTTTGAACCATATTTGCAACTTTATTCACGTGTTCTTACAGTCATGGAAAACTTGGAAAAGTCATGGAAAACTAAATTCAAATTTCCAGGCTGTGATAAAGTTTTGGAATTTTATTGGTTTTGGAAAATGTGAAAATATTGCAGGTAAAATAAACTTTGAATAATTTGCTGCCACAAAACTGAACCCATTTAATATACGTAAGTAGAACATATTGCAGTTTTATTTTCGCCTAATCTAACTAAAAGCACAAAAGATTTTTTACAATACAGTAAAAGATAGAAATTAAGTGATTTGTCATAAAATTCTAAGCAAACAGAATGATCTATATTTTTTCCAAATCTTTTTTGCGTTGAAATAATTTGCCTATGAAAGGACCTAATATTATTTAACTTTTAATTTGTAGCTGACCACCTAGAAATATTTAGGTATTTTGTTTGCCGCTGGATCGGGCTGGGCGATATTGATATAAATGAATATCTCGATAATTTTGAATATCACGATATTTTGTCAGTACAACATAAATGTGTTATAATCTAAGTTTAAAATCGTCTGAATGACGTCGTGTTTAACATGATTTGAGCAGGTTTGACAACAAAGTAGAACAAGTAAATTTAGTTATTATCTCAAGAACACAAGATGCAAAAAATTTGATATTTTAAACTTGTAATTTTTTAAAACTCTACTAAAAAAAAGTAAAATACTAATTCTAGACAAATGTTGTCCTTTGTTTTCTCATTTAAGATGGTCATTTTTTCTAGTGTGTTTAATTATGAAATAAATTGTCAAATTTATCCCAAATGAGCAGCAGTCTCCCATTATAAAACAAACTTTCTTGTTTTCCTGTTAATGCATAAATTCTGATGGTTTATTTTTAAATTTGCCTTGTTTTTAAGAGTATAGCATCACTTTTTCATTCTTTTTTTTTGGTAATTGAGCTCTTTTGCATCATGTTTTTACTGCATGATATACTTGATATTAAATTTTGGCATATCTTCAAAACAACATTCACAATATTTTCTAAAATTCGATATATCGCCCAGCTCTACCGCTGGAGTTGAAAACACTGAAATATCGAATAAACCAAAACTACATTTGTAAAACTATTGGATTCCTTCAAAAGATAAATAATCGCGATTGAAACGTGTGTGAATAAGTTATATAAGGTCATGGAAAAGTTGGGAATTGTTGTGGAAAAGTCATGGGAAAGACATGAAAAACCTCCAGTTAAAATCTTGTTTATTTTAGGTTCAGTAGCGACTGCTGAAGACCCTGCAGCTATTGCCACAATTCAATCTGCTGCCACGTTCACAGATCAACCCATTAAGTATCTCTTCAAAACCGAGGGTGCTGGTGGACAGGTATGATCATAAGGTCAGTGTCAGTTTGTTCATAGCTGTTTTATTGAAGAAATGCTGTGTTGGCTGTTTCAGGTAACATACAGGGTTATCCAGGTGTCAGATGGACAGCTGGAGGCTCAAGCTGATGGAGCAGCAGCAGTTAGTTTGGTCGCTGGTTTCCCTGCCACCTCACAGGCTGTTACACAGGTGAACTTAAGCATCGTGTAAGCCATTTTTCCACACTTAACCAGGATTTGGATTGTTGCCCTTCTCCATCTGAGGTCAAGCAGCTTTTGTGCCTAGTTTAAAAAGACTTACACATTCTTCTTGGTTTAAAGCTACTTTTTGTTTGTGAATATTGTAGTGTCTGTGGGTGTCTTGGTGTGGATATTGTCATCTGTTCTTTGCCACAGGGTCTTGCACATCACACACATTTTCCCCATAACCTAGTGTCTTTGTTTGTCAATGATTAAACCAGCTACCATCATTTCTGGATTATAAGCCGCTACTTTTTTCTCAAGCTTTGAACTTTGCAGTTTATAAGGCAATGCAGCAAAATTATAGATTCTCATAGACTTACTATTAACAAGTGCGGCCTATATATGTGTATTTTTCTTACTTAAATCTAGTGGGTGCGGCTTATATTCATGTGCACTTAATAGGGCAGAAATTAGAGTAATGTTATAAAAGCGAAATGATCCAGTTTCAAATGTATGGAAAACAGTCAAAATGACAATTAACATCAACCCTTATTTTAGTGCTTTTGGAGATCTCTGCCAACTCCCCACTAGTATCCTCTGCTCCCCCAAAAACATAATTTTGAGAAATATAATTGCACATAACAAAGACCAAAAGTACATAAATAGCAATTCCACAATGTCCTTTGAGACAGATGGTTTTATATAAAAATCCAGCAATATTTGAATCTCATTTTCGTACATTTTCTGTAGGCGGTTTTCTCTCAGTCTGAGGATTAGAGGGCGATGGCGGCGCTGAAACACAGTACACTTATTACCCAGCAACCATTGCTGATGCTGCGACGGGCACCATGGTGACCACTGTACAGGCCGCTGACACTTTATTAGGCCAATCCACACCAGCAGGTGCGTGCTGCCTCCTCAACAGAACTGAGTCTATCATGTTCACAAAGATGTATGAGTGATGTGAGCTCCTCTGTTTTACAGGCCAGCTTTATGTAATGATGTCACCACAGGAGGTTTTAACAGGAGCCAACCCCAGATCAATCGCACCACGCACTCAACCGTACTTGGCGTAATTTAGTATTTAATTAATGTCTAGCGTAGCACGAGTTATCCTGACTAACAGACAAGTTCTTTGTGCTGCAGAAAACAAGATGCTCCTCGGGGTTCGAGAGACGACAAGCGGCGAGCTCAGCACAATGAGGGTCAGTCTGCACATAAGAAAAACACCTTTAGTTTAATCTAAACAAAGTGTTGTTTTGGTTTGGTTTTTTGGTAAATTCAACAGTTGAGCGTCGACGAAGAGACAAGATCAACAACTGGATTGTTCAGCTTTCTAAGACTATTCCAGACTGTAATGTGGACTACACCAAAACTGGACAGGTTAGTTTCTGTTCTCAGTCTGAACTTATCTTGTAGTTTTAAAAAATGACACATATTGACCTTTCTTTCTTTCTCTCTCAGAGTAAAGGAGGCATCTTGTCAAAAGCCTGTGAATACATCAAAGAGCTCAGGCAAAGCAACATTAAACTGGGAGAAGACATAAGCACTCTAGATCGTCTACGGATCGACAATCAGCTTCTGAGACAAGAAGTAAGACAGCAGGAGTTACTGTTACTGCTTTAAATATGACATAATACTTGTGTTTTTTCCTCTTAATTATGACTAGTGTTCAAACAAGTTCTCTTGAATGCTGGATTACTCAACTTTTTTCCTCATAGTTAATCACTTTAGTTTATTGTGAAAGCTAAACAGACCTGTAAACACTGTCTTTGTCTAATTATTCAGCATTTTATCTTTTCAATCTTGCAAGAAAGAGCTGTGTGAGTCACTATATGACTCTTTGGGATGAGAGCAGACTTGCCTATCTGGAGTGATAACCCTGCTTCACTTTTGTGTCTGGAAAAGCCTGTTCTAAAGCTGTGCTAGCGGCCAAAAAGGGGCAAGTTAGAAAAGTTTAAATTCTTGCTAAAATGACATACAACTGTCTCAAATGTTCTAAAGAATGACATTTAACTTATCTATGTTGCAATGATTGATTTAGTTAGTCTTTTATTCACAAAAACACCTCAAAATACATGCATTTTTACCGTGAGAAGCTTTGCCTTTCTAATGTTTCTACAGATATGAATATACACCTGTATCCACCGAGATAGATATGCTTTTTCTCTATTATCTGGACGTTTTAGGCAAAGCAATAACAACTACCGGTACTTGGAATAAGCAGATGACTGATCCTGTAACAGAACACTACACAGAGACCCTTTTAAAAGACTCACCACAGTTTTATATTTTGAAGTTTTTGCACAGGAAGTAAATGGACTTCTTTCTATTTCTAAGCTATTTTACACCAATTATGTGTTTTACAAGGAACATTGTGAAGTGTATATTTCTGATCTACAGTATATATTGTAGTTTATTTCTAGAAAAAAATGCAATAGATCTCCTTTGAATCCAGTGTTCACTCAGAGCCTGACAAAAGCTAACCAATTGGACAAATAGTTTCTAACTGAACAGACAGGTGTATTACATTGAAAAAGGTGAATCACAATTTAATGATTCCACATGACATTGCCCAGCCCTAGTTGCAACTAATGAAATGCAGTCAGACTGAAACACTGTGCGTCTCTTCCTCAGGTGGAAGACTGGAAATCCAAGAATCAAATCCTGAGAAACCTCCTTCGACAGCACGGCATTGTGGGATCGTCCAGCACAGACCCTCAGTGAGCGTCGACGTGTATTATAGAAACAATGGGCCAAAAGAGTACTTGAAACACTTATATACTAACAGTACTTATGTGCATGGAAAAAGGTCAAGCAATTCAACGTTCAGTTTTGTTGTCATTAATACTTTTTAGGACTTGTAAACTTTGAAATCCAGTCACTGCATGTTGTAAAGAAAAGTAGGTTTTTTGGGGCAGCTCATGCAGTTACAGTAGAATTCATATCCAGTCTTGTAAGCTTAGCACACAAAACACCACTTCTCTGTGCGTCTTGTTATAATGTCTCTAAACATTGTACTTTTTTATAACTTTTCATAACTGACATTGCTTTCCATTATGACATTGACGAGATCATATTGCATTTTAATGTTTTGTTTTTTTTAATGTTCACGATGCCTCTGGTGGAGACAGAAATCCAACAGAAATTACATTGCAACAATGTAACTATTTAAAATGAAGACAAAATGGGTGGTAACCAAGAATGACTTTGTATGTTTTATGTCTTTTATTAAATATCAATAATGTCAAACTCGCTTTCTTTTATTAAAAATTATATTGTTAAGAATTAATGCATTGTAGTGAAGTCCAGAATATAATATGCTTTTATAGAACAATGGTTTGCATTTTTTTTTTGTACACGTAGTATTGCCAAAGATAAGGTTTGGTTTTGAAGTTTTTAGGTTTTATTACCAGACTTGTTCAGAATTAAATAAGAGCTAAAGTAGGTCTTAAATCTTACCATGGCAATTTTCTTAATAGGAAACACTGCATTGTTGGAATCCAAAACAAATGCATTCTAACAATATTCAAGTTGGGATTTTAGTTCTAATCAGGAGCAGAATGCAGCTTGGTGATTGGCTGAACTTAGGTGGTCCTCTCCAGTTTCACTTTAAAAGAGAAAAAGAGGGTTCTAAGTCAAAAATGCAACCAGAACTTTATACATATTGATATTAACAATGTGTTTAATGATTTATGAGAGAAAGTTTTCAGATTTAAAACTTAAATTGTGTTTGCAGTGTGAAAATTACCTACCCAGCCTTTAATTTTAGCTGCCTCTGTATTGAATAGATATAGAAAATATGGAATGTCGAGTCATATGAAATCCAGCCCTAGCTTCTTCAAACAATTTCGAGGGGAAAAAAGTTTCACTTTTTCAAATCCTTTCTGAACATAACGGGAAAGATCCTTTTTTCTGGTGAGGGGAAAACAAAACACTGGACAGCGCCCGGGGTTCGATCCCACGGAGGGACGGAAAGGTTCTTTTGCAGAGAAACATCATCGAAGTAACCACTGAGCTAGACCAGTGCGGAAGTTTCTACGACCAAAGAGGCTTATAATTTTATACTAAAGAAAACTGAACACGAAAAGTATATAGTATGTCACTTCAAATCATGAATTGAACCCAACATTTGGACCACCAGCGACGCTAAAAGGCAACCTGCTCATGCTTTAGACTCGAATTTCAACTTTAGTCAGCCTTCAGCAACAGGTAAACTGACGTATACCTGCGCGGCGGAAGTACCTAAAAAAAGCCTGCAACGCGACAAAATTATCCAACTTCACCATGGATCTATTATATTATCGAACTTCACAGGCTCATCAAACTCAACCCAACTCAAGGTCCAAATAAAATAAAATAAATAATTCATAAAAAAATCATGTTTGATTGTATACTTTATTTTTAGCAGTTTTATTTTGTAGTAATTTTCCGGTTTATTGTTTATAATAATAACACCATATTATTGTATCGATACCATCACCACCAATAGTAGTAGAAACGGTAGTAATAAAAGTAGTATGTAGTTCGTATCATTTTATTAACCTTTCGAGATGGTTATTTATGTACAGAAATGCTGTTTTAAAACATGATACAATAAAATGTTATGTATTCTGTCTGTTCAAAATTCATTCACTAATGATAAGAATACATAAACAAAAGAAAGAAAAAAAAAAGATGAGATTTGGGAAAAAAATAAAAGCGAACGATTGTGTAATTTTACTTTGAAGGCTGAAACCGGAAGTACTTCATCAAGACTTTAGCAGAGAAACGTTTTCCGTTTTTTTACGTTCTGGGTTTGTAATCCAACCCATGCACATATATGACATTAAAGGAGATATTTAGGTGTGCACTATGATTTGCATTCTGCTGGTAGCTGGTCACGGGACGGTTTTGCAGACACAAATCAAGGTAAGTTTGACAAAGCGACAAGTCACGTAAGTGCAAAGTTCTGTAACGATGGCAACGACACAGCCCACGTCACACGTAGTACAGTAGTAGTAGTGTATTTTTGTGAACTAAACTGTACGTACTCTGTTTGCTAAATAATTCCTAGACAAACAGACACCTATTTGCACAAAGCACCAGCTACTGCAACAATGTGCGTTATGCAGCTTTATGAAACAGATTTGTAACCTCCTTAGTAAATATAAGCTCAGTAGGTTACAGTTCAGTTCATTGTTGTTGTGTGCATTGAGCTGTGATAAAGCCCTTGGTTTAGCATGACATTTCAACATTCTATGGAATTTAGCTAAAATAAAAACTTCACTATACAAATTATTAAGTGAGGGAATTTAAAGTTGCATCTATAACATTCTGGACAAAAAGTCAGATGCAAAATACCACTGAAATAGAAAGCTAAACATTTAAAATATAGTCAATTTTAGTTAGATGTAACCTGCTCAGAGAAAAAATACAAATTTTCATCAGGATTTTAGTCAAAAATCATCCAAATAATAATAAAAAAAGCTTTTGCTCAAGTCTATTTTCTTTGGCTAAAAGGTGCACACTGTACATTTAAAGTGCCTGTGACACGTTAAACTGCTCATTCCACTAAAACAAAGTTAAGATCGTAATATTTAAGATTTCACTAAACGTTTTATAAAGTTCATCTCAGTTTTGCTATTTTTTAGCATTAATTTGGGCCAAAACTCCTCTAATGTAACATGTTTGTACTTCTTAAGACATAAGGATACGATACATCACACTAATTTTCGTTAAAAGAGTCATTAAAATGTGTTTTTTGTGAGAAAGTCAAAATTTTCCTTATCTCCTTAGTGTGATGTCATCAGTTTATAAATCTGCTTTACTTCCTGTTATTTTCAACATTATTTTAATCTTTTCTTTACAAACATGTTCTTGATTCATGTAAAACCATCATTTATATTTAAAACTAGTGTTAATCTACTAAATTAAATTAAATTTGGAAAATTATAAAAACCTAATAAATGCACTTTAAGATGATCTTTTGGCTGTTTCTGCATCACAACAACTTACATTTTATTTTATTGTTTGTTGACCTTCTTAGTTACTAAGTTATTTTTTCACACACGTGAAACAAAAGCTGACAAAGCACTGATCAGACGTGGGACCTCAATTATTATAACAACTTACAAGTCAGTCTTTTGACATGGTTGGTCAAATCTTAAGTGGGTGGGGCACATTCTAGTTTGTTCATGTGAAATTACACATTGTCATCATGCATCAAATTCATCTCAACTCACAAGGCTTCATGTCCAGTCTATATAATATTGACTCAAGTTCAAAATGTTGTTCAAAATTCTGTAATGGAACTATATTTACATGCACCAAAGATGAGAAACTGCAGCATGTTTTGATGTCATAAAGGTTTATACAATAATATGTTATAACGGTGTGTTTTTATTGTTTTTCCCAGAACGATGATACAGGCTTGTACAACCACCTCGCTGGAGTGCCCAAGGCCTTGCTGCCCGGGATCGGAGGGAAAAAGATCCTTGACTTTTGGTGGGAAGCTGTCAACATGTGGGTATCCGGAGCAAATGTTGTGTCTACAAGTAATTATAATATTCAAGATGTTATGTCTATTGTGTATGTGATCTTTTAGTTAGAACATAATACAATAATTGACTCTTTTGCTCTCTCCTTAGGCGCCAGCTGTTTACTGAAGTCTACCTCGTTACAAATGCAGACAAGTAAGTTCTGATTAAAGTAATTTTCACACCCATTCATACATGTACTAAATTATTATCTTCTTATTCAGATACAAGCATTATGAGCGCTGGGCCACGGCTAATGACTTCCCCGTAGAAAACGTCATAAACGACGGCAGCACGACTCTGGAGGATCGTCTCGGAGCTGTGGCCGATCTGGAGCTGGTCATACGCAGCCGAAAACTACAGGACGACATCATGGTGGTGAGAGGAGCAGGTCTATAACCCAGGATGTGGAGAGGGCTGCATGTTGAACAAGATTAAAGACCAGAATAATATGATATTTTATACCCAACATATACATAGATTTGAACAGGAGATCTGGATACAGAAATTGTTTTACACTGCTTTGACATTTTCTTTTTGGTGTTTGTTACAGATTGCAGGAGACATGCTCTGTGCAGATCAAAACTTCGACATTGCTCAAGTGATCCGCTTCTTCAGATCGAAGGCAAGTCTCAAAAATTATGGTTCACATGAGGTTTATTCTTGTGAACCATAAAAAATAAACCATAAGAATTTAGGAAGTGATCGATTAATTTTTTGGCCATCACAAACAGTGGAACAGTAGCTCTTTGTAATTTTTGTGTTGTAAAGTCTGAAAATCTCTGGTTTAGTTGGTAAAGGCAGTACAACAGAATTAAATCAATTTAAGGAGGACTTCCCAAGATTGTTTATTTAGCAAACATCAATGGTAGAAGATAAAGCAATGAACATTCATTGGTCAATACCAAACAGTAGTGTAGTAGCACGTGAGACAGACCGGTTTTGAGATCGCTTTTTTAAGGTCTTGGTCTTGTCACAGAGTCAAACACATTTGGACTTGGTCTTGTCTTGTCTTGGTCTCGGCCTTATTGTAGACTTGGTCTTGAACTCAGTCTTGTCTTGGACACCGAGAGAACATTTAATTACTACCGCCCTCTGCTAAACTTGCTCCAGGAGAGTAGTGACCTGTCCCAGACACAGTTTGCTACAAGCACTACATAATAGGATCATGTAGACGCTGATAAAAGTATAAAATATCAACAGTGGTCTTGATTTGGTCTTGATGGGCCGCGGTCTTGCTCTTGTCTCGTCACAACTTATAGAAGTCTTGTCCTTGTTTGGTCTTGACCCTCAGTGGTCTTGGTCTTGTCTCAGTCTAAGGCACCTGTGGTCTTAGTGAAGTCTTGACTTCTACACTACCTAACAGTAATACAGAAAATCATAAACCTTGGTCCTTGGTCAAGCATGTTGAAGCAGATTATTCAACAGTAAACAAGCAAATCCCCTGTCCTTAGAACCTCCATCTCGGCAAGCAAAAACTCAAATAACCCGGCGGAAAAACGAGAAACCTCGAGGAGAACCACAGTGAAGGAGAGATCCACTCTAATAAACAAATAGACTATAGATGTGACCAGAACTGATGTGTATCCAATTGCAAATATAGAGTAGTTCCTTGTTTTTAAACATTTTTGTCTTGCATCTTTGCACAAACTAGATAACTTTACTTTTATCATAGAAGATTTTATATAAAAGCTATATTTGTTAGTAGTTTAAAGACCTTGACAAAGTTAATAGTTGATTTCTGTTCATAATTCTTATCTTTGTGCATGTACTGTGTAGCCTGGAGAGCTGATGATCTACTATGAGCTGGAAGAGGGCGAGAAATCCAGCTCAAGGGGCATCGTGGAGGTCTGTCCTGAGACCAATAAGTGAGTCAACAAATCTTTGTCGAATGTAATTCATGTATTTGTTACATATTTTTGTTTTCGTCAGAATAAGTCGTTTTTTGGAGAAGCCTGCAGAGGGTCTGACCACGTCTCGGTTGGCCAGTGTGGTGTTTTACTGCCTCCAAAAGGACACGCTCTCGTATCTGTCTGACTTCCTCTGCCTGCAGCCTCAGGACACCAACAGGACCTTTGGACAGTTTTGGGTTTGTAGATAGAGACCATAAACTACCTCAAATCAATGTATACACCAACTATCAAAAGTCTTAGAACACCGCGCTTTTTTCCCATTCTTGTTCATGAAGATTAGTCTAAATAGTAGCATAGAACACTTTAGAGAGAAAAATAAATCATGGAATCAGTATAAAGATCAACATGTAAACAGCAAGCAGTATTTAACTGCACTTATTGACCCTATTTTGTCCCGCCTACTTTTCTAGGACATGCACTTCCTGTTTAGCTGTATTTAGCCTGTAGATTTCAGTTGATGGGTTTATTTTAACGGTTATCATATTTAATTAAAATTGCCCCACAAGACAGACAAACAAACACGTTAGCTACCTTAACAGAGCTAAACAGGAAGTGCATTTCCAAGCCAAGTGGGCGGGACAAAATAGGGTCAATACCGTGGCAAAAAATTTAAATAATGCACCTGTGAATCTTAAAACCTTGTTTACAGTCTGAAAAAATATAAGATACAAGTCATTTCTGTGTTTTAATCAATGCGAGTTCCTTCACAGCTGTTGATTTTTTTGTTTATCTGCTGTTATGGTGACGCCCACAGTGATTTAGAATGTGATTTAACTGTTGCCAAAGCATTCAAGGCAACTGGGAATTAGGATATTTCCCATTTCCAACTTGTGAACTGGGACCTGGTCCCTGAGTCCCACTTCACATAACATATTAGCAATAAGCACAAAAAGTGCATCTGAGGGGTTCAGTTGCCTCAAAAACATTATAAGCATTGGTTACAGATTATTTAACATTACTGATGTTTAGTCTAAAGGTTAGCATTAGTCATAATATTTACATAGGAATTGATTCAGTTGGAACGCTTTGAACTGGGAACTGGTATTTTTCAACTGGAAATTGTCCCAGTTCCCAGCTGCCTGGAATGTAGCATTAGTGTTGACATTTTTACTTACCGTGGTACTCACTTTATTCTCCCCTGCCCACTTTTCTTGGCAGTGCACTTCCTGTTTAACCCTGATAAGATGTTTAACATGTTACATTGTCTGTTTTGCGAGGAAATTATCAAATAAATCTCCAAGATGATCATTAAGACTCACCTCAACTAAAAAAGCTGAAAATGCAAATGAGAAATCAAATATTCTTCAAAAACTTCATCTCAGTTCTGTTGCAGAAGTTCCCATAAATGTGTAGCACTGGTAGGTTGTTTGACTTTCACTCCTCTGTCAGGTTCATCCCAAAACCAGCTCCGTGGAGACAAGTGCACCATCTTGTTCTTTTTTTTCCTTAGGCAGTTTTTGCTTTTTTTTCTTCCTTTCTTTCTTTATTTTTTAAGTTCTGGGTGTTCAGTTCTTATTTTTGTAACATATCAAGCTATTCATTGGACCTACAGGACTTGAATCTCAATAAATACACAGTAGGGTGTTCTAATCCTTTTGACTATTTGAATAGAGAAGACTAAATTAACTTATTTGTAGTTATTCTCTTTATATTGTATGTTGTATTACAGGAGTGGCTCATAAATGAGAAGAAACAGGACGTGTTTGGGATGAAGCTGCCCACAGGTTTTCAGCTTATCGGACAAGTGGTCAGTCGTGACTTTTGTGTATTTATTCAATAATTTATTAAGATTTCAAAAGTTATAATTAAAGACAAGTAAACCACACTCAAGTTTTAGTCATTCTGAAATAACACTGGTGAATTATACATTGTTCTAGTAAAAAATTTGTTTCTTGTTTCTCATTTAGGGATTGTCAGACTACACAAAATGGCTGACACACTACTCCACCAAACAACAAGACAATCCAGCCAAACCAATTACCTGCAGGTCGTATGCGAGGTCAGTTTTATCAATAATTAAAATATTTTACTCGATTGGTGCAACAGTAAAACAACATTATGCTTTGTAGAGTTGGACTAATGGGGAATCCTTCAGACGGCTTCAATGGGAAAACTATCGCCATGACCATTTCTAACTTCTGGGCGGAGGTTACACTGACGGAGAGCCAGACTTTGGTATGAAAACTCTCTCATTGTTGTAAATAAACATGCGTATTTTTGATGTAGTGGCTTAAATGCTTGTGTTGTTTTAGGTCTTGGTTCCTCACCCGCTCAACGACCCCACAGAGTTTGGCAGTTTGCAGGATCTTTTCTGCATCAGCCGGAAAGAAGGGCAAGTGAACCTCAAATTTATAAATCTCTAGGAACAAAACACGGCTGTCAACAGGGCTCGTACAGTCATGGAAAACCTGGAAAAGGCATGAAAAGCTAAATTCAAATTAGAGCTGGGCGAACGAATCGTTTTGGTGAAATTGTCAAACTGTGATTTCACATTTCTCTATTTAATGCATCTGTTTGTTAAAATACAACTTACTTATCTGAGCCTCAGAGTTGCCAAGTGTGTTTCTTTATAACAAATTTGGGAGTCTGTTTTAATAATCTTATGAAATTTTGAAGGTCATGTGTTGAGGTTTTTTGTGCTGCAGCTTCAAGTCAAGTTCCAGGTGAATTTTAGCAAATTTTCAAGTTTGATTTACAAAAACATAGATTTTTATCATATTTTTAAAAGCTGTTATTAGTGTTAGAAATGCCAAAAATGTATTATCACACAATGTTCTAATTAATCCATTATTTGAATATCTTTATTTATGGGCTGAGGTCGCTTGTCTAGATTTTTTTTTTTTTTTTTCTGAAAATCTGACACTGGTCAGTCTCTGTTCTGCTCTGAGTGAGTGACAGCTGAATTTAACCAAACACAGTAAAGTTAGAACTTTCAGAAAAAGCAGATGTATTTACCTCAAAGGCAATAAGACAATAGTCTACAAGAATTGTGATAAAATCGAATTCGTGCTTTGTCTCCAGGAAAACTGCAATAATAATTTTTTTGCCATATCGCCAAGCCCTAATTAAAATTTCCAGGCCCTGGTAAAGTTTTGGAACTTTACTAGGTTTGGAAATGTTTTGGAAAATGTGAAAATATTCGGGGTAAATTAAACTTTGGATAATTTGCTGCAACAAAATCGAACCCATTTAAGATATATAAGCAGACCTTATTGCAGTTTTATTTTCTCCTAATCTAACTAAAAGCACAAAATATGATTTTTAGAATACACTAAAAGATAAAAATAAAGACCTGATTTGTCACAAAATTCTGAGCAAACTCAGGAATTATCTATATTTTTTCCATGTCTTTATCTTTAGGGTTGAAATAATTTGCCTGTGAAAGGAACTATTATTTAATTTTTAATTTGTACCTGAACACTTAGAAATCTTTAGGTCTTGTTTGGCGCTAGAACTAAAAACACTGAAAATATCGAATAAACCAAAACTACATTTGTAAATTTATTGGATTCCTTCAATCGATAAACAATCCAGATTGAAACATGTGTGAATAAGTTATACAAGGTCGTGGAAAAGTTGGGAATGGTAGTGGAAAAGTCATAGAAAACCTTCAGCTAAAATCTGTACAAACCCTGTGTCAAATACCGAATTTGTTTGTGTTGCAGGTATCTGGGAGGTCTGAGGCTTCTGCAGGCAACGTGTAAGAAGTTTTATCAGTTCTGCTCCAAACAGGGGTGAGTTTGTTTACACAGACTTTTCAGTTTAAAGCAGATATGTTTCTAATTTTGACTTAGTTTGGTGTGATAGTCCTTGTGGTAAATATTTATCATAGTTTACAGCAGTTAAGTTGCAATTTATAAAGAAACTGACAACGAAAAGCAGAAAATTACAGGAAGTCATGTAAGAATCCCTCGACATCTGTCATATTTACTGGACAAAAGACAATAATAAACTTCACCAAAACAACCAAATTGTGTAAAAACAAGCTACATGTTTAGTCAAATCTTAATCATAATCATGTTTACTATGTTTTACTAAAAATCTAGTCTAACCTGTCTTACGCACTTTAAACTGTAAACATATTTTCACTCTCGTTCATGTTATTTCTACAGCATTGCTTTGACCAAACAGAACTTTACCTTGAAGTATGATACAAATATTCCTCGACAAGTGGTGAGTGGTCAAGAATCACCAAGAACAAATATTAAATCCTATATTTAAATCTAATATAATGTATTTTATCTGTCCTAAAGGGTTTGGCTGGAAGCAGGTATATACAGTATTACTCTGATCATACAGTCTATGGTCTAACTATACATGTACTGTAATTGTATAAGTATGGATATATAATTGTGTTTGTATTTCAGTGCCATTGTTTCTGCTACTCTCAAGTGTCTTATGAAGTTCTACAACATTACAGATGACGTAAGTGTACTACACACAAATACAAACTGCATTTCTTCTAGACGAACAATGTTAACAGATGTTTCTATGTAAATCCGTTGTAATATTGTAGGATTTACCCAAACCAATCAGAGCCAATTTCATCCTGAATGTGGAGACGGACGAGCTCTTCATCACAGCCGGTCTCCAGGATAGAGTGGTCCAGGTATACATGCTTTACTATCTGACATAATGACTATAAGACAACATAAAGACAATGAAAGCTTCAGGTTTGTGCCAGTAAGAAGTTATTGGCTGCATGGTCTAATATTCTCGTCAAAATAATGGCTTGAGTGTGTATTTTAATGTAAAAATCATGGTTATTAATATTAGTAGTGAAGACTGCACTAGTCAATACCAAGACCTTTCTGAGACCACAGAGTTCCGAGACAAAACCAAGACCAAAGATGATCAAGACTGAGATGAAATCAAGACTTCAATAGGTCGAGACTGAGACAAGACCAAGACCAATTTCCATTGAGACCAAATCAAGACCATCTTTGCAATTTTCTACATTTATCAGGGTCTATATGATCTTATTGTGCTGTCCTTATTGCAAACTGTGGCTGGGACAATGTGGTCTTGATGCCAAAGACCGAATCCAAGCAACCTCGAACCCAAGACAAGACAAGAGTCCAAATGTGCTCAAGTCCAGGACAAGATCAAGACCATAAAAAGTGGTGTTGAGGGTGGTCTTAAGACTAGTTTCAATTACTAGTGCTCTGTTTTGTGCTTCACAGACTTGTTATTGTTTTGGCAGGTCTATGAAGGTTTGGTCTACATGGATTTCAGTAAGAAGCTCATGGATGATCAGGGCTATGGTAAACTTACTTATCCTCCAATGTTAATAAAAAACAATTTCCTTTCTCTCTGTCTAACTGTACGTTGCGGGTTTTAATTAGGTAACTATGTTTGTATGAACATGAAGGAGCTTCCTCCGTTCTGGCTGGCTTATCTCAGTGACCCCAGTGACTCTGGACGCATCCACAGCAACATCAGACAGCGCTGGCTCGCTGGTATGTACAAACACACAAACAACAAAAGCACATATAGGAATAAGATGAAAAATGTATAGAGACACACCTATTGAAATGAGGGTAGTGTAATGATATAGAGTTGTAAAGAAGCAGGAGTATCCAAATATACTTTATTTATACAACACATTTTATTAACATTCAATTGTGCTTCATCAAGACAGAACAGTAAAAGACAGAGAAACTAGACAATGGATATAGTAAAGGAAGGAGAGGCTGATGTCTCTGCTGCTGCTGCTGCTGCTGCTGCTGCTGCTGCTGCTGGAGTATGATTGACACATGCAGTTGCAGATATGGATGTGATTATCATTTTTTCTGGACTATAAGCCGGACCTTTTTTTTCACAATTTTTTAACCCTGCAGCTTAAACAGTGGTGCAGCTAAATTATAGATTTTTTGTGTGAGGTCTATGTGTATGTAGCCTTTTTTCTTTATTAGTTCAGTTCAGTTTCTGTGGTTTATCTTTGGCATTAAATTAAGCTGTAAATATTTGTATGTCTAAAAAGCAACTCCAATAAACTTTAGCAAACATTTTGAGGCCCAACTTTGCTGTTCTACGAGTTTAGAAGCATAAATCAGGCTCTGAATCTGCCATTTCTGGACATATCTGACTCTTATCTCAATAAAACATTTCTTAATGATGTTTGTGTGAAATATAATTTAACTATAAATCCCTGTACATACAACGTTTATTCACACTAATAATTTAAACAATCTGATCTGGAGTCAAAAGTGAAAACACGTTGTTATCTGAATAATGTGAAGCTCATTCTCTCACATCATTGTCATAAACACCTGAAAATAACTTCGGTTTAACATTGGTTAACTCACTTTAGCTTTAATTTGTGCTTTTATTAAACCATCAATGATTCAAAGACTGATTTGAAAGGCATTTGCTAACATTTTCTCCTCACACTTCTCACTCTGCTTAACATGGAATCGCCAAAACACAATCAGAACAAAGATTTTGAATTGTTTTAAAGCGATAGTTAAGATTAAAATACAAATCAATACATCTACAGCTTAATTAATGCATGTTTTGACTCACTACTGGTTGGTTTAGCTGCAGAAATCTACTTTTTTCACTGCACAAGCTCTATTGACTCAAAGTGTGGTAGTTGATAAGCTGACAAGTTTTTAATAAATACAAACAAGAGCGGAAAAGCCAGAAGTGCAGGAGATATTACAGCAGTAGAAGTAGCAGGATTGTGTATTTATTTTTGTTTGTCTTAAGGGGAGCCTCTGGTTGTTGATGCCATGAAGACTTTTGCCGATCTGACGGATCAAGCAAGGTTAGTCAGAGCTGCAAAATAAACTCCTAAAATCATTGTTATTCTGAAATGTTTATGATGTGCTCAAGGAACGCGCTAGAGAGAAAAGACTGGAGTGGCTTGGCTCAATTAATGGATCAAAACTTTGAGCTAAGAAGGTAAATATTCACTTATTCTATTTTAAACTCACGTGTTAAGTAAAACTCTTTGTAATACTCAACAGGACTGTGTACACTGACGGCTGTCTGGGTCCAGGAAATCTCAAAATGGTGGAGTTAGCTCGACAGGTAGATACTCACTAAACCTGCTTGTGTCAAAGGTCATTTCTGTTTCTGTATTGAACATGTGGGTATGTTTTACAGTTCGGTTCGGCTGTGAAGTTACCAGGAAGTGGAGGAGCTGTGGTCGGGCTCTGTCTGGACCAACACAAACTGGTGTGGTTGTTTTTTGTGATACTAAAACCGGCTGCACACTAGAAGAGTTTACAATCGTTTGCGATGTTTAGACACATCAAAAAAAGGACAGGCCACAGACATGAGGACATTTACAGTGATTATTTGTCTTACAGTTGCATCATGTAGCAGGAAGAACAGAAGCGACTCAGGGGGGTCATTTTCATTGTTAAGTCAATGTAAACCCGCTTCTTGAGCATTCAAGCGTATTTGCGGCGCGTATTGGCTTCTGGGGCGTCACGCGCGTTTAGGCATCAGCCAATCAGAGACTACACTCCTGTGACGTGACATGCTGTTGTTTTCCTCTCACATCAAGGGGAAAGGAGGACTGTTTTACTGAAGTCTTTTAATAACTTTTTTAACGAAAGGTCGCTTGTTTGAGGGCTTTTTTCAAAGACTTGGCCATTCGTAGCTTTGAAAATCTGGAGACATGGCAAAACAAAAACATAAGACATGATCTGGACTGACAACGCCTCACATGGATCTATTAATGCTCGGTGCCGTGTTTAAACCACTGCTGTCGCACTCGTAGAAGAACACATCAGCCTTAAAATCGGGTTAAAACTCCTGTAGTGTGCAGAAGGCTTAAACCTATACAATCACAAACAGAGCTGGTAAACCAAGCAGCGCTGAAAGAGTAAAGGAGAAGGTGAAAGGAGAGGGTGAGAGTGGAGAGGAGCAGTGTGATTGGTTTGACAGCAGCTGTTTGTGGTTTTATACACAATTAGGGCAATTCATAATGACGTCACGTGTAAAACTAGAAATGTAATTGTCCAATCCAGTAATTATTTTGACTTTAAACTGGCTAAACTTGCTCAAAAATAACTTGTAACTTAGTTGATTTAAATGACCCATTACGGATTTTGTTCTATGCATTTAGTAATAAAATATAACATTGTGTTCACTAAATTGACGAAAAACTGATTAGAAAGATATAAACAGGTCCATTAACTTCCTGTTTAACTCTGCAGAACTGTTAAGTCTGATACTTTTACAATTTAACTGTAACAAATGGCTCTTTTTTATTGTTGAAAAGTAGCTACAAGACAATTTTGACTAACAAGTGAGAGGACACTGTTATAACACGGCTTACAAACTCAGAGAAGTAGATTTTACATAACATAAAGCCTTTAATTAACTTTCTAATTTGTATGCAACTTAATTATAAACTTGCTGATCTTGATTTTGTTCCATTTTGAGTTCCTTGTTCAAGCATACTGTATCTGTCTTTGTTTCCTTTGTCTGCCACTAGATGGAGATGAGACAAGCTTTTCAGGAGGCCGGCTGTGTCTTCTGTCATCTCGCCGTACAATCCCTCCGTGAAGCTGTAAACTTGACGCTAATCACTTAAAAACGTCCAGAACATATCACCCAGAAGATAACGAAAGGTGGGCATCGACTGAAATTATGAAAATATGTCTGTTTTTGTTCTGTTTTTTAACTATTTTCTTAAAACATTTATAATTATGTCAATGTAAACTGCTGCTATATACAATTTATAAGAAGGCATAGTACAGTATTTTAGAGGAATAATGGTTCGTTCATTTCAACTTGAGACAGGGACGGATATAAAAGAGAATCATGTTTATCTTGTGAGGTAAAGGTTTTCATCATTGGAACTGATTGTGCACTCAATACTTTGCGAATAAGAACAAATTACTGAATAAAATGTATTATTATGTGTACAGTTTGTAAGCTATGAAATATCATGTTTTTTAATCACTGTTATAAATCACATTATTGTATAAAGAATTGGTTAATGTTTTCTTTTGTGAATCAAATCAAAGAGTTATATAAAGGTTTTAAGTTCCATTCAACAAATAGAGATGTAGCTTTTGTGTTCATTATTGTCTGTAACATTAGTTTTAACTTTATCATCTAAATTGCTGTCTTTTGTCCAGCAATTACACTTCGATTACCTAGCAAATATAAAGTAAATGGGGTAAAATCCACATAAATGATACAGGTATTACAATTTCACAAATCTTGTAATATTTGATTGTTTAAATTTCCAGGAAACTGCTTCAGTTTTATTGTAAATTGTCATTGGATGTTGGCATTTTTTAATGGAGGGCTTCTGTTTTAGAACTCAAATTACTTTCTGTAATTTTCAACTTTTATTTGACAATTTCTTCATAAATTGTAACTTGCTGTGAAACTATGATAAATATTTATAAGACAAAATCAGTCAGTCAAATAATAATTAGCAGGCATATGTTGAGTAGATCTTGACAGAGCGCGACTTACAATTTCACACATCTGGAAAATTCAAAACAGTGTGTTTTTAAAGCAGAAGTTACCCAACTTTTGAAGATAGGACTCATCAAACAAGCTAATATTTAAGCTAACTACAGCTTTAACTTTTTGAGGGAACAATACATGGTTTAAAAGTTTTGCAACATACAGTATATAAGTTACTTGAACAATTAGAGCCTCTCCCTACACCCTTTTCCAAACCATGACCATGTTTTTAATAGACTAGGCCAGCGATCCCCAAGTTGAGGTCCAGAGGCCAAATTTGCGCTGCCAGGGAGTTTAATTTGGCCAGCAAACGAGTGCTCATATTTGTTAGAACTTTTTTTTATTCAGTTTGTGCTAAAAAGACAAATGACACCAAATCAAGTGTAAAGACAATTTAATCTTCATATCTTCTCAAAACATTTGAGGTTTGGCCCTCATGTGACCGGTGTCAGCATGTTAACAGTAGGCCCAAACTTCAAAGAAGAGACAATGACATCTCCAATGACATTGGAACAACTCAAAGGCTGAATATTGTCTTATATACAAGTATAGCTTGTTCAATGACCAAAATAAAGGTGATTGGACTACATTGGATAACCAAGCTCTTCAATCACGGAATATTGCAAAAGGGAAGAGGAAGTTACAACACACAAAGAAGAAACGCGGGCAGACCAAGACAGCATAGTGACTGGATGCCAGGTATGGAGAATAAACAGCAACATAGATAATTTTGTGTAATTATAACACTATATAAAATAAACCGGTTACATTCGGCCTGCTTCAATGTAATACATTTTTGCCTGTAGAAGAAAAAAATCTGTGAAATTTGGCCCAACAATGAAAAAGATTTGGGTACCCTTGGACTATGCTATGAAAAATAGATAATCGTTTACACTGCACTGTGACGGGCTACTTCTGTCAAATAATAACACCTATTGTGAAACTGCCGCTCGTCTTAAGTTGTCAATATCTTGATTCATATTACTGATCAAAAATGACACTCAAAACCAAGTAAAGCTGGGCACGCACCGCTGTTTTGACCCTCGCGTGCGCTTGTATCGCTTACGCCCCTGTCCCACTGTCAACATCCAGCTCGCCTCTGTAATTGGCTGCTCGCTCCGGAGGCGGGGCGGCGGGGCGGGAGGAGAGGCTGTGCGTGGCCGACCAGCGCTGCTCTCTGCTCGGCTACCGCTGCTGCTGCTGCCTCTCCACTCATGCGTTCACAGAGGACATTCATGGACTAACCAGAGCGAACGGAGGACAATGGCGGCCAAAGAGGACATTTACAGCAAAATCCTCCCTCGCAGGCTGCGGCAGAATCGCCTCGGGTCGGTCAAATGTGGCTCCAACCTGGACGTGCTGCTGTCCATGGGCTTCCCCAGACCAAGGGCGTGAGTACCGGGGGCTCTGGGGTCGCGAGGGGGGGTGTTGTCGCGGATGTTGTTGAATGTCAAAGGTCGTCCCGTGGGAGACCTGCGTTTAACCTGTTCCGTAGTGGGTTTATCGTAACGGGATGTCACTCTCAGCAGCAGCAGCATCACTCGTGCAGTTCTTGTCCATAAGCACGCGCGTATTTTCACCGTAAATGACAGCCAAGTTGTAAATCAGAGAGGAAACGATGATTCAACAGTGCAGGACTGAAAAAGGCTTGTGAACGCAAAACTTATTGTTCATTTTAGGCTTTAACTTTAAAATATTGTTTGTTTTTAGAGACTAATTGCTTATCAAAGTGCTTTTCCATAACTGTATTGCAGCTACAGTCAGGGCCGTATGCAGGATTTTGAAAGTACCGAGGTCCAATTTTATTTGACTAAAAAGGGGTTGTTGTTTTTTCTTTTCTTTTTTTTTTTTTTTTTTTTTGAAATGACAATAACACTGTTTCATTGGCGATCAATTGGTTATTACGTTTTTGTTGATCTGAGTTAAGACATGTTATAGGGTCACTGAGTTTACGGTCTCATAAGCTAAGAAACTCCTTTGTGTCTGTGGAAGGCGCTATACAAATAAAGATTACTTACTTACTTATAGTGTCGTAGTCGTTTAGTCGATTAATCGGTCAATGGAGTCTTCTTCGACCAAAATTTTCATTAATCGACCCATTCTTTTTGTGAGATCATATAAGAGTTATATTGAACATCAACATAAAAGTGGTGAATTTGCTCAAGATTTGGTTGCCTTTGCCTTTTTTGACATAAACACACTGTTTCTTATTCATTTTCTGTATAAATTGTTGCATGAACTCGCTCAACATTTTTAGACTTTTCAAGCATAGTTTGGGCTAGATAAATCAGCAGATTAGAAGATATTATTAGCTTCAGAGATTTTGTCGTGCCTTATTTTTAGTCGGTCGATGGAACATGTATTTGGTCAACTAAGAATTTCTTTGGTTACTTACTTACTTACTTAAATGACAAAAAAACCCCAGAAAATTTAACTTCATATAATCTGCGGTCATTTTTATTAGATCAACAAGATTCATTTTTTACCAGCTCTCTAGACACGGACAATGACATCTCTTCTAGGGCTGTAGTCCTTTAGTCCTTTAGTCGATTAATCGGTCGATGGCAGCTTAGTCGACCAAAATTTGTATTCTTTTCGGTAGATTGTCAGGTTTTATATTGAACAGGGACAAAAAGTAGTGTATAAATTGAAGATGAGAACGAATCAATGATCATTATATTATATAATTATAAATAAATACCATGTTTCCTATTCATTTTGTGTATGTTTTTGCGATGGATTTTTAGTCTTTTTGTTTTGGGCCAGATAAATAGAACAAAACAGCCTTTTTAATTCAGAGCTTTAGCCACGCCCCCTTTTAGTCGATTAATCGGTCAATGGAACATACCAAGAATTTCTTTGGTCGACTACAGCCCTAATCTCTTCATTACATTGTTGACATTGTCATTATTTAACTGCCAAGGTTTGATATTGTTGTAGCTTGTTTCTGTCATATTTAAAAATAGAAACATATTAGGATAATGTAGTCTTTGTTAGAAGTTAATCTACAAAAACTATGAACTGAATGCTGCAAATGGCCATGCCTACAGTCTATTACATAATGGCATCACAGATCTAGCCTACTACTAGTTCAAATATCATGAGCTAATTTTTAATCTTGGCACAACTGGTTTCTTGTAGAGCTGCATTTGACCAAAAAAATTCTTGCTCGACTAAAATCTTGTCCCTTTAATCGACCAATTAAGCTCTGAAGCTAAAATATCATCTAGCCATGTATTTGACCCATTGTTTTGAAGTTTATGCAAAACAACAACAATTTATACGGAAAAAGAACATGACAGTGTGTTTATATGAAAAAATTACAACCCAGTCTCATTAACAATACGCACTAGAATTACGTTTTTGCCAACCCCAAATTTGTAATTTTCTTACGTATTTTGACCCCAAAAATGTACTCCCTAATACAAAATATTAAATGTACAATTTTAACGTCTTTGGTGCGTTTTTTGTGCGCTTCAATGAGCCGCAAAAACATTGATAATCCACGTACACAAACTTTAATATACTACATTTTTCAAGGAAGTCTTTCATTGAAATTTTACGTGTACATTTTACTTTTTCACAAACGTGGCAATCCATGTATAGGTAAAATTTCAGTGAAAGACTTCCTTGAAAAATGTAGTAGTTTAACGTTTGTGTTTAAGAAATAAAGCTTAGACTGAATGATTTGGCTCCAAAATCTTCTGCTAAATCACTACTTTTTGTTGCTGTTCAACATGCACTGGAAAAATACAAACTTATTATGCTAACAGGTAAAAAAAGAGAATGAATTAAGCAGTATCTGTCATAATAATTAGAATATTTTGACTACTTTTACTTGTCCATTGTCAATTCAAACATGCAAATTTGTAGTTCTTATTCCAAGAGTGGACGCATTTTTGCTGATTTCAAGTTAGAATAAATGTGTAGTTTTCATATTTTAAGTAAAACGAGATATTTGCTGCTTGTTCCTTTATTGGTCTTAATTTAAACCAGCCAAAATCTACTCAAAATGTGTAAAATCCTGCTTTTTTTCAGTCACATAGTCACTTAAAATGATTTTATTTTTCAGTGTAAATCCTTATCATCTAATTAAAGGAACTTGTTGACTAATAAAAATGTGATTCGACTAAGAATGCATCCACAGATTAATCGACTAATCGACTAAAAGTGTGCAGCACTAGGCTTCTGTATGTTTTTCTTTGCAGTTCTATGTTTATCTAATAACAGGCTTTAATTGTAGCTGCAGTCGTCTATTTTTAAAGCACTTAATTACAACTGAGAAGGGCATTTCACGGTTGCATAAAGGTCAACATTTTTTTATTTTTTTATCACCCAAACCACAACTTCCTTTTGTCCTGGCCACAAGTCAGCTCTTCACTCGAATAGAGATGCTGTTTGTGTGAATGAATAAAAATATATACAGTAAGAGCATACTGCAAAACAAAGACTAGTCAGCGATTATTGAGACTCTCTAAGCACATTGTCTATATATTTATGTCATGCAAAAAGCCATAATAAACCGGTGATTTGCTCCCAATTTTTTGATTTTGCTTTCAGCTTGGATACTATTTTGTTTGCCTGGGATCCAGAACCCACACTTCAACATACTGCGAAGAGTGGGTCTGGTCGCCACGCCCCCCACCTGCGTTTCACATCAAATATACACAAAATTTAACTTCACTCACGTCACATTAAAATCGTTTTTTGCTTCGCCCATTGATTCTGCAGAAATGCGCGATGTTTTTCAGTTCCACGTGATATTTTTTTCATGTATTTTTTCGTCGGGAGCAGCCATGTTGTTTTTTACACAGCGGAAGATATGTGTCTCTGATTGGCTAATTAATCTGTCAATCACGGTTACAGAACTCAGAAAGAGGGACATCATCATGACTAAATAGTTGCAGTCCTAGTATTTGTCAAACCTTGAACAGAAAAAAAAACTTGCAATTTTAATATTTGGGAGCAATCCACTTTCTCAGCAAATTTATAAACATTTGTCTGCCTGTAAATCTCCAAGTTTGACCTTGAAAGTTGTCAGAAGTGTCAAAGAAGTCCTTGGTTTTCAGTGTTTGCTGTTTTTGTTTTGAATTATTCAGAATTTTGTCTCAGGGGCTTGAATTCATTTCTAGTATGGAAATTGTATAAACGTCTGTATGTAGACGCTGACATAAGGAGAATATACTCAGTTCTGTGGCTGCAAATCAAACCCAAGACCCAAGAACATTTGTCTTTTAGTTGTTTAGGTTTGGGGCAGCAGCACCAGCACCAACAATCACCCTAAACTTTCATTTTAAATAATGTCACTTATGTCATTTTATTATTGAATTTTAATCATAGTAGGATGGTTTGTTATGCAAGGTTAGATGTTTTGATGTCAAGTTAATTTTTTTATAAGACAAAAGAAGAAGAGGATGTAGTTTATTCTGTTAATTCATTTATTCATTTTCTACCGCTTAATCCCGTTAGGGGTCGCGGGTGACTGGAGCCTATCCCAGTGACTTTGGGCCTTAGGCAGGGAAACACCCTGGACAGTGGCCAACTTGTCGCAGGGTTAGACAGACAACCATTCACTCTCTCATTCACTCACTAAGGGAAATTTACAGTGATGCCCAATTAACCTAAACATGCATGTTTTTGGAGGTGGGAGGAAACCGGAGTACCCGGAGAAAACCCACTGTGACACGGGGAGAACATGCAAACTCCACCCAGAGAGATCGTGAAATGTTAGTATGGTCCGACCCAGGAGTCGAACCCATGACCTCCTTGTTGGGAAGCCAGAGCTCTAACCACTTGGCTACCGTGCACCCCATGTTCTGTTAATGATTTTGTTTTTAGTTTATTTTGTCAGACTTGTTAACCGTGCATGCTTCTCCTTATAACAAGCTCACAGCAGAAGTAGTCCTGCCTTCCCGCGAATGTCATTACTTTATTGACATATCTCGATAACGATATTTGAACGATTTTCTATCAGCTCAACATAAGCGTGTGAAAAAGTGTCTTCAATTGTATTAGTTGAGGTGCAATTATCAGACAAATGTGAATTACTCTATCCTTCCTTTTCCCTCTCAGTTGTTTCTTTAATCGTCCCAGCGGTGATTTTGATTGCAAATGTTGTTGGTTTACAGTAGGTTCATTGGATCATTATTACACCGAGCGCTCTCTCTCTCTCACAGATACAGAAAGCCGGCTTGTGTAAAAGTCTTGTTCTGTTTGTGAATGGAGCGACTGTGTGTGTGAGTCTCGGGCTGCGTTTCGGGGGCCACATCTGTGAATCCGCCGCTGCATCGCTCGGTAAACACAAACATGGCTGCACGGTTTGTCGGAAAAGCAGGTTAGACCCAGAGGTAAACAGGCTCAGGCCCACTTCCCGGCATTTCAAACACACTTCTGATCCAACACAGGATTTTCCACTGGCAACATCTCTGCTCAGGCGTCGACAGGAGCTGCACGATTTAGGGAAAATGTCAAACTAGAGATGTCACTGTATAAAGTTTTAGTGTTGTGATTATAGCTGAGACAAAATATTAGTGATTATTCGTGATTATTATTACCACAACCAAACAGCAGTGCAATAATGGGCTGTGTGCATGGAATTTCAGTTGGCTTGCGATTGTTCAAAAATGCTAACTTCTGTACATACAACCATTTCCTGTTAGCGTTAGCATTTAGACACAATTATGTCTCTTTTTAAACACAGAAGTGTCCTCTGATGAAATATTCCTCTGATATGTAAAGTCTTTAACATGTTTTCTGTAACATTCACCACAACTGTCTGATCTAAAGAGGATTTATTAGTTTTAAACTGATGTAGTAAAAACCTCATTGAAGAGTATTGAACAGGAAGTCGTTGTATGTACAGGATGTAGTATTTTAAACCAAAACAAGACAACTGCACTCAGCCAATTGTTATGCTTTACATTCTCATTGTGTCACTTTTCCTCAAGTTTGTCACCAGTTGAAAGAAATACAACTTTTGTAATGAAAAAATCTTAAAGGTGCTATACATGAGTTGGTGTTGTAAACAGAAATAATACATTTTTAACTTCCTACATCAGTCTCTTAACTAATGTATTCTGAGCATTTGAATTGTTCACCACAATTTGAATAAATGTAACTAACGTCGAGTGATTTTGAAAATTTTACAATTGAAATTTGTCAAAAGACCTATATATTTATGTGATTATTTCAAGTACAGAAACTATTTTTGCTATTTTCAAAAAGAAAATGCAATACATTTTTATGATTGATTAAAAAAAAAAAAAAAATCAAAAAACCTTAATTCAGTCAATTCATAACTCATGGTCTAATTTAATTTTAGACTTTGTTCGGATTAAAATTTGTAAAAGTTTTGTTGTCACGTGACTTATGCCTTCTAAACGAATCGATTAATTGAAAGAATAATTGTCTAACTAATAGCTTACTAAAGTAATTGCAGCTTCTCATCCGAAAGATTGAAAAGGATTAGAGCTGCAATTCTTTAGCCGATTAATCGGTTGATGCATTCTAAGTCGACCAACATTTTTATTAGTCGATTAATTCCTTTATTTTGACGGTAAAGATTTATTTTGACTGAACGTGCACCATCTTAAATTAGAACAAGTTAATCTGAGCCTGAAAGAAGCACTATTCAATAGATTAAAGTCAATTTTGACTGGTTTAAAATAAGATTGCCAATAGAACAAGCATAAAATATCTTGTTTTTACTTTAAATATGAAAAATACACATTTATGCTTGTGATGAGCAATTAATGAAGTATGAGTTCTGTAAGGCAGGATATGTAAACTTCTGACAGCCCCCCCACCCCCTTTTTTATTTTTTTTTAATTATTATTAATTTTATTTAATTTTTTTTTTTTTACAATTATACGTACATACCTATGCGTGTAGGTAGGTATGTATGTATGTACATATATTATTTTCTGATTCTCTATTTTGATTTCTTTTTTTTCTTCTTTTTTTTTTTTTTTTTTTTTTCCATTATTTATTTCATTGTGTGTGTGTGTATGCATACATGTGTATATGTGCACATGTGTACATGTATATATGTTATATATATATGTGTATGTGTGTATATATGTATGTATTTATATAAGTTATGTATATGTGTATCTATATGTATGTGTGTGTGTGTATATATACACATATATACCCCCCCCCCCCCCCTTTATTCTTTATTTTATTTTTTTTAGGCACTTTTATTGTTCTGTTATTGTGTTATGCTGTCTAATGTAGGTTTGTTTTGTATTGTCTTGTTTTTTCTATTGTTTGTCTTAATTGTTCTCTTTATTAAATTACTTATAAAAAAAAAAAAAAAAAAATACACATTTATTCTACCTTCAAATCAGCAAAAATGCTTCTGGACTTGGAATAAGAAGTAATTGTACGTGTTCCATTGGCAAATCCTAAAATATTCGTATATATTATGATAGATGCCAATAATTTCAACCCCTTTTCTTCAACTTGTTGTGAATGTGTTGAACTATAAAAGTAATGAATTAGCTGCATTCTTCACACGGTCAGATTAATTTTCTGTATAAATTATTGGCTTTCCGTGAACTCCAAAACCAATTTTAGTATTTTTGAGCACCGTTTGGGTCAAAAACAGAGTCAGATCAAATCATACTTTTTAGCTTCAGAGCTTTGGCCACTCCCCTTTTAGTCGATTCTTCGGTTCGGTTATAGCTCTAAAAATGATCTTCAAAAACGCTGTCCAGATGCCAACTTTGAAGCTGTTTTACTATTTTCTGTAGGCTGATATACAGAATTTTGCCTCCAAAATTGCCACATTTAGGAATGACACGACTTGCTTTGCGTTTGTATCTAAAAGTTGTGAAAAACACTTCAAAACATATTGTGTTGAATAAATACGCGGCTCAGAATGTTCATGGGGACGTTTTTTAGGAAATATTTTGATTGTCTACATTTTTAAGATGACAGCTTTAAAATTTCTGTTTGAAAAGCCTAAAATCCACAATTTACAGAACTTAAAAATTAATTAAATAAAAGTAAATGATTAGCAGCGATAGTAAAATGCAAGTAAGTTGACGGGAGGGCAAAGGTTTTTTTGTCCTGGGTCCCAGAATTGTATTGTAGGGGGCCCATACGAAGCAACCTTGCCCTGGGCCCCCAAATTTCTATCGACGGCCCTGGTAAAATGTGATTCTTAATAAGCTAAGCTATCAAGTTGCTATAGCTATATTTTCCAACATTTTGCATAATCAAATGTTTAATTATCTAAAACAATGGTCAAGTCCATAAACCCAACTGTAAATTATAAAGTTACTCGTGGGTTTATTGAGCAGACAGATCTGTGACTATAATTCCACTGTGTTGTATTGTTTATGTGATGTTTCCACTGCTCAGTTAAACAAAGCCACTGATTTGTCAGATTTAGGTTATTCATTAAATAGACTGTGGTGTGAAAAGGGCACTCAGGCCGATCAGATTAAAGAATAAACAGTGTGAGAGTTTCCAGAGATGTTAATTTGCTGAAGCTTCGAGACAAGAGCTCGAGGGGAAAATAACTACTTGTTCTTTCCTTGTCAGTCTTTTTGCTGCAGTGAATAATTTACTCCAAAGTTGAACAAAATGACACAGACTAATAAAGCTGAGAAAAAATATAATCACTTTTTTTTTCTCATATTGATCATATTGATCGATTTAGGATTTGACTTGTTTTAAGATATTTTATCCCGATTTACCTGATCTAGATATAAAAACTTATTTTAAGCAAATGTGTTTTAAGTCATAGTTGCTTAAATCAAGAATAGCTTTGCTCAAAAATCTTGTCAAGAGAACTTGAAACTAGCATTTTCTGCTCAAAATACTGTTAGTCAAATGTTCTTACTGCACTGGCAGATAATTTCACTTGAAATAATACATTTTTAGCTCAAAATAAGCAACATTTTCATAGTTTTTGAAAAGCCTTTTTTGCAGCGTAAATAAAATTACTCACAAAATGCTGCAGGCATAAAAGTATCTAAAGAGAAGTACAGGTAAAAATAGGCAGGCAGAAGCTTGATACACTCTGAAGAATTAAAAGTCCTTTAATAGAGACAGGGACGCCTACGCATTTCGATCTAAAGCGGCCTTATTCAGGCAGAGTCAGGACTAAATTATTTTCTGCACTTGAAAAGCACCTGATTGTTTTTTAAGCACATGCATAGTAGCACTCACCAGCTCAAAATTAGAGATAGACCGATATATCGGCTGGCCGATATTTTGAGGCAGATATTTGGGGTTTTGTACATCGGCCACATCGGCCATCGACCTTATTTTGGCCGATATTTGATCAGGCAGTTGTTTTGAACAGTCGTCTGCACAGTAAAGCTGAGCTCCAAGTTAGTTTTGAAGAGAAATGATTGATGAAATTAATACATCTCCATTTTGCTGTGATTTGGAAAAAAAAAGCACTTTCTTGAATTACTCTTTAGAATGTTCTGTTGTATTCATTAAACAATGAGACAAAATAATAGTTTGAATTGAACTTTTTCTTTTTTGGATAGACTAACTCATCTCAGCTGTGTTTTTTAAAAACTAAAAAAGGAAAATCAGCCTCACAAATTGGCCTCAAAAATCGGACATCGACTGACAAAATTTAGATAAATTGGCATCGGTATCGACCCAAGAAAAAACCAAAGCGAAACAGACTTTTAAAACAGTCCATTTAACAGCTAAAATAATATATGTTAAAATTCTGCCTCAAACTTTGATTTCTGTCATTATTTTTACTGAAAATTGACGTTTTGACTCAAGTGATTCTTGATCTCTTTATCTTTCCATTAATTGCCCAGCCCTAGTTTCAAGTCTTATCTTTGCAGTGCATTAGTCCACATCATTTGAATTGTCCTGATCATAACAAAAGTTCAGTATCTTCCCATGTAGTTTCATTAATATGTGTTGCTAATATCTACATTTATCATATTTTGCGTCCTCATATCTTATTTTGACTATATTTTCTCTCGTCTTCACTTCCTGTTTGCCTTTTATCAGGCCAGCTGCGGCGACCTCAGACGTCGTCATGGAGACAATCGTGTTCTCCGGCACAATTAGAGCGATTTCAGTAAAGCGAAAGTACAACTCTGGCTCTATTTTTACCTCGCTCGCTCATGTTTTTTTTATTTATAGTCCTGGGGAAATCTCGTTCAGTTTTCCCCTCAGACAGCTGCCACATGTGAGGTTTGTCTCGTTTGATGAATGAAGCGTCCCGAAGGCAGTAGGCCGCGCTCTCCCCGAGGCCACAGCAGTCTCCTTTAACAGCTTTTTATGCAGTTGACTCCGTGTAAAGGCTTTGACCCACTAAACCCCCCGTCCCGCTGCAGGTGCCCTGGTTTTCTGAAAGGATTATACGCTTGTGTATTAAGATTAAGACATTTGTTCTACGCTTCGGGACGTTGGGTTTGGAGAGTTTTTCAGCGACGTTGATGTAAGTCGAGTAAGATAATGCAGTTGTGTATCGACAGGAGCGTGTCAGATAAGTCAGACACAGAGCCGGTAGAGCACATGATGTGTTATTGAGCTGAGTGAAACATTATGCAACCTGCTCTATATGTCAGCCATACGTTATCATTTATGGATGTAAAGGGTTGAGTAAACATGTCACGAGGACTGTGATGGAATATCAGTAAAAATGCACACAAAAATGAACATCTCGATAGTTTTTTGCTGAACAATATCATTTCAAGACGGTGTAGTCCCTCATTCATCCAGGAGTGATCCATAGTAGAAGTCTTCAAAGTAGTCATCTGGACAGTGTTTCCGAAGATCAAGACGTTTCGACTCTCATGAGAGTGAATGAGAGTTGAAACGTCTTGATCTTCGGAAACACTGTCCAGATGACTACTTTGAAGACTTCTACTATAAATATCATTTCAACAAAAATGTGTTCAAATTAGTTACAGTGCAATATTCTAAAAATACATTTTTTTTCTTTCTCTGAGTCCTAAAACCTCTTCTCTTTACATAGTCTTTGAGGTTTGTGAATAGTTATCTAAAGGATAATTCTATTGCTAAGTATATTGACAATTATTCCAATAATTGATTAGTTGCCATCAATTGATTAACTTGTTACAACCCTATGAATGAATGAATCAATCAATGTTAAATGTCTTGATGTTAAGGTAAGGTATACTTTATTGTCCCCGTAGGGAAATTTGTCCTCTGCATTTAACCCATCCTTCAATGCCTCTGGGGCATCTCCTCAGGAGCAGTGATCGCTGCAGTGCAGCGCTCGGGACCCATCTCCAGATGTTGTTGCTAGACTTGGTCAGGACGACTTTATCTGGAGGATATTCCCTGCATGTTATTGGTGGTGTCTTTATTGTCATGAAAAGTACTTTAATTAGCTTATGCATTGTCAACATTATAATTTTTTTTATTATTATAGCAGAATAAAAAAATGCCGTTGACCTTACACTTGTACAATCTGCAGTTGTGCATGATAGTGAATATGCAATGACATATTTTATTAATTAAATGCTCATCAACTTTCTGACTGAGATACTCCGTGGGAGGAAGTTAACATTGAGAGTTAATCAAAACAAATGTTTTTTTTTTTCACTCACTGCTCAACAACTTCAACTTCAAATGTGGACTTGCAGCAATATTAAGTGTAAAATTTAGATATGAGATGAACTGTCCAAATATATAATATATCTAGCAATGCTAGTGATGGGCGACACGGTGGCGCAGCGGATAGAGCATAGCAAGAAAGCCCTGGGTTCGACTCCTTTCTATGTGAAGTTTGCATGTTCTCCCCGTGTCTGCGTAGGTTTCCTCCTACAACTAAAAACATGTCCAATGTGCCTCCCTCCCCAGGACTACAGATGGAAATTAACTGTAAAGCTAGAATCTGGTGCAAGCATGTCTGCCATTGTGCTTAATGTAGTTGTATATTGTCCAAACATTACAATCATTAAACATTACAATTCTAACACTAGATGCTAAATGCTAACTTGATGCTACCGCCACCTGACCTGTTTAGCTTTTTTTTTTTATTTATTTATTTTTCTGAGATAACTGTATATTAATAACCTCTATTTTAACGTGGGTGTGACTCAACTTGAACTAGTTTAGCTATAAATACACTTAATTCGCCAGAAAACGTCTTAAAAGAGGTAGAAAGTTTAGCTTACCATGCTTAGCATAATAGTCATGGGAATTGCTTTTCCCCTCAGCGACCACGCCCCCAAATATGACGACTGTTGCAATGTGTTTTTATGTGTTTTTGGTCTGATTTGTGTCAATTCTTTGAGTCTTTGTTTTGCAGAAATGAATCATACCAAGTAGCTTAAGTGGCATTTCTGTTGTCGTGGCAACAGTGCAGACTTTTGCTAACTTATTTGCAACGGCAGTTGGAGATTTAGGACATTTTTTACTGTTGAATAACACATAATTCACTCATCAAACAAATTAAAAGCATCTCATAGAAAGGTAATGAGTTGTGTGTGATCCTAAAGGCTGTTGGTGAGAAATTTCAGAGAAACAGAAGTGTTGTGGTAGTTTTTCTGCTTTTCTGCCACTGTTGTGTTACCTGGCTTATTTTTCTTTTTACATGTTACATACAAACTTAATATTCAGCAGTAGTTGTGTTTGTTAATATTTGTTATCTGACTCTAGCTGCTTTTTCTTATTTTAGTCGTGTTATGAGCGCTTACAATGAGAATGTTTGCAAAAATAACTGACCAAACCCAAACAACTGCAAGATATCGAGACAATCCTGTTGCAAAATCTTGTTGTTTTATATAGACACAACAATCCATCTATTAAATGTCATTGTCTTGTCTTGTTTTGTAAGAAGAGACACACTCCTCCTCCTCCTCCTTCTCTTTCTCTGATCAATAGCTGCCGTATCCATCACAGTCGAAACAGGAAGTGACTGAAGGTCTGCGCATCGACAACAGGTTAAATCACTCTCAAAACTGAATCGATCTGGCGTTATTGTTCTCTCTTTAGAAGACAAACGACTTCCTGCCGCAGTCACAGCAGGGAAAGGACGGCCTCGCGCGTTTCGATTTTAATGTAACGATCAATCATACAGCAAACACGCCGAGTCATGCTGCAGCTGCATCTCCTCACTGTTCAGAAAATATTTTAATACAATTTGGTTATGTTTTCAGCTAAAAGTTCTCTCTATGGCTGAGTGATGCAAATTTGTGTATCTTCTTTTGTCTGTGGAGCTTTTGTTTTGCTTAAATTACCTTCTTCACAACATTCTTTAGTAGTGAGTGGTAAAAAAGCATAAGAGTCAATGATGAAATATGACTTTTTCTATTGTAGGTGCTATAGAGATGGGCAGTAAATCAATATTTTGGTTAATATTGGGAATAGAAGGGTGTAATATATTGAATTTTTATAATATTGTAAAAGTTGCTTTGAAGATATGCAAAAATAGAATATCGAGTATATAGTTTGTAGTAAAAATGTTTCAAAAATAGTTCTTTAAAGATGATCAAATAAGGGTAGAAGGTGATAATTTAGTCACTTAATCACTATTTGTCGTCGTAGTTGCAAATTTATTCATACATTTTTACATAAAATGTAAATTAGCTGCATTTTCTACTGTACAAATAGTAATTTAGCAGGCAAACTTCTGAGTTTATGGTCTTGTGAGGGCAATGTGGGTCAAATTTTTTTGGTCAGAACATTAGGACTCACTGGTTTTGAGAAAGGGGGACCTTTACTCGACTAATTGATTGATAGCAAATGTCTTAAGTCGACCACAAATGTCTTTAGTCAACTACAGCCTCTTTTTTCTGATCATTAAACTTCAACTAATACAGTGGTCCCTCGCTCTATCGCGGTTCACTTTCCGCTGCTTCGCTGTTTCACAGATTTTTTTTGTGTGTAATTTTGCATTTTTTTTACAGTGTGTGCTCCTATGGACGTGCTCTGTAAGCATGCTTTTCTCTCAAACAGTTTGTGGACCGTATCACATCGCAGCATTCACAGGCAACAGCACAGAAGCTCTTTTAGAAAACTTTAGACAGTTTGGATCATGCAGGGGAAGCTGACCTGACGCTTGAACGTTTCTCCAGGTGAGGATTTGACTCTTTGAACTTGTAGTTATGATAAGTTTGTTCACGCTGGAACGTCATTTGTGTAGTTCAGAGATGTGTTTGAGGAGCGTGTTGTGTCAAAAGCAGAGCAGGCGAACGCACACAGCACCGTCCCTCTTTAAGGTCACATAAATGACTGGCGCTTTTGTATCTTGCGGTGAATTATTATTATTACCTGTACAAAAGACACTAAACACCAGAACCAGGCAGGTTATCAACTGAAATTACTGGTTAAAAATTAAGATCACTACTTCGTAGATTTCGCCTTTCACGGGTTATTTTTGGAACGCAACCCCCGCGATAAACGAGGGACCACTGTACACTTAAATATGTGATTTGAACATTTTCCGATTGGTTTGAAATAATATTGTCAGAATATCGTAATCAAGATATGCCAAAAAAAATTTTTTTAAAATAGAGATATCCATTTTTGTCAACATCGTCCAGCCCTATATGTGAATTTTCTTTTTTAAATATGCTAAAATGGAATATTGAGTGTATAGTTTCTTTCTAAATACTCCTCATGTGTTTCTTAACTCTTATTTGTCTTATTTTCTTTCTGGAGAGCGTTTCATTGGCAGAAATTGTGTAAACTAGCTTTTCTGTTGTCACGTCAACAATGCAGACTTAAGCTAGCTTTTTTGCTAGCAGCAGTTGGAGACTTAGGGCATTTTTTAATGATGTACAACAAATAATTCACTCATCAAACAAACGTGCAGCTGTCTTATTTAAGTGTAGAAGTTGATATGTGCTGTTGTCGTTTTTCTGCTTTTCTGCCACTGTTTACCTGGTTTTCTCTTTTTACATGTCACATACAAACTACATGTTCAGCAGTAGTTGTGTTTGTTTATATTTATTTTTAGTCTGTAGCTGATTTTTCCTAGTTAAGTCGTGTTTTGAGCTGTTGCAGATAATATTATAATTCGCCTCCATTGACTCTCATTCTTTTTTGCCACTCACTGCTGGCATAGCCTTTGTGCTAGACTTTGTATCGGCTAGTATGTGATTTTTCTTTCTTTTGACCACCATAATATAAATATAAGTATAGTTTATATGTTATTTTTGCAGGAAACATTGTATTTTAATTGCGGTTTCAAAGTCTTTTCACTGGCTTCAGTACAAATGTAAAACAAAATTTATTGCTTGAGTTATCTTAGACGATTAGTTGTACGTTTCAATATTATAGCTTGAGTTTTGCATTTCTGTTGGTCAGTGTCATAAATGCCGAGCTTCTTGTTTTATCAGATCGACACCCACTCACTTCCTGTGCATGAATCTGAGCAGGTTTTCTGTTTTTCTGGTCAGAAACAGTTACGCTCAGCAGTCTCAGGGATTTCAGCATTTTCACTCTCAATCAACCTTTGTTGTCTTAGTTTTTCTGAATTCTTTGGGGGAAAATAACTGTGGTAATCTTGTAAACGCATCTGTCTGTTGAGGTCAAAATGTTCTCATGCAAATGTTGAAAATGCTGTTACAATACTAACATTTTTAACTCAATTTCTATAAGGCTCGAAATCATAACAGCACACATCAGCAGGGGATTTTAATTGCTAAAAGCTAAAATTCTAACACTACAGAGAGAAATTTACCAGTATTGATGCAGTAGTTTTTAGTTGCTCCACAGCTATTTTGTTCACTTTTTATATTGTTTTGGCTAATGCATTCCTGGAAGTTCTGCAAACATGACAAGAAACATGGCGGATTTGAAAATTAATTCCATGGTAGACATTGGTTTTTTTTTGAGGTCGTTCGCTTCCAGAAGTTCTGGGTCAGATGTGGTCCTTGAACTATCTTAATCTGGCCTTTGACATGTTTTTGACAGTAAGTGCTACTCTTTATATTTAATTTATTTGATAGATTTTGTTATGGAGCGTTTTGCTTTTTATCCTATTTAGCAAAATAAATGGTCAAAATAGTATATTAAAACGTCTGTTTTACAAAGAACATACATGCAATAATGATAATTTGTCACACCAATGACTGGGGTCCGGTCCTCCACCACTTGTCAGAGTTCAAATCTGAGAAAAATAAGTGCCCAACCCTGCACTTAGGAAGAGCCAAAATTCCAGTTTAGATAACTACAAAAATAATTTTTGAAGTTTTTTCTTTGTTTTCAAATCAAATTAAATCAAATCAATTTATTTTTGTAAAGCCCAAAATCACAACAACAGTCGTCTCTGAGGACTTCCCAAGATTACTAATTTTAGCAAATATGAATAGTAGGTAATCAAAATAAAACAATACACATTCAATGAAACATTTGATCAGGCATGTCAAAGCAGATCATTAGTAGAGCAGATGAATGATTGTCCAGAGCATCCCCTGTCCTTAGACCCTCCTTCTCGGCATGGAAAACTAAATAAAACCCCAAGGGAAAAAGAGAAACCTGGAGGAGAACCACAGTGAAGAAAGGATCCACTCCCATGGACGGACAGGCTGGAGATGTAACTAAGACTAAAGTTATAGAGTTTATGTTTGTGGAGCCAGAGTCCATAAGCAGAGGGAAACGACTCGTCTAGCAGGACCAGGACAGGCCAATCCTGGAGAGGGAGGTGGGGCGGAGGTCCAGAAAGAGGGAGTCCAGCATCAGTGGTCCGGCCCACGTCACTGGAACAGCAACATCAGTTAAAGTTAAAGTTGGAGTAACTCACTTTTTTAGTTATAACCTTTGTGCTTTCCACCTAAAAGTATAAGGGAAATGCAGCACTTTAGGAAAAATCTACACCATCGTGTACTGTCTGAACTGACTAATAAAGACTTTAAGTTCTCAACAGTAGCCAAATGCAGCTCTCTGATTGGCTGTGTTTAGGTGGTCATCTCCAGATTTGTTGTTTGTAAAAAGTGTTTTTAAGCCATGATTGCTTCCAAAATGAATACATGTCAATATTAACCAGGTTTTAAGAGAGAAAGTTGTCCAATTTAAAACCTAAATCATGTTTGCAGTGTAAAAATCAACTACCCCACTTTCAAAGTTAGGCAATAGACTAACATTTTCAACACAAAATAATTGCTGGCTTTCACATTCTAAAATTCCTAGCAGTTAAAGGGCAGGTTGGGGGCAAGAGGCAGTTTTTAATGATGCTGGACTTTGTTATGTGTATTTTAAAAAATCATTTCACGGATTTAAAAAGTGATGATTTCTGGAGTGAGACCTATTTTAAAAACTCAAATTAAGCAATATTAATTTTAGCTGCCCTCGATGTGGTTGAATGTCATCTGAAACCCAGCAATAGTATTTTCTTCAGGTTGCATTCATGTACTGTAATGTCATAAACCAGATGGTGGGCAAGAGCCAGTTTTTCCTAAATTACTGTAATTTGACATGAAACATCAATTCACACATTTTCAGTCTGGTGATTTCTATTAGTGACTAAGACCTGAAGCATTTTTTGTATTACAACAAAAAGCTGTATAATTTTTAAATATGGTATTATTAATTTCAAGTGAAGACAATCCATTTAATTGTCAAGGCAACGGTGTACATTTTTCACCATAAAACTCTGTGAAATCAAAATTTAAAGCTATTTTCTTTGCTTTTAATGAGAGACAAAGGTAAAGATGAGAAAAAGATGAATCTAAAATTACAATCAAGATATAAACACGAGATTTAGAATCAGAAGTTCATTGACAGACAAAGAACAGAGGCAATTCTTCTGAGCATTGTGTTTTTCCCCACTTACTTTAAACCATAAAAACATTCATTTTTGTTGACACAGAGCTCACTCAGTCCATTGTATCTGTTGATAGATGCTGTGTGCCTGCTTGTTAGTTTTATTGCACGTCTGCTGTGTTGATGCGGTCCCGGGACAGTTGAGGCCGCAGTTGCTGAAGCGGAGGGTTTTATTTGGGGCCGAGGGCTTTTGGGACGGACAGCTGTGTTTCATATGAACCAACAACAACTGTAGTGTGGTGATCCAGAACGTTTAAATGTCATAGAGATAAAGTTAGACAGGTTCATTTCACTTTAAAACTGACTGCAGAGGCGTAAAACTGCACTGATGAACAAGAGAAGATGTAAGGAGAGTAAAACAGCTTGATTACATGAAATTTATATATAAAAACTACTATTAAATGCCATGTTTAGGCAATCGGATATACAGTCAATTATTTCTTCTTACGTTTTTTCACAAACTACAAATAACCTGTGATTTTCTGTATCAAACTCTCAGTTCTGTAGCTTGGATGAGTGCAAACATGTCTTGAAATAGCTCACATGTGATTATTTCTATTGTTGACATGTTTTGTTTGGTCAATCTCCCAGACACGCTTAAAACATGAACGCGAAAGAGCTAGGGCTGTGCGATATTGACAAAAATGGATATCTCGATCATTTATTTTTTGTATATCTCGATTGCAATCTTCAGACGATATTGTTTCAAATCAACTGCAATGCATTAGTTGAAGTTTAATGATCAGAAGAATTAGACTGTAGTTGACTGAAGACATTTTTAATCGACTTAAGGTTGCTTTCAATCAGTTAGTCGACTAAAAGGTCCCTCTTTCTCAAAACTAGTGTCTCAGTGTTCTGACTAAACTGACCCAAACTGCCTCACAAGACCACAGAATCAGAGATTTGTATGATCAATTATTAGTCATAAAGAAAAAAATGCAGCTAAACGAGATTTTCATGTAAAAAAAAAATCTCAATACATTTGTAGAGCTGTAGTCGACCAAAGAAATTCTTGGTCTTGTGAGGCTGTTCCATATAAATCTACCTTTTTTGTTGCTGATCTAAATTATGGAATTAATTGACTAATGTGCATTTTGGTCAACTAAGACTCCATCGACTGATTAATCAACTAAAGGATTACAGCACTATAAATTTGCAGTGTGCTTTCTAGCTAATAAAAAAATTTGATAATGAAGACACCAAGGGGATTAATTGACTAAAATATCACCTTTCCCTATAAACAAAATTGCAATTATCCAAAATCTGTGTCTGTTTTCTGCACAACTGAGAGAAAAATCAGCTTCAGTCCTAGAGCAAAATAACAATAGGCCTACAGTAAATGATGTACGTCCAGTCCTAATTGTGAGTGTCCACAGTTAACATTGCTGACTGCACTACCAGCTATTTTCATCCAAGAAATGTCTCTCTCAAACTCTCTGGACTGAAGCATCTCTCATGAATTATAAATCATTGTGTTTTTAGCCTTGAAACTGATGAATACAACTTTCTGGGCTAAGTCTGGTCTCTCTGCTACTTTTACAAATTGCTTTCAGTTTGGTGCGGCCGTTTTAAAGATGAGTTTTCTGCTAAAAGCCCTTGGACAAGGTCGTGCATATGTGATTATTCTCGTGTCTGAAACGGGAGAGGTGCACACATCAGATCAGACTCATTTAAAGCTCTGTCCGGAAACAGTCCAAGAGAGAGAGATCAGATTATGAACCCTCGCCTCCGTCAGATCTCACAGTTTGAAACGAGGTACTGTCAGACCTAATACTCTCACTACCTTCACTGCTGCAGAATCAAAACCATGCACATGTTCTGTTACGGTGTAAGTGGCTATAATAACTGAAATGTATTAAAACATGTTTAACATCTGTCTGCACTGCATTCTTGACTTGAACTGTTCATTTGTCCATCTTTAATGATGCTTTTAATTTTTACTCTCTGGCTCTAAATCATGACGTCACAAATTGCCCAAACCGCTCCACATCATCCCGTGCAATCAGATCAGTTAATTTGACGTATGAAACAAACAAATCTAACTTTAAACTGTCAACATTTCCCTCAGTAAATTTCACACAAAGCCGTGTTCGTGTTGCTGCGGAGTCGGACAATTGAATTTGTGCCCTTCCCAAACTTAAGTGGATGTTATTGACTGCAAAATCAATATGTGTCACTGCGCACAGGAAGCAGATGATTAGCTGTAAAAACCTTGAGCGAAAAGCCAAAATGAAGTCATGCCTTTTCCATCGCGGCGGCAGATAGATCATAATTATAAACCGCTGCTCAGAATCTGCAGGTGTGAAAAGGGAGAGTTCAGTTTTTATTACGTTTAAAGAGCCTGAGCTGTGTGAGCTGGTCCCAGGACAGTCGTGTGGACACAGTTGGTGTAAAAGCAGCTGCTCTTTGGACCAACAAATGTGACGTGTCAAGTTCTGTGTCAAACGACTAAATACATCAAAAACAGTTTATTAAAGCATCCGAGTGTGTTCACAATACTAAGTCTGACTTGATTTTAACTTGTATGACCTAACTGACCTGAATAAAAGATAGACAAGCAAAATAACAACTCTCGACCCCACAGCAAAATAAAATAGATGTCTTTGGAAATTTTAAGTTGGAAAACCATTTAAATTTGGTTAAAATGCATTAATTTTGTAGTTTATTGATTTAATTGACCGAAGTTCAGTCAAACATGATGCTACAGTAAAAAACAAAACAAAAAACAGATTAAATACCAAGTCATAATTGTAAAATGACATCTTGAAATCATCTGGCGATCCCAGACTTTGCTTGAGACACCCTGAGTCAGACCTGGGCAAACTGCGGACCTCCACCTGTTTTAATCAAACCCCCAGCATATTTTTGAGAATAAACATTACTCTTTACAAAACGACATTATTTAGCGTTGGTTAAAGCTATAGAATTCAGAATATTTATGTTTTTGTTATTTTGGCTAGGTTAGAATAAACTTCCTAATAGTTGGAAGCATATTTTACATGTTTTAAGATATTTTAGCTTGAATCAAATTCGGAAATGTATTTAAATAAGGCAGAAACACATCAAAACAAGTCTAGGTCCATCAACTAAAACCATACTCACCAGAAAACAATAAAGATTAATATCCAGATTTTATGCAATGAAGCTTGTGGAGCTTGTATTTGCACTTATATTCCTAATATACACAATGAATGGACACAGCTAATAGATAAATAACCTATTTTTATTTTTTTTTGTTAAAAATTAGCTTGCAATAAATAACACATACTTAAATCAATAATAGTGGTTTGGCCCTTTGCCACTAGTCTAGATTTGAATATGGCCCTCGAAGAAAAATAATTTCCCACCCCTGTCCTGAGTGGCCCCGACCCTCAATTTGGGTAAGGTAATGTTTATTAAGGACAATGTACAATTACATTAAGCACAAAGGCAGAGATGCTTGTACCAGATTGTAGCTTACAGCTAATTTACATCTGTAGTCCTGGGGAGGGGAGAGGCACATTGGACATGTTTTTAGTACCCGGAGAAAATCTATTCAGACACGGGGAGAACAAGCAAACTCCACCTAGAAAGGCCCTGGGCGGTCCGAGAGTCGGGCCGCCGGGACCTTCTTGCTATGAGGCCAGAGCGCTAACCACTGCGCCACCGTGTACCACTGATAGAGAATGTTCCTTAAAGTTACTATACCTGATATTTGCTTCCATAAAAAGAAATATTTACATTTTCAACTTCCTACATCAGTCCACATGTTTTGCTCACTTACCTAATGCATTCTGAGCCTCCAAAGTGTTCACCATGATCTGTTTTAAGCTTTTTTAGCTCAGCAAGACCTGCCACTGCTAACAATTGCTAGCCACAATGCTTACAAAAACAATAGACGGACTTAGTGGAGTTTGATTAATTCCCCAGTCGAAGTCACGTGCTGAAATTGAGTCAATCATGAAAAATATATATGTCCAAATTACTCCTGGTAAGTGTCTACCCCAAGAGATTGCCATACCCTAGTTGAGAAATATCGGTTTATGTTTTTTGTTTTTTTTTTGTAGACCAAGCTTTCACAATCAGTTGAACACCATTTATAAATTCTCTCTTTCTTTTAGCCTTCAGTGAGCATTTGAATTCATTTGGTGGATGATGGTCTCTCAGTATTCTTGTCGTTTGTTGACGCTGGGGCTTTAGTCACATCAGGAAGGTCAGGCTGAGATTTCCAAACATTTGCAGGAAATGCTAAAATAGTGCTAACGTCACTTGTAATTAGACACTGCAGCCTGCGGACGCTTTCTCAATGACGCTGCTCTTAAAATGTGCTTTGTCACCAGTGAGTAATTTATCAGAGAAGGACATTTTTGGTGGTGGACGTCATGTTACTGACAATAGCAGCGGACAGACACAAATGTAGCCTTGTATGAGAAGTTAATCCGCAGCTTTTCAAGGGCAAATAACTTGCTTTTTGTGTCAATATTACACATTTCTGTTTGACTTATGAAGATACTGTGCGTTAGTCTTGCATTCAGAGTTTGTTGTTAAAAAGTTTAGAGGCTTGTATTTAATATTTTATGTCCCGTAGCACTGCATGTTCTTTCACCAGTGTTGATGTTGATTTCACTTGCAGTCTTCTCTTTAAAAACTGCAGGAGGGTTGTCAAAACATTATAACCAGATACCAACTGTAAAAGCAAAAGCCTCAAAACTCCATACTCATTTGAACAATTATACCTTTACAGTGCAAAAAAGAAAAATCTAACTTACTTGAATAAAGCATATTAATCTTAAAAGACTAATTTTAAGATTTTTTCCACTTAATTAGACCTATAAGTCTATACTAGGATTATTTGACTTGTTTTAAGATATTCTATCCTGATTTACTTTATCTGGATATAAAAACTTATTGTAGGCAAATTTGTATCAGTTTACGCCATAATTGCTTAAATCAAGAATACATTTGCGTTCTTATTTTTTCAAAGGGCTTTTTGCAGTGTATACCTTGAAGAACAGCCTTTATTACAGTGAGCTGCCACACCTCTCCACAGATCTGACTCTAAACTTGACCTCTTGACCTTATAGGGCTCAGTTTTATTGCCATCCAGTAAACAATTCATAAACTAGAAACTTGCTTCAATGCTATTGATGCTGATGTGCAACATAAAATACTAATTTGAATAATAAAGAAAAATAAAATACTATGATCTATTTACTTCCTGTGCACAGCTACTAGTGCTGCACAATATATTGATATCGAATCGATACCGAGATATTGACAACAGAGATTAGCTGATCGCAAAAAAAACGTGATTTTCCTCCTTCTTACACATTACTTTATTTAATTTTTATTGGACACAGCAGCACAACAGCGACAGGCTTTTGAACTGAGCACAACACGACTAAACACAAGTTTATAAACACTGCTTTGATGACTGTTCTAGTGCGTATTCAATCAAACAACCCATAAATAATGAGTCATGTTTAAAAGTTGCTGCTAGAGTAGGCCGCTCTTGAACCAGGCAAAACATCGATTCCCAGGCAAATCCAGTCTGTTTTCTTTACAAACATAAAATCCAAGTGAATAAAAGCAGCATGACTGACATTAGTCTATAAACACTGCAGTGTCACACAGGTTTGCTTAATCCTTATGAGATAAACAGTGTTATTACTCTTAGACGTCCGAGCTGCAGGGGCAGTTGGCGCCATCTGTTGATGTAATTGTATATTTGTTTCATAAACCAGGCAAAAAGCTTGCACTGTGTTAAACCATAGGTAAAACAACTGAATAGTCAATCAGTCTTGGTCGTAGCTTCATTAATGCCTAAAATGTTAGTTAAACTTAGTAGGGCAGTTTATTTATTTTTTCATAATTAGCATTTTAAATATGCTGCAAAATGGTATGCTCAACAGAAAAAAACATACAATGTCGCAAATCGAAATTGCAATATTAAACAGAAAAATTGCAATTCGATTTTTTGTCAATATCGTGCAGCCCTAAGCCTCGCCTTTTCATTGATTTTAATGTAACAAGTAGCAGATTTTAAATTTTTATTGTTGGAAAGTGGTAAATGTGACTAATTTGAACCATACATGCTTTATCTGAATTTTGTAATAATCACAATTAAACACAGACAAGTGGGCGGGGATAGGTGGTAGGTCAGGACAGGGCTTTTCTGAGCAATCAATCATCAGCTGCAGGACAATACAAGCTATACTCAAACATACATAATCATTCTTAATAAAACTTAGACTAAACTAATGATGAGAGAAGGCAGTTATAACAAGGTTAAAAACATATAGATTTTACACAAAGTCATTCTGTGTAACATCTTATAGACAAAATTAATGGAAAAAGGTGAGTGCAGACCCTCAACCAAATCTCTTAAAGTACATATATAGTGCACCCTTAAAGTGAAAACTACTTTCCAATATCTAAAAACATATTATTGTAAAGAAAAACAACACACTGCATAAAAAGCCCTGTAGATGTTCCAGATTTGTGAAGCTGCAGTTGTGCGGCTGAACGCTGCTGTAGCTGCTGCAAACACTCGTCTCTTCGCCCACGAGGCACCTGGATCTTGTTTAGATCTTCTGAACACAAAAACAACAAAGGCTTTTTTAAGTCTGCCACTGGGAATAAAACTTCCAGAGCAGCATGACACAAACTACAAAGGCTAACATCAATAAAAATATTAAAAATGTTATTTAATAGTGTTCAAGCTCATGATGATTGAAATATTTAAGCAAACATAAAAACAACTTGATTGTCCAGTAATCTTTAGCAGTCTTGTATTGTCGCAATGTTAAAATTCAAACTAATTTCAGTACCATGGAAAAAGCTCAACTTTCCAGTATTATGATACCACAATGATTACAATGTAACAAAAGTTAAATGACAATATATAGCTTTCTAGTGGCCATACCTGCTTGTCAAAGCATGAACACCAGGTGACACAGGACGACAGGACTGTTGTGTTCTTGGGCAAGACACTTAACCCACATTGGCTCCGTGTATGTCACTCTGGGTAAGTGGATCCTGATTGTAAAGTGCTTTTATTGCCTTCAAAGGTTAAAAGGTGCTGTATAAATAGAGACCATTTGCCTTTTACTTAGCTGGAGCAAAGAAGAATAGGTTGTTCAGATTTTTGATGTCATAAGTTGGTGGGCAGGAGCTGATCCATCCATTTTCATTTGCTGTATCCGAGGTATTCCCAGGAGGCCAGTCGAGAGACATGGTCCCTCCAAAGTGTCCTGGGTCTTCCTCAAGGTCTCCTCCCAACAGGACATGCCCCTTCCAATCCCGACATGGAGGAGCAGCGACTTTACACGGAGTTCCTCTTTAAGGGAGCGCCTAGCCACCTTGTCCTTGTCCTTTCGGTCATTACCAAAAGCTAACAGTAGGTGAAGGTTGGAACGTAGATTGACCAGTAATTCGAGAGCTTTGCGACCTCATCACTGCAGATGCACCGATCAGCCTGTCAATCTCATGCTCCATCCTGTTCTCACTCATGAACAAGAGGTACTTCAATTCAATTCAATTTATTTGTATGGGCCAAAATAACAACAGCAGTTATCTCAGAGGACTTTGCATTATTGCTGATTTACCAAACAAAACGGTAAAATAATCAAATAATGAAACAATCGATCAACAGAATCATTGGAAAACAGTCATTATTCAGAAATATAGAACACTTAATCAGATTTTTTATTCCAGAAAGTACATTTTTATTCCCAAAAATGACTGAAATAAAATGAGTAAAATCTTTAGTAAAATCTTGAATATAATTTTCTTCACTTTGTTTCAGTGAAGTGAGTTGTTTAACCTGTCACTTTAAAACAGCTATGACCCCACTAATGTTGTTGTTTAGTTGTCATTCTTTGCCCAAATCCAGAGTTGCACCTTTCTCTCCGCAAACACGCCTGATTTGGGACACGAGTCTATAATCACAGTTTGGATTTTGTAACTGAGGCCGTGCCAGGGATGAATGGATCAGCAGCTAAAGTAGATTTCACCAGGCATTTAATCTCACGCCCAATTTAAAGCTGACTTTTGCGCGGCTCTTCACGTCTCCAAGCTCGGTCGTTGTCGCTGCAGTTTCCTCGTGTTTTTCGGGGATGGTCCTGGGATGGATGCGGCGCGTTCGTGTGCTCGCTGATGATGACCGGACCATCTGTGCGCGAGCTGCTTTTGCCAGAATCACGGTCTGGGCGCGCTCCAGCTCCTGTTGCCTGCCTGCACCAGGACACTGGGCTTGGCTGGACGTCCCGCTCCCTCCCTCGCTCTGCACCCCTCCCCCCTTTCAGGCTCTGTCATCGTAATCCTCCTGCTGCAGCGCCGGAGCTCGCCAGAGAAAATGAGATGATGAGATGTTTAATTACGGACCTGATTAGACTGAGGGAGGATGGAGGTTTGTGCTGGATGTTTTATCAGTCCAGGAGCTGCTGAGTGTGATTTATTTAAAGTGTATGCATTTTATTTCTGCTGCAAAACTGATAAACGAGAGAATACATCAAGGTAAAGCTCAGTGTTAGCAGTATTCTAATTCTATAAATCTAATTCTGTCTGTAGAGTTTAAAATATAAAATACAAAAGGATCAGACAAGGCCTGGGTTATATTTACAAAATAATATGTTGATGTTTTAATGGAATATATAATATAATGATATTCAGATGATAGAGAGAGAAAGAGAGAGAGACAGGAGAGGAGAGAGAGAGAAGAAAGACAGAGAGAGATACAGAAGAGCGAAAGAGAAAAACAGAGAAGAAAAGACTGAGATAGAGGATAGAGAGAGGAGAGAGAAATAGAGGGAAGAGTGAAAGAAAAGAGAGAAAGAAAGAAAGAAACAGAAATATGAAAAGTGAGAGAAGAAAGAGGACAAAGAGGGAGAGAAAAGAGAAGAGAAAACAAGAGAAACCGAGAAAGAGAGAGGAGCGAAAGAGAGGAAGAGAGGGAGAAGAGAGAAGAAAGAAATAGAAGAGTGAAAGAAGAGAGAAATAGTGTGAGAGAAAGAGAAGCGAGAGATAGATAGAAGAGAGAGAAAGAGACAGACAGAAAGAGAAGAAAGAGAGAGAAGACAGAAAGAGGGAGAAGAAAGTGCAAAAGAGATGGAGAATAGAGCAAAAGAGAGAGAAAGAGAGGGAGAATAAAGAGGGAGAAGAGAGAGAGAGAGGAAGACTGAGAAAGATACAGAAGAACGAAAGTGAAGAAAGAGACAGACAGAGAGAAGAAAAAAGAAAGAAGAGGAAGAGGAGAGAGAAAGAGAAGAGAGAGATCAATCAATCAATCAATCAATCATTTTTTTATTTCAAGCTTGTTTGACAGGATAATTTGCATATTTTTTTATATTACATTAATCAGTTTTACAAGTTAACACAATCTGTTAAATAATGTATACATTTCTTAATCAATACAACTGACAGTCAATAAGCTCGAAAAGGAGTGGGAAGAAGTTAAAAAACTTATTTAATCCCACCCCCATTGCTACATAATACTTATGTGGTTGCACAAAACATTATCATGATTGACACACATTTGCTGTATACGTTTTTGGAATGTGAACAATACTTATATACATAATTAGATAACATGATCTAACCGTATTAAGTACATTGTGCATATTAAATCAGTGATAACGATGCAATCAACAACACACTTTAGTCCTTTAGTCAAAGCAGTTCTGCATGAATTCAACCTCATTCTTTTGTCGTATATTGAGACAAAATAATTTCTTTGTATTTAGCATTAAACTGGTAAATTGTTGAACATTTTTTAAGTTGTGACTCTAAGCTATTCCATAGACGAACACCGCAAACAGATACACACATACTTTTTCTTGTGGTTCGTACAGCTTGTGTTTTAAATTTGCCATATTCTCTTAAAAAGTAGCAGCTCTTACTTTCTTTAAAAAGATCCTGAATATTTACTGGTAATGCCTTTTTACTAGCTTTGTACATCAACTGAGCAGTATAAAATGTGACTAAATCGGGTAGTTTTAATAGTCTTGATTGCAAGAATAATGGATTGGTGTGATCTAGATATTCAGCTTTATGAATAATTCTAATTGCACGCTTCTGAAGTATAAACAGTGGCTGTAGTGAACTTGTGTAATTGTTACCCCAAACTTCTATTACATAAGTTAAATAAGGAAAAACAAGACTAAAATACAGCAGTCGTAGAGCATTAATATGCAAAACCCACTTAGCATTATTGATTATTGAAATATTTTTTGATAATTTCTTTTGTATGTATGCAATGTGAGTTTTCCAGGTTAGTTTTTTATCAATAATAATTCCCAAAAAATTTCGGACACTTTCTCGATTATTACATTATCAATTTTAACACAAACTTTAGGGTTTTCTTTATAGTTACCAAACATCATTACTTTGGTTTTTTCAAGATTTAAGGATAATTTATTTATATTTAACCACATTTTCAGCTTGTTTAGTTCAATATTTACACAGTTTAACACTTTGTCATAACTTTCATCTGAATAAAAATATTTGTATCATCTGCAAAAAGTATAAGTTTCAATATCTGTGACACATTAAATATATCATTTATATATATGTTAAATAATTTAGGTCCCAATATTGAACCCTGGGGTAGACCACAAGTCATCCTCATACATTCAGATTTATACTTGCCCATCTTTACAAACTGATGTCTCTCTGTTAAATAACTTTTCATCCACTTCCATGCCAATCCACGAATGCCATATCGTTCTAGTTTTTTTAGCAAAATTGAATGATCAATAGTATCAAATGCTTTTTTCAAATCGATAAACACACCAATGCTATATTTTTTGTTATCTAACGAATTCGTAATCTCTTCAACAGCATCGATAATTGCCATTGATGTGGATCTTCCTGATCTAAAGCCATACTGACCCTCATTTAGTATACTGTGTTTTTCTATGAAATGTTCAAGTCTATTATTAAAGAGTTTTTCTAATATTTTTGAGAACTGTGGAAGGAGAGAGACCGGTCTATAGTTTGTGAAGATGTGCTGCTTATTCCCAGATTTAAATAATGGTATAACTTTTGCAGTTTTCATGTTGTTTGGAAATGTTCCAGTCTGGAGTGAAATATTACATATAAAGGTTAACGGTTTTAAAATGGAATCTATTACTTGTTTAATCAATCTCATGTCAATGTCAAAACAGTCAGTAGAGAATTTATTTTTAAACTTACTAACAATTGTTTTAATTTCAAACTCATTTACTCCAGAAAGGAAGATTGTGTTAGGATTCCTTTCTATCACAGTTTCATCCAAGTAATTATTACATTTTGGGATTTTTGCTGCCAAAGCAGGTCCAACATTTACAAAAAAATCATTTAGCTTGTTTACAACGCTACTCATGTTATAGTTTTTGTCATTCCCATCAATAAAATATTCAGGGTAATTATTTGTCTTTTTAATATTATCTTTCAGGAGACCATTTAGTATATTCCATATTTCTTTTATATTGTTTTTATTTTTGATTAACATTTGTTCATAGTATAATTTCTTGCTATTTCTTAATATACTTGTTAGTTTATTTTTGTAAACTTTATATTTGTTTTCAGAATCCTTAGTCTGCAATTTCATAAATTGTCTATATAAGTAATTTTTCTTTTTACAAGCATTCTGAAGACCAGTTGTTATCCAGGGACATTTTATCTTTTTATTTCTTTTTGTATATTGTTGTACTGGGCAATGTTTGTTATAAAGAGTGCAAAAAATTTCCAAAAAATTGTCATATGCCCTATTTACATTATTGTCATTGAGTACACTGCTCCAGTCTTGCTCAAATAGCTCTTGTTTCAGTGCATTAATAGTCCTTTCTGTTATTAATCTTTTATAAATAGGTGTGTGGTCCTCTTTATTATTCATATACCAGTCCTCATAAATTGTAAAAACTGGTAAGTGATCTGTTATATCACATATCAACAATCCGCTTATAACGTTTTGATCAATCTTGTTTGTGAAAATATTATCAATAAGAGTTGCGCTATGAGAAGTGATCCTACTTGGTCTAATGATTGTGGGGAACAAGCTCATACTGTACATTCTATTCACAAAGTCATCAGTTATCTTATGTTTATTAGGATTCATCAGATCAATATTGTAATCTCCACAAATAAATAATATTTTGTTTGTAAGTGCAAACATTTTTTCCATCCACTCCACAAATAATTCAATATTCGATCCTGGCGATCTGTAAAGACAACTTACTATAATATTTTTTTTCCTTTCACGATTAATTTCAATAGAAATGCATTCAAATATACCATCAATAGTTACAGACATGCTATCTACTACTTTATAATTAATGTTTTTATTTACATATATCGCTACTCCTCCTCCAATTTTATTTTCCTATTTATGTAACTCAAGTCATAACCTTCTAATATAAATTCAGTCCCCTTTCCTCATTAAGCCAAGTTTCAGATAAAGCCACGATGCTGAATGGAACTTTAAACTGTTTAAGATATTCATTGATGTAACCAAAATTTCTGTACATGCTCCTACAATTAAAGTGTATTATAGATAATTTACCTTTTGCACCAATATCATCATATTCTTTCTCTGAATAGTACTTGCAGTTAACATTCATATGTGAAAAAAAAGTTTTATCTGGATCAATGTCACTCTCTGGGTCATTATCACCATGATCAGAATCCTCAAGCGATGTAAGTTCCAATAGTTTATTGTCTAGAATCGTATCTCTCACGTTAATTGGTGAAGGGTGATTAGATGTCATGAAAAGTGAGATAAGTAATCTTTACCTCGTTGGAGATAAAAGAGAGAAAGAGACAGACAGAAGTAGAAGAGAAGAGAAAGAGAGAGAAGACAGAAAGAGAGGGAGAAGAAAGCGCGAGAGAGATAGAGAAAAGAGCAAAAGAGAAGAAATAGAGCAAGAAAGAGAGGAAGAGGAGAGAAAGACAGAGAGATACAGAAGAGCGAAAGTGAAGAAAAGAGAAAGACAGAGGAGAAAGAGGAGAGAGAAATAGAAAAGTGAAAGAGAAGAGAGAGAACAGAGAGAGATGGAACAAGAGATAAAAGAGTGTGAAGAAAAGAAAATAATCATTGTAAAATTTTACTTTAACACGCAGCAGTTTTCAAGTTTACAAATTACTCCATAGTTCTGCAGTTAATTAACTTTTTATTTCAAGGCCTTTTCAATTACATTTGTGTTTTACAATGAACAAAAGGTAAATTACTGTTTCTTCTCTCCACAAACTCTGCTCTTGTCACTGAATCATGTTTTTATCAGAGGCACAATGTCAGAGAAAACACACAACATTTCAACTCCACGGCAGAATCTTGTCAAGCCGTGCTGCGCTACAAAAATATATTGTGTTCTGCCGTGACTGTGACCCAAAAACAACAAGTAAAAACAGTTTTCTCTTTTGTCTGTGATATACAAACAGTGTGTCTTGCTCAAGGACACAATGACTCATTATTTTAGGCACTGTCACTTTGAGGTGTTGTTGAAGTGAAGCTAATCTCCTAAACTTCTTCTGCAAACACATTTCAAGCTAAACTGTCTGCTGGAGAGCATGAGGAGAAGGTGAAAGCAGGGGCTGAGTGTGGAGAGCTTTTGTTTAATATGCAATCCTAATGATCATGTTTTTACTCTGAATCCCAAATGTGCTGTGTTCATCTTTAAATACGTTTATACTATGGACATGTGATCTTTTCTGTATCAGTTCAGTGAAAACACACTGAATAACCATTTGATTTTATAGACTGAGCCTAATGGAGAAACCACTCTGCTTCAGTGCAGAGCAAGAATGTGTCCCAAAGTTGTTCTCCTCTGTGACAGGCTGAACTGCTCATTTCACTAAAATGAATTTAACATCATTATTTTCAAGCTAGTACTAAACATTTTACAAATTTCATCCCAGTTTGACCATTTTTTAGGTTTGAAAATGGTTAGTGGTAGATAATCGAGCCCGGAAGGACAAAACTGAGCTGGTTGCCATGGTAATGAGTTTATTTCTGGGTTAATGCAAGATAGTCGGGTCCAGAGAGACGATGATTAAAGTGTCCATGACAGGTTGAACTACTCATTTCACAAAGACGTAGTTAAGATCATTATATTTAAGGTTTTACTCAACATTTTTCAAATTTCATTCTAGTTTGGCCATTATTTAGCATTAAAAATTTACTTCCTGTTCATCAATGATGACATCACGCTAGGTAGTTGCCTAGCGACCATTTACTAAATTGAGCCCAAACTCTTCAAATGTAACTTTTTTTTTTAACTTGAGCCATAAAATACACTAGAACTTTTTTCATGTTAAATGTGTGTTTACTGGGAATAAAAATCAGTTTATTTTGAGAAAATTGAAAATATCTTTGTCTCCCTAGTGATGTCATCAGTTTAGAACTCTGCTCTACTTCCTGGTATTTTTAACATATTATTTTCACATTTTTTTCCACAAATTTGTTATTGATTAACATAAAACTATCATTTATAATTACAACAGTTATTAATCTACCAAACTAAAAAAAAAAAAAGCTCAACGTGAATGAACTTTGCATAATGTTTAGTGAAATCTTAAATAATGTTTTAGTGAAAGACCAACCTGACAATGGCACTTTAATCATCTCTGAACTCGACTATCTAGCATTAACTATTAAAAATTTACTTCCTGTTAATAAATTATGACATTATGCCATACCCTAACATACAACAGGTGTTTAATCAAATTAATTAAAAATGTAAAATCGTAAAGACCTGTCACACACTTTAAAATTGTATCTTATCTTTTGCACTGCAGCGTTAAAACTGTCGTCATGTGGATATAATTAAGTGCAGTATATTTAGCTCATATATAGTATTAGCTCCATGTTGTTGCTCTGAGTCAGTCGTCCAAACGAGGACAAACCTTCTAAAAGCTGTCTGCAGATGTGCTCCTCTGATGTGACCCTAATGTGACTGAGTGCACCAGGGCGGAAACTAAAAATACTTTTGTTGGAGCTATATCATGATTTTTAGTCAATGTATCAAATATTAGAGCGGGTTTTATTTTTGTTTTTGCAATGTAAAAATTCCTAAGGCCAAAAAGTTAAACTAACTTAAATCGTTATGTTGATATAACTTGACAATGTGAGTGAAAGATTTTCAATTAGACTTTTAAGTTATAAGAGAGAGAAAGAGGAGCGAAAAAGAGAGGGAGAGAGAGAGAAAGAGAGAGGGAGAGAGAAGGATAGACAGAAAAAAAGAGAGAGGGTATGAAGGAGAGACAGAAGAGAAAGAGCGAGAAACAGAGAAAAAGAGAGAGTGAAGAGAGGGAGAGAGACAGGAAAGAAGAGAAAGAGAAGGAGAGACAGAAGAGAAAGAGAGTAACAGGAGATTAAAAAGAGAGAGAGAGACAAGGAAGAGAGAGAGAAACAGGAAGAAAAGAGAGAGGGAGAGAAAGAGAGAGAAACAGGAGAAAAAAAGATAGACAGAAGAAAGGCAGAGAGACAGGAAAGAAGAGAGAGATAAAAAGAGAGAGGGAGAGACAGAAGAGAAAGAGAGAGAAACAGGAGAGAAAAAGAGAGAGAGAAGAGGGGGGAGACAAGAGAGAAAGACAGAAAGAAAGAGAGAGAGAAAGACAGAAAGAGAGAAGGAAGACAGAAGAGAAAAAAGAGAAACAGGAGAGAGAAAGAGAGAGAGAGACAGGAAAGAAGAGAAAGAGAGAGAGACAGGGAAGAGAGAGACAGGAAAGAAGAGAGAGAGAAACAGGAAAGAAAAGAGAGAGAGAGAGAGAGAGAAAGAGACAGGAGAGAAAGAGAAAGGGGGACGAGAGAGGAGAAACTGAGAGAAAAGGAGAGGGAGAGAGAGAGAGGAGAAAGAAAGAAAGAAAGAGTGGAGAGCCAGGGAGGAGACAGACAGAGAGCAAAAGAAGAGCAAAAGGGGGGAGAGAGAGAGAAAAAGAAGAAAGAGAGAAAGAAGAGAAGAGACTGTCAGACAACTCACATTAGTTTAATCGACATAAAACTTTAAGGCAGAAATTGAACTTACATTTTTAAGTTGAAGTACTTTTTTTTTTTTTTTACTGTGCAGACGTCTTTGTTAAGGTGAAACTTGCAGAATCTGAATGGAAAGTTCACAAAGCCACATGTATTTCTAAAAGCTGCTGCTGGTGTGGCTTCTTCTCTAAACGTCGCTTTCTATGGAAACACAGAAATATTAAGTCATGTTGAGGTGGAAACATTTGTGGGTTTGTTGTTAATTTGATGACAGGTTTCACCTTTAGAGAGTTGCACTTCTGCCTCGTGTGACTCCAGGACACTTCACCTCAGAACAGAAACTTACAGGTCATTATGAATATTTGGTTTATTTTAATGTGCCTAAAGCTGATGTTGTTGTATATTTGAATACTTTGCCTTTTCCACCAAAAAATATGTTGTAAAGATGGCGGCACTTGTCTCAAAATCAGATCTATGTGTGCTGTCTAAATCAAATAAATCTGTTTTTCATAGATCAGGGGTTCCCAAAATAACCATGCAACCAATGCTCAACCCCCACAGCAAAGAATATACTTTGTCTGGAAAATGCTGGGATGTCACGTGAACAATGTGAAATGTTTGTGAAGGATTTACAGAAGTGCAGACATATTACATTTATATCCTAAGTTGAAAGTTACTAGCATAATTTTCTCTATTTTCTATTCTTACAGGGTTTTTTTGTGGCAATTTTAACTATAGACGATATACTCGATATATCTTGAAAACCACATTCACAATATTATCTAAAATTCTATATATTTCACAGCTCTATATGTCATAATTGTAAAAATACATTCTGAAATCATCTCGCGACCCCCAGATTTTGCTTTGCTTTTCCCCTTAGTCTCGTCTCTGTCTTTTCTCCACGGACCGACAAAGAAATAACTGTGAGCGAGTGTCAAAGCCTCCGCCGATCACTCGTGTTACAGTAAAGTCTGAGCACTAGTGTGGGTCAGCTGCTTGTTATGTAGAGACTGTTTGAACGGCAGCTGGTCTGGGATAATCTTCACCTGCTTCGGCTCTGAACGTAATATCTACAGCACCACATGTGTCCAGCTGACTGCAGGCTCTTTCATTACATGTACAAGGTTTTTTCATAGGTGGTGTTTTGGATTGTAGTTACACAAAGAAGAAAATACCCTGATCATCGCAGCTTAAATCTGGTCTGAAAAATCGCATTAGATAATGTTCCTAAATCATGCAGATCTATGTGAAGCAGGGGAAATATGCAGATTGTTGGTGTTGTAGAGCCGTGTTTCTCAACCTTTTCTGTCGCGACCCTCAAAGTGACAACAGTGGGCATTCGTGAAGTGATAAAGTTGACCTTATGTCTGATGTTTAAGGGTATTTGAGGTAGAGCAAGGCGATATGGCAAAAATAAATATCACAATTTTCTTGGAGTCAGATCACGATTTCAATTTTATTACGATTCTAGCCTTTTAGTCTTTTTGAATTGCCTTTTAGGTGAATAAAATCATCTGTTTTTTTCATAAAGTTAATTTCAGCTGTCACTACCTACAATCAAGACGATTTCAGAAAGAAACAAGCGACCAAGCATTTAAAAAAGTCCAAAACAAGCAACTCCAGCCATTCAGTAAAAGTTAATAAAAGAACATTGTGTGTCGTCACAAAACAACTGTCAGTGATCGTAGAATATTTTAACAGTATTAAAAACGGTCTTTAGACATGGAAATATGTTACAGCATATGCTACTGTTTTCTGTCATTATTTATAGTGATGCACCGATCCGATACTAGGATCCGATATCGGTGCAGATTCAGGAAATTTTCCTGGATCGAGTATCGGCTGATATCATAATTGTACCTTTAATTGGACAAAGTTATTGGCTGGTGATTCAGAAAGTCTCATATTATTGGATATTTTATTCAGATTAAGTTGTGAAGTTGTGGCTTGCTCTATAACTAACAGTTACATAACACTAAGTGACAAAATCAGTATCGGTTGATATCGGTATCGGTAGATACTTAAGCCAATGTATCAGAATTGGTATTGGAACTGAAAAGCTGGATTGGTGCATCCCTAATTATTTACAAAAATAACAAAGTTATACAAACAGCAGAAGTATAACACTACTCACAATACTACAGAGAAAATGATCTATATTCATCCAATATTTAGTTCTACAGTGAAGTGAGCAGATGACATGTCAGAGCCAGATTTACTCAAATGGATGAACGTTTTGTTATGTTTACATCTTTACCCTGGGCATTTGGAATGAAATGCCCAGGGATCCTCTCTCTGCTCTTCAAGTTGTTCGCGCTCCGACACTTTGGCTCATTCACACTGAACTCATTAATGTGAGAGAACCTGTGTTGTGGGATAGATCTATAGCAATGAAAAGTCCTGCAGTGTGTTTGTTTTGGATGAAGCCGTCGCTGCTGATGCAGAGAGTTTCTGTCTCACAGCGCCTCTACAGACAAAAAGGCAGATGTGTCTCTACCTCGCTGATTCGATTGGCAAAAAGTGAATTGTGAACGCGAGCCAGTTTAGAGAAAGATACTGTATAATGTTGCAACATTGGTTCCCAATCAAGCCGAGTCAGGTTCGGTTTGTGTTGTGAACGCAGCCTTAACGGAAGTCCCACTGTATTTAAGACTACTGAAAACCTTTTTTAACCATATCATACCATTTTCTTTATTTTATCTGAGGACCCAAACGTGCAAAAATAGTTAAAAAATTGTGTCTTGTACCATTCTTAAGTCAAGGGAATCTTATCATCTCAATATAAACAAACGTACTTCCTGGATTTTAGTGAACAAACGATATATTAATAGACGAAGATGAGACTTGAATCTGTCTTTGGGAGAACCTTTTTGCAGTCTGTGTTTTTACCTGCACATCTCACAGTCGGCGACATATGGCTACTGCACGGACATGTTTGACCGTGTTCAATGACCCCGTCTCACGCTGAGCCATCGTCTGTCCAGCAGGAAGTACAACATGTTTAAGCCCCGCCTACCACTCATGCGACCCTGATTTACCCCTGCGTGTCTCTGCGGGAAACCCCAAAGCTCTGCAGGCGTCCACACACTTCCTGTTTACACACCCACACACAGCAGCAACACAATGACCCCACCTAAAAGAGTAAAGTTAACTCTTTCAGTGACGGCCCTGTTATAGCTTTGACCCTCTTCCCTGTCAGGCCTTTTTGCTCATTTTAAACAATATTCACAGCTCCACAAAACCTTGTGCAACTGGAATCATGACTTATTTTACATCAAAAAAAATTAGTTGGTCTACATTTGTTGTTCCATTTTTATAGGCATTTGACATTCCTTGTTTTCATTATTTATCAGCGTTTGGAGATAAACTTTGAAGAAAACGTACTTTTTCCCAAGACAAACTTTATGTCAGCGTTGTTTTCTTCTGAACATGAGCTGAAATAATGTCTTTAGGATAAAAAAGTACAAGGTTTACATGATTAAAACAATCCTTCAATAGGAACAATATACACAAAGATGTACTAAATGTTCTTTATATGTAAAAATAAAAATACAACTTTAGAGTCACACCTTTAACCAATCTTTGACCTCTTTGAAGTCCAAGTCAAGTTCAGGTTCTCAGATTTTAGCCTAAAGTCTTTTTAAGTCTTTGCATCAAATTACTGAATACATTTTCTATTTCTACAAATACTTCATCTAAAATAAATTTGTGGCCAGAAAACAGAAGTGAGGAGAGACATGTTGCAGTTTGTTGATGAAAAATTACACAATATATTTTTGAGTAATATATATATATATATATATATATGGTAACACTTTAAAGTACCGCCCGCTAGTTAATAGGTAACTACGGGGGTACTTACTGGTACTTACTGGTACTTCTGGTGTTAGCACCAGTGGTAGTTACTGGTAACTACAGTGGTACTTGTAGTGGTACTTAGAGTCACAAGTACTGGTTACTAAAGTGACAGTTACCAGTATATTTAGTATTAACTACAGTGGTAGTTACTAGTACTTAATTGACAGTTACTAAAATAGCGCCCACTTGTTAATAGGTAACTACGGGGGTACTTACTGGTACTTCTGGTGTTAGTACCAGTGGTACTTACTAGTAACTACAGTGGTACTTGTAGTGGTACTTACAGTCACAAGTACTGGTCACTAAAGTGACAGTTACCGGCTAGTTAAGTATTAATTATAGTGATAGTTACTGGTACTTTTGTGGAATGATAATTGGGATTATGGTGGCATCATTTGTACTAATTAGTGGTACTTATACGGGTACCTCTAGTGATACTTAATTGTGTACTTGGTGGTTCTATTTGTGATGCTACACAAACAAGGTAAAGACTGTTATGAAAGAAGTTTATTACTGCAAATATTGTGTATAATACAGATTATGATAAAAATCAAACACTGGGCAATCTAATACAAAGAGACACCTCTTTATTATGCTCACAGCCACAACAGATATGAAACACATTAACAATTTACAAAATGTTTATCAATAAACCCCAAAAAATATTTGCATACTACAGCTGGTTGAGCTTTAAACAGTAATTACTAGTAAATAATGTATTGAGCACTAGCTAAATTACAGTAAAAGTTGGTAGTAGTTCCAAAAAATAAAAAAAAACACTGACAGCTGGTTTTCTTGTACAGTTTAATACAGTGGTACTTCACTGGTAGTTACTGCATTAATTAACTGTTAATTAACACTGACAGCGGGTCGTATTTTAAAGTGGACAAGGTGGTACTTCACTGTCAGTTACTACATTAATTAACTGTTAATTAACACCGACAGCGGGTCGTACTTTAAAGTGGACAATGTGGTACTTCACTGTCAGTTACTATAGTAATTGATAGCTAACTAACACCGACAGCGGGTCGTACTTTAAAGTGGACAAGGTGGTACTTCACTGTCAGTTACTATAGTAATTGACAGCTAACTAACACTGACAGCGGGTCGTATTTTAAAGTGGACAAGGTGGTACTTCACTGTCAGTTACTACAGTAATTGATAGCTAACTACCACTGACAGCGGGTCATACTTTAAAGTGGACAAGGTGGTACTTCACTGTCAGTTACTACAGTAATTGATAGTGTAACGGGTATGGTCTTACACATGTCCTGAGCGGGAGTCGAACCCGGGTCTCCCACGCGCCGGTCAACCTGACAAACGCACTGAGCTAAAGGGAACCCAGTTTGTTTGTGGGTTCCTATACCTGAGGGAGTGAGTTTACTATAGTAACTGACAGTGAAGTACCACCTTGTCCACTTTAAAATACGACCCGCTGTCAGTGTTAGTTAGCTATCAATTACTATAGTAACTGACAGTGAAGTACCACCTTGTCCACTTTAAAATACAACCCGCTGTCAGTGTTAGTTAGCTATCAATTACTATAGTAACTGACAGTGAACTACCACTGTAGTTAATACTAAATATACTGGTAACTATCACTTTAGTTACCAGTACTTGTGAGTCTAAGTACCACTACAAGTACCACTGTAGTTACCAGTAACTACCACTGGTACTAACACCAGAAGTACCAGTAAGTACCCCCGTAGTTACCTATTAACTAGCGGGCGGTATTTTAAAGTGTTACCATATATATATATATATATATATATATATATATATATATATATATATATATATATATATATATAATATATATATATATATATATATATATATAAAATGATCCCTCTCACCCTACGCGGGTGGTCTCATCCGCCTCCCAAGCTCGGGTCCTCTACCAGAGGCCAGGGAGCTTGAGGGTTCTGCGCAGTATCCTTGCTGTTCCTAGAACTGCACTTTTCTGGACTGAGATGTCGGATGTAGATCCAGGGATATGTTGTAGCCACTCATCCAGTTTGGGGGTCACGGCCCCAGTGCACCAATCACCACGGGCACCACTGTTGCCTTCACCTTCCAAGCCTTCTCCAGCTCTTCTCTGAGCCCTTGGTATTTCTCTAGTTTCTCATGCTCCTTTCTCCTGATGTTGCCATCACTTGGTATTGCCACATCCACATTGCCATATATATATATTATATATATATATATATATATATATATATATATATATATATATATATATATTATATATATATATATATATATATATATATATATATATAAACAATGTTCTGTCTTTTTAACTTGTTACAGCGTTCAGAAAACATCAGATTAGTCCTTGAATATTCTAACATTATCAATTGGATGTACTGGTACAAAATATCCCAGTCAAAGCAGATGTCAGTGCTCTCAGCAGATACATGACATAGCACTTAAAACCCGGTGGAATAGTGGAATATTCCTGTGTGTTTCTACAGCTGATCGACTTCTGTGTCTGCTGCTGCTGTTTGACACAATGTGAGTTTGTTCTGGTGTTTCTAAACTGAGCCTCATTGTGCTGCTGCTGCTGCTGGAGGACGACGAGGACGAGGACACAAACTTCCTCCTTCACAATAGAAACAATCATCTTTTCCTGAGCTTCCGAACAGTGTCCCGGGAGCGCTGCTGCTGCTGCTGTTTAATAATACACTCACATACAACAGCACAATCTAAATCTGCCCCACCAGCAAAACATGAGAGGACTTACAATGAATGAATAATAAGACTACGCTTTCACTTTCTAGACTTTATGAGCCTGATCTATCAAGCCAAGTGCAAAAATCGTGTTATTTACTAAACAAAACAGACATTAATCACCTCTAATTCTGCATCTTTAGATTGTATGTGAGAGAAAAAAATCTGCCGAGGTTTTGCTCCCCCTAACCTGTTTTTGCACATGAGCAAGTGCTTGATTAGTCTGATAAATCCTATATGACGTCAGCATTGATTTGTCCACTCAAAACTGTTTAATAATCGTTAATTAGTCTGTATAGGTTCCCAAACATGACTTAAGATGTGTGAATTTACTGCTTTTACTTAAAAAAAACAAACAAAGAAACACAAACCTAATTTGTGTTGTAGCTAGACACTGTCAGGTTAAAATATTAGATTTTAGTTTGGGAACTTTTGCCACGACTTCTTTTTAGTAGACTAATCAGTCATTGAGTCTTGACTGCTGACCTAAAGCAGTAATATCTCCATTAGTGCTGCAACTAAGAATTATTTTGTTAATCGATTAGTTGATCAGAACACACTTTGTTTAGAACACAAAAGTCAATGTGAATACAAGATTTTTGCAAATTTCAATCCAGACAAAGCTGAATTATTGTCACTTGAGTTCATTTTGGAAGTAGAAACAAAATAGTTTTTCATCACATGAGAAGAAAATACCTAAAATGATCCTAAATTAGACCATAAATCCATAACTTTAGTAGCATTTATTTTAACTTAAGCATGGTTTTACTGACTTAAAATAAGACTCTCCAAAGGAAAAATCGTTTCGCTAAGAATTGACCCTATTTTGTCCCGCCTACTTTTCTAGGACTTGCACTTCCTGTTTAGCTGCATTTAGCCTGTAGATTTCAGTCGACGGGTTTATTTTAACTGTCATTATATTTAATTAAAATACACGTTAGCTACCTTAACAGAGCTAAACAGGAAGTGCATTTCCAAGCGAAGTGGGCGGGACAAAATACGGTCAATAGAGTTGACATAATAATCACACAAATATCTTGTACTGTTTGCAGATGTCATTGGCTTCCATCACAATTATTCAAGATCACATTTTTGTTTTCTAACACTGACTTATTTAAGATTGTGTTTTATTCTAGTAAAAGCAGAGAATTCACAAATCTTTTCTGCATGCTTAGAGTTTCCGATCGATTAGTCAATGAATTTGTTAAAGCCCTAATCTCCATAGCAACAAGCAGGCATCAAACCTTTACTTATAATACACTGCTTTTTAAAAATATTTCATCTTTGATATAGTTACACATATTGAAACTACATAAATATACACTGTGGTTTGGCCTTTATTAGAAACTAAATATGATTATGACTTGACAGTAACTTAAACGAGAGAAACGTTCAGCTTGTGGTGATGAACGTGATTCATTTTTTTCACATCACGCGAGTTCTTGTGGTCTGCTGCTGAGGCGACTAAAGGCAGAGGCCCAGCGCGGTGATTAATTGATTAAAAGAAGGTGCAGCAACAGTTCTGGCAAAACTCTCTCATTAGGATCTAGCACAGCATAATAATCAATGAAATTACAGATTAAACTGCTCTGTCACTCCCAAAACACTGTATTTATTCTAATGCAGAACTAGGGAAACTGTTGTAAATATAAGAAAGTAAAAAGAAGAAGCAAAAATGAGGATAAACTCAATATTTTGAGAATAAACTCACAATGATATGAGAAAGTTTATTGTACAAGAATAAACTCATACAAGTACAAGAAAAAGTAGAAAATAGTTTCTCCAAATAAAGTCAAATATAAAAAGTTGCAAGTTCTCAAGATAAAACTTGACGACTAAGACTATAATTTTATTCATGGCGATAACGTAAAAACACATGGGACATTGTAATAAATAACAAATTCATAAAGTCTGACATTTATTGTTTTTTTTTTTTTTTTATAAAAAAAAAACAAAAACAAAACAAAACAAATGTTTGACTTATGGGGTGCACGGTAGCAGAGTGGTTAGAGCTCTGGCTTCCCAATAAGGAGATCGTGGGTTCGACTCCCGGGTCGGACCATATCAACATCACACGATCTCTCTGGGTGGAGTTTGCATGTTCTCCCCGTGTCACTGTGGGTTTTCTCCGGGTACTCCGGTTTCCTCCCACCTCCAAAAACATGCATGTTTAGGTTAATTGGCATCTCTGTAAATTTCCCTCAGTGAGTGAATGAGAGCGTGAATGATTGTCTGTCTAACCCTGCAACGAGTTGGCCACTGTCCGGGATGTTCCCCCGCCTAAGGCCCAAAGTCACTGGGATAGGCTCCAGTCACCCGCGACCCCTAACGGGATTAAGCGGTAGAAAATGAATGAATGAATGTTTGACTTATCGATCTAAAAACAGCCAAAGTTATATTCTTCAGCAGGCACTGAAGACATTATAAAGCTTTGATACTGTTCTCTCTTAAAATTGCAATTTTAATCTTTCAGGCTTAATCTTGAAAAATTTAAACTTTCTTTCTATGTCGTAAAACTTTATTCTCAGGAAAAACAGTGACTCTTTCTTTGTAAAAATACATTTACTTTTCTTGTTTTAAAGCTTCTACTTTAAGATAATAATTTAATGATAATCTTGAAATGTTGCAGGTTTATTTTTTTTGGTTTTATGAAAATTTTTTATACCAACGTCGGCAGTTTGGCGTTTAATCATTTGTGTAGGTTTAAATATGGCCCTTTGGTAAAAATATTTGCCCAGACTAGAACTATACTTCTTTTTTCCCACGCTTTAAACCTTTTAGTCTTTACAATGATGTGGCTAAATTATAGATTCTCAGATTTGCTATAAACAAGAGTGGTCTTCATATGTACTTGTTTCTCTTTTTTAAATCTAGTTGGTGCAGCTTATATTCATACAAATACAGTGTTTAGTGTCAGCCTCAGATACAGTGGAACAACATGAAAGGCCTCAAAAGCAGCGCTGTGTGGGAGGAAAACAATGTTATAGGTTCAACAAGGCTCTGCTGCTCTGTATCTGCAGTTTACAATGGACTTTAGAGAGAAAACCCACACATAAAGTTCTTTTTACAGCAGGAAAGTTTTAGGGACAAATTCAGAGATGTGGTTTTATCTCAAGCTGGTTTTAAATTGTGCTAAAATGTAGATGTTTACTGTTATTTAGTCAATGAATCTGTCATCAAAATGTTTTATTATAGTTGACCAGCATGGACTGCGCCAGGGTGGTCACTTTCAATAAATATATTTAAATATTATCACATGGACCATAATAGTTCATAGACACCTGTGAGAAACACTGCATCAGTTGTATTTGTATGTGCTTCTGAAATCTAAATGACAAAAAAATATGTGTATGCATGTCTATTTCAGGCCAAAAAAATTTACAGTTACACCTTTAAGTTAAAGTTAAAGGAACAATACCTGTGCCTTGGCTTCTTTGAAAATGGAAACAAACGTAAATATTAATTTTAAACTTCTTACTTCAGTAAACATGATTTGCTCACTTACCTAATACATTCTGAGCCTCTGAAATGTTCATCACAATGTGTTTTAAGCTTTTTCACAGCTGTTAGGAGCCAGACATGTCTATATTCTAACAGTAGTTAGCCACAATGCTAACAGCAGCAACAACAACAACAACAACAACAACAACGAACACATTTGGTGAAGTTTGGTGAACAAACAAAGTCAGGACATTGCAGACTTTTTTCATGTGAATAGATACATTAACACGATATCTGTGCTTGGGGGAAATTGATTTTAAGTTATTTAATTGTAAATAAAAATGTAGTATAGTCTCTGTAAATACTAGCCCAGCATTTGTGAAAACACAATATGTAACTGCTAATAAACTTTAGAAAAAACTAACTTCGAGTTTACTGACGTTAGTGTTGAATTGAATGTTTTTTATGACTGGGGAAAGATTTCTTGCGACTTTATCAAAAATAATCCGTGTATCATTCGTTTAATTGATTTTCAATTTCAAAACAAAAACAAAAAAAGGAAAAGTTAGACCTTTTTTCCTTTTTTTGTTTTGATTCATAAAACAAATAACAATAAAACGGGTTGATTTTGTTTTTTTTCCATTTGGTTTCAAAATTGAAAAAACGAACATTGAAATACTGTCTCTGAGCGTAGTTTCTTTTTTAATTTACCTTTATTTGTTTTGCGTGAACCGGAAGTTTGTCTCGGCCGGGTGATGTGGGCGGGAGCTCAGCTCAGTGCCAGATAAAAGCCTAAAAGACGTGCTGCTACCTGGGGTTGTGTGCAGGGGAACTCGTTTTAAACTGAATGAAGAGAAGTGCGCTGCCCCGCGTTTATACCACTGTACACCGCCCGTTTCCTTACAATGCAGTATTAGTATAAATACGGTGTATAGTCACGTGTGTGTGATAGTGGCGCACTCGGTAGAGCATTGCGCTCTAGACCCCCCACTTTTTTTTAGATTTTTAAGGAAGCAAAAATCAGGTAACTGTTAGGCCTATAGCACATTTAAGCATTTTTAGCGCAATGACACTTAGCATTGGCATTCCTACTGACTGTGGCATAACAGTGATTATTTTGACAAAAAGTTCAGTTTATTTAAAGGTGCAGTGTTTAACTTTCGGGAGGTGAAAAGTCATCTACGCAATTCAATAGAATTATAAAGCTAAACCTACACTTTAGGACTTTTACATTTGGAGATGAATACATTTTATGACATAATATGAAAAAAATAAGCTAAACGAACCACTATTCTGCAGAAACAAACGTGTTCAGGCCCTTCTCCAGGCTAAATATTAGACTATTTTAGGGCCACGCAAGCCCGCTCAGAGTAAAATCATAGACTTTTATTTATTATTTAGTATAACAAAGGCATATAAATGAGAAAAATATGCATTTATGGCCAAAAAGTTTCGCAGTGCACCTTTAATGTTCTAATAATTAACACATTTATGTTGGAGAATATTGACCAAATATGTTTTAAAAATTATCTAATATATATTTTTTTAATAATAGAAAATCTACCATGTTCCTTGTCAGGTTTGCAAAACTTCCTTAAGAAAACATTAGCAAAAACAATATAAATGTGGACAAAGCCATGAAACAACATAATAAACTGCTGGGTCACTGCTAGTAAGTTTTTCACTCTGTACTATCAAAATATTCTTTAATAAACACTATTTTTAGTATTCAGCAATGTTAAAACTCTTCATTGGTTTAACATGAGACCGACTGAACATTCTTCTGTTGTGACGTCACCTTCCTGAGCCTTATTCAAATGCTCTCGTCTGTTGTTTTGGTTGCACACTTTGCCACTGTTGTCAGCGTTTTCTCATTGAAGTGTGGGGCTTTTTTTCCACGTTAAAGAAGCTGTAAAACCTCACCACCACATCCTCTGGTTTAGTCGCTTCTAATGACGATCGGTGCACTAACATTACAATAGGCTTTTACGATTGGGCAAAGTGTTACGAATGCGTGTGAGAATGGGCACGTGAAACCTCATCACTGTGACTCAGAACAATTCTGCTTCAATTGTGACAAAAAAAAAGATTGTCTCTAGTGAGTACACCTGAATATAAGATGCACCAACTAGATTAAAAAAAGGAAAAAGTAGCCTAGGCTGCATGTATTTATAGGTCAATGAGAAGTTTAGCCACATCACTGTATAAACAGCAGAATTCAAAATTTGTGGGGGAAAAAAGTAGCGGCTTATAGTTCAGATTAAATGGTACAATTATGTTTTCTTTAATATAATTAAAATGACAAAACAATGCATGAGCAAAAAACAAAGAGGGTTTTAAGTCAAAATTGCAACCAAAACTTAATGCATATTGAAATTAACAATGTGTTGAGGGATTTATAAGAGAAAGTTGTCAAATCTAAAACCTGACTTTTTCCTCTTATACTTGCATAAATGTTGTTAATTTTTAATACTATTCATATACATTTTTAAAGCACATTAAACAAAATTTATTTTGTTTAATGTCAGTATCTTTTGAATTGTCTCATTGCTAAAAAAAAAAAAGTTATCAAATGGGACTAGTGATACTGGAAAAAATTATCTTGAATTTTTTTTTTTTTTTTTGCCATTTTGATAATATTACAGTATTGACTGTAGGGCTGCAGTCCTTTAGTCGTTTAGTCGATTAATCGGTCGATGGCATTTTAGTCGACCAAAATGTGTATTAGTCGACTAATTCTTTTAGATAAATTTTAAGTTTTTATCTTGAACAGGAACAAAAATAGTGGTTTTGTGAGGATTTGTAATCTGCTGTTTTATACATAAATGCCATGTTTTGTAATCATTTTGGGCATAAATTGTGTTTTTTTGCATTAACTCTAATGGATACATACAAACATACTTTTAGTTTCTAAGATTTAGCCACGCCCTCTTTTTAGTCGATTAATCGGTCGATGGGACATACCTTTAGTCGACCAAGAATTTCTGTGGTCGACTACAGCCCTAATTGACTGTGTGCACAAGAGTTTTTTTTTTTTTTTTCAAAAATGTTAACTTCTTGCCGACAGGTTCATTTCCTGTTTAGTTCATTCTTATGAGATTTTCACTACCTCACCCTAAAATGAAAAATTACTAAAGATCAGGCAGTGAACAGTGAGTTTTTGGTGGTTTTCTTTGAAAATATGTTAAATACTTTACAAATGAGGAGAATATTTCACCAAAGGACCAAAGTGTGTTTATAAAAAGATGTGTTTGTCTGTCAATGCTAACGCTAAAGTCTGAGGATTTGAAAGTAAACAGCTTCAATGCACAGAGTCAATTTACACCCAAATTGTCAGTTTTGTGTAAATTGTCTTTGCATTTTCACGTTTTTTGACGACACCTGTGGAGAGATTCTATTTTAGAACTTTGATTACTTCATGTAATTTTCTACATTTTGTTGTCATTTTCTTCATAATTTGTAACTTAACTGCTGTAAAAATATTTACCACAAGAACTATCACACCAAACTAAGTCAAAAAAAAAGAAAAATGTGACAATCTGTCGTGGGCTTTAATCACCGTCTCTCCGAACATTACATTCTAGCATTAACAATGTTTAACGACTATATTGTAAACAAGGTCACAGTTTTGGAATGACCTCTGCATACGTCCGACTTGGTCAAAAGACAATTATAAACTTCATCAAAACAGCCAGACAATCAAACATGTTTAGTAAAATCTTATCATGATCACAATGCTGTACTGACAGATTTAGTTTAGCCTTATAGTTTAGTCTTTAAATTCACAGACTGGTTGTACGTTGTGGTGTTGCGGTGCGTTTTGTTTGCGTGGGCTCTTCTCGTGTCTTGGCCTGTTCCTCTTCCTGTCTCTCACACTAAGGATCACTCTGAGGTTCATGTACAACACTGACTCGACTTCTCCTCACACGTTATGTAACATCGCTCTCCTTATACGCCCGTGTCATGAAGTGTGTTTAAATATAGTGTTTTATACGTGGTTTTTAGGTGTGAAAATCATTTGCATTCATGACTTGGTAGGAAGTTTGTTTTATGTTGTTGTCGAGGATGTAAGTGTCTGAAAGTATACCTAAAATACAATAACCAAGTGTAACCAAGTGCAATGGAAAAAACTTCATAAGTGCTTGAAATTTTGATCTTGTTTTGAGTAGATTTTGACTGCCTTGAGATATGATTTGCAAATAGAACATGATAAATAAAACATAAGTAGTGATATATCAGTCGACCGATAGTTTTTGTATATCTGCCTCAGTTTTGTCCGATATCTGATCAGGCAGTTGTTTGGGCTTTTCCTCTGTGTAAAGCTGAACTCAGTCTGATTCAGTTTGGAGAAAAACGATAAGCTGTATTTTTTCTCTACCCATTTCTAATTCTGCAGTTTTGATTTTATCATTAACATGTCTAAGTTTTATTCTTGCTCTATGACTTTGTTTGCAGAACAAGCTTTAATAAGAGCTTGTTTGTCAATATTTTTATAGCATCTTCCACGACACTAAATGATTGTTTCATGGGTCAAAATACAGTCGTGCGTCATTGTGTGAAAGAGACAGACATGTACCGTTGTGAATAACAGTTTACCTTGAAGGTTTCTTTGGTACTATCTCCTAGCTAGGGCTGCTCGAGTATGATTCAAAACAATGATCAATTTCGTTTAAATTGTAATTGAAATTATTCGATTATTCAAACGATTATTTTCTTAAAAAGAGTGCAGAGCATTAGTGTGTCTTAAATGGAGAGAGTGAAGAGATCAAAGGAAAAAGTTCACATTTCTTCTCAGAGAAATACACTGTTGTAAATATTTTGTACTATTTTAAAGAAACTGGGATCTACTTTTGCAACTTAAAGAAATACAGTAGTGCTTACAAAGACATTTATGAGTTACAGTTGATAATCATGATTATTCGATAACACAATGATTACAACAATAAACCTAATTGAAATTTGACTAATTGCACAACCTTACTCCCAGCTATTGAGGGATTTTTTTGTTTATCAACACGGGTGATGTGCGCGCACCCCGCCTGTAGAAAGAGCCTCCGCTCATAGTCACAAACAGTGGAAACAAGTCAAAAAAGCTCCGTTGTCAGTAGGGGTGTAACGATTCACCTAAATATTCGAAGTATCGATACACAGCCCTTACGATCCGCTACATCGATCGGCGTTCTACTAGTTATCCTCAATTCCATCGATGCAACTTTGAATCGCTTCGAATCTAAGCCCAAAGAATCGATTTATTTAGATATATGGCGAGACATAAACCATACAGACAAACGGCATTCTTAGTAGTGTGTTTTTCACATAAACGTTTCATTAAATGCGCTTTTAATACGCTGGTTTTCTGCCCCGCGTCATCATCAAGAGCCTGCAGCGGTTGTTTTACATGGAATCTACTCCCGGATGGCAACGCCGCTGTACTGCCCAGCGGCGGAGACAGACAGCGCTGTATTCCAAATCATCCTGCGGTGCCGGTGCACACCCGTGCCCGCGAGAGCGCGGATAGCGGAAGCAACGTTACGAGGGACAAAGTCGCGGAGGGACGCCGAACCGGACCACGGAGGTAACGCTGCGAAATGACTCAAGCTTGAAAAGAACCAGACGAGCTGCAAACGCGCAACCAGAGCTGCGACGCCACACTCATGTTTATAAAACAGACTCGCTCATTTGTGTAGGCTTTTAGCTTTTAAACGTCAACGTGCTTTGGGTCAAACTCTGCAGATGTTTGTGGATTTAATATTTAATGATAAGTCACAAAGATACAATAAGTCCACAGACTTATTGTATCTCACTACATCTGTGTGAAAATGATTCAATAAGATGGTGAAATGTGGGTCACTTATTTTATTATAATACTAAACTTGTGTATAAAGGGGAAAAGTTGCAGTTTTTTATGTGGAATGAAAAATAAGTGTGTTATTAAACTGAATATAAATTTATTACCCTTATAGGCCTACTTACCCTATAATTTTATTATTTGTCATTGAGTTTTGGATTTAATGCAAAATCTTGCATTAGCTGACAACTTGTCAGCTAACGTCAAGAGTTTATCACTTTGCGAAAACAAAAGTTAAGCTGCTAAGTCAACATTTATGGATGTAATTCGATCCTACGACCCTTAGACGTTACATTTAGGAAAGTGAGAAAAACGTCGAGAAAAACACTGTCTCAAGCTTCAGGGGACAGAAGTCTATCAGACCGGTTTATACCTGATGAAAGCAGCTAGCTGTTGTCCCGTTTCGTTGTTTAATCGAACAAGTTTCCCAATGTAAACAAATGGAGAGGCGCGCTTTCTGCATGAAGCAAGCGCAGTGAGGCGGAGAGTGACGTCGACCGAAAATCCCTCTATACTTTGAAACTAAAATGAGAAAATCGGCGTCAGAAATCGGCCTTGAAAATCGGCCATTGACATCGGCAACGACAGACACAATCTTGAAATATCGGCATCGGCCAGAGAAGTAGTTTTACTTAAGCAAATAAGCAAAAAATTATATGATAAAATTATAAGCAAAAAAAGGGCAATGCGCGTCAAATAAGAATAAAACTTTCTTGTTCTCTGAGCAAATCTAAACGTAAGAAAGTCTCTGAAACAAAATGCATTCTCGACCTAATTCAGGTATTTTTTGAAAAATTATTTTAAATAATTTTAAAGTAAGTTTTTTTAGTTCAGCTGTTTTGTGATGGAGATACAGTGATGTAGTTTAGAAGATGTTTTGTAGAAAGCCTTTATTCTGTTTCGCGGGAGCCCAAACTCAGGTGGGCCGCTCTGAAGCCCCTCTGTGTCCTGATGTGGGACAGCTGCACCTGGACACTCACACAAGCCTCACTGTTGGATACGTTTAACATAAGTATGAATTAAAACACTGTAATACTTGTGCAGGCTCAGAACAAAAATCACAAACTAGGAATGTGCTTTTGCAGGTTGGTGCAAATGATGTAAGAGAAACAAGACACGGCAAGTTTATTTGTAGAAGACAAATATCATTTATGATCAATGTCATATTTAAAAAGAAGAGAGTGTAAAGGCTTCAGTCAAATGTTCAGACAAACAACATTTGTGGTCTGTAATTTAACTTTGTTACAGTATAGGCCCCATCTCGCATCTTCAGGAGGACACAGATTTTAGCAGTTTAAAGTTTTTTTTTTTTTTACAACATAATAATAAACACACATTTTACAGCCTTAGTGACTAGATCCATTAACTTGTTTTAATACGACCCTCAGTCTGTATTAAATATTATTGGTCTATTATGTCAATGTCACGTGAACAGAATCTATGAAATAAATATGAGAAGGATGGAACAAGAGCTGCACGATTTGGCAGAAATATCACGATTACAATTCGATTTTGCAATTTATGTTTTAGAAATCTGCTTCTGTTCACATTTCAAACATGTCCAGGAGGATAACAAAAGTTTTAAAGTCACTTTCCTCTCAGTTGATACTTTTTTTGTTGTTGCTTCACCTCTGCTAATAGTGTGTCAGATTTTTTAGTCAAGTTAATAAAAGAATTACTTTATTTTAAACCTTGTTTTCACAGATCCGATTAAACAACATTTTAGCTCAGCAACTAAAATGTATCCATTAATCTGTGTTTAAGACAAAATAAAATTAAAAAAGCTATGGAGTGCATGCAAAAACAGTAATTTATGTTGTAAATGAATAGAAGGATATTTGGTCAACGTCACTTTCTGCTGTACCGAGCATGCTCCATGCAGAAAGAGACGCTGTCCAGCTGGTTAGCTGAGAAAACTTCTTTGAATAAAACAACAAAACGGGAAAAGAGCAGCTGTTTAGATCAGGTATGAACCAGTCTGGCAGACGTCTGTCTCCAACACAGTCTCACTAGATGGCGTACTTTTACCACGACACAGAAACAGCGTTTTTTGACCACGAGTTCACAGCTATTTTTAGTACTTATGTTACGCTGTGCATTTAGCACGATATGAAAAGCGTAAAAATGACACGAGATTTCACAGCGTTTAAAATAGGACGAGTTTTGCTTGCAGCCACGTGGGGACGTTTTCTTCAAGTGAAACGGGTACGTTTAGGCATAAAGTTACTAAAATGGGTAAGATTGGGTCTGGGTTGGGGCAGGTTAAGATTAGAATCAGGATTTCATTAATATTCATAAATAAGAACACGTCTTAACAACCACCATTGAAATGAATGGGGACTGTGACGCGTACTGTAATTACACAAAACAGCTGTGAACTCGTGCTAATCATACCTAATTTACATATTGTGTAATGTCGTGTTAAATGTACGCTTTCTTGTGAGATCGGGCTCCTATCTCCTGAAGCTTGAGACTGTGTATTTATCACAGTTTTTTTCCCTCACCTGAGTGTAACTTTTAGGGTCGAATTTCATTCACAAATGTTGATTTAGCAGCATAACTTTTGTTTTCACACAGTGATAAACTCTAGCTAGTTGACAACAACTCTAGCTCGAGTTTTTTCTCCAGCTTGGTCAATGAGCAGCAGCTCTTTCTGCATGTCGGGTGCGCGCGCATCATCCGTGTTGAAAAACAAATACTCCTTCTAAAGTTTCCTCGTTTGTTTCTGCAAGACCTCTTTTGCATTTTAAATTTTTTTCAAGCACCATTTGGGTCAAATAAATGGTTAATTCAAAAACATATATCTTAGTTTCAGAATGTTTGCCACGCCTCTTTTTAGTCGATTCATCAGTCGATGGAACGTGTCTTAAGTCTGAACCAGAGTAAACATTTGCATAAGTGGGCGACACGGTGGCGCAGCGGTTAGCGCTCTGGCCTCATAGCAAGAAGGTTCTGGGTTCGATTCCCAGTCGATCCAGGGCCTTTCTGTGTGGAGTTTGCATGTTCTCCCCGTGTCTGCGTAGGTTTCCTCCGGGTACTCCGGTTTCCTCCTACAACTAAAAACATGTCCATTAATGCCTCCCCTGACCCTTCCCCAGGGCTCCCCTGCAAAAGAGATTCTTAATCTCAGTGGGACTTCCCTAGTTAAATAAAGGTCAATTAAAGTCCTGACAGAGCCGTTATGACACTATTGTTCAGTCTGACCTTTGTTGAGTTTTGAGTTTGTTGTGACTCATCTGTGACACACGAGACGACATGTGGGGGTCACAGGACACACTTCTGTTTTCCAGCGATGCGGATGAATGCATCAAACTAAACTTAGGTGAGCTCTCATTAACAGTGATATGGGGAAAAAAATTATATCATGATTTTCTTGGAGCCAGATCACGATTTAAATTTAATCACAGTTCTTGTAGACTGTATATTTTCTTTGAGGTAAAAAAAAAATCATCATCTTTTTCACTCTCATTGGCTAAATCCAGCTGTTGAAGGCTGATTTTCAGAGAGAAACAAGCGACCAAATATGTAAAAAAAACAAGTGACCTCAACCCTTTAATTAAAAGTTATTAAAACATTGGCTTGATTGCAACATTTTTGGACCATCGTTAACATATTTTAGACAATTAGACTTGAAAATATACTAAAATTGCTCAAATTCACTTCTTTTATGATTTGAAAGTGCAGCTCGAACAAACGCAACCTTCAAAATGCACAAAGAGAAGCTCAAAGTCGCTATAAAGAAATAGACTTGGCAACTCTGAGTTTGTATTTGAACAGACAGATTCTCATTCATGTTTTTCACTGTGGATAAGCTGATAAAACTAAACTTATGTGGTCTCTCATTCATGTTTTTTCACGCTCAAAGTGAGGCTGTTGTTGTTGGCGTGTGGGCGGCTGCTAAAGAGGCCGATTTCTCTCAAACTGAACAAACAGCAGCGCCCACACCAGCAGATGAGGAAGGCTCAAAGGAAAGACTGTGCAATTTACAGTTCACTGAGAAAAATACAGTAGATTAGACAGAAGAAAGTAATGCTTAGGTTGTGGAATGGATTGGATTTGTTATTCGGAGGATGGCTGGTGTTGGATGTTAAAGTGTGTGTGTTTATGGTCTTATTTTTTATATTTGACGTCTTGTCCACATGAAAGTAAAACAGTGATTAGTTTAAAAACAATTGACTAAACATGGAGCTGGTACAGTATTTAAAGGTCTGAAAAGGCTATAATACTAACTGACCAGAGTGTGGTGCTGTGACACTGACACAGAAAGTCACAAAACTAGAGGAAGACATGACTGAGCATGCGCAGAAAAGTTGCTAAATGTAAAATGTATTTTAAACATAGCAACATGGAGGTAAAACCTACAGAACAGACAAAAAAGTGGATTTGTGATATATATACTGTAATTTCTGCCCTATTGAGCGCACCTGAATATAAGCCGCACCCACTAGATTTAAGTTAGAAAAATGATAAAGGACATATAAGCCGCACTTGTTAATAGTAAGTCTATGAGAATCTATATTTTGCTGCATTGCCTTATAAGCCGCATAGTTCAAAGTTCATGAAAAAAGTAGTGTCTTATAATCCAGAAATTACGGTATTTGGAATATTATGACAAGGCTTCGAAACGAATTTAAGGAAGACAAAATCTGTAGTGGATTTATTTATTTTTGTTTGTGGTGAAATGAAAAGACACAATCCTAAAAAGCTAAGTAAATGATCCAGGTTAGATATAACTTGGGGTGATGTTATCATGAAAGAAGTTGTTTTGAAACTGGAGTTTTGAAATCTTTCCTCTCTGGAACATTCAGTTTAAAGTTTTCACCTGAAACACCTGATTCGTGTGGACGATGTGTGAGCTTCACATTAGACACTGTTAGATACTGTACCTTAAAGGTGCACTGTGTAACATTCTAGACGTGAAAAGTCAGCTACACTAATTTGTAGAAACAGAGAGTCAAACATGGAACATTCTTAATGAGAATAAATATATTTTGTTCCATTATGTTAAAAAGTAAAGCCAAAGTAACAAGGTATCCATGGAAACAAACAGAAAGAGACTCCATTTAGTCGTCATATAAGCCTGATTGAAAAAATAAAACACAGATTTTTTTTTTTTTTTTTTGTGAATCAAAAAGGTCTAAATTACAAAAACATGCCTTTTTTTTAAGTAAAAAAAAGCTACACAGTGAAAAAAGCTACACAGTGAGTGCACCTTTAGCAGATCTGAACAGGAAGTGCGCTGCCATAAAAAGTGGGTGGGGTAGAATAAAGTGAACAGGCCATACCTGCTTGTTAAAGCCTGATCCCGTCAGACCTCAAAAGCTAAGCAAGTTAGGGTCTGGTTAGTACTTGGATGGGAGACCGCTGGAACACCAGGTGCCACAGTGGGACATGATTAGAGTGGATTGTCTTTGTGTCCTTGGGCAAGACACTTAACCCACATTGCCTCAGTGTCTGTTACACTGGGTGAGTGGATCCCTGATTGTAGAACGCTTTTTGAGTGCCTTGAAAGGTGGAAAAGCGCTATATAAATAAAGACCATTTACCATTTAAAGACCAACAGACAATGTTTTGTCAGAGTATGACGTAGGGTTGGGCATTATAACATTTCATTGTGTATTAAGATTTTTCTGGACAAGACTGTTGTAGAGGTAATAAGACCATTTAACAAACGTGTATTTTGTCTTTACATAAAAAGGTGAAACAAAAAATACCACCTCAACGCCACATTAAGATGATTAATCTTTTCATCACCAGATCTCAGTCTCGATTCGTGTGTGGACTGTTTTTTCCCCCTTTAGCACATTAACATCACACTTGCTGCTCTTATCTGGCGAAAGCAGCTTAATTGGATTGTACGGCTCTAATGGGAATAATGTAATCACTTATTCTTTATTTCTGCTTATCGCGCGGAGCCTCCAGGTGCGCGCAGTGACAGCAGCAACATGAAAAGAAAAATTACCACGGGCTTTGCTTTTATCTCCGCTGAGAGCCGCCGTAACCTCGCTTTGTGCATTACAAACTGGACTCTAAAAATATCCCCGCTGACAGTAACATTAGTTAAATATAGATCAGAATTAGACAACCATTACGGGACGATTTACTATTCCTGGACTCATCAGTTATTCTTTATCTACAGTGAGGAAATACATGCACATTAACTCAGGAAATCAATGCGGTTAAATGGTTAAAAGGCACAAATTATGTTAGACAGACTGTTTTTCTTGTGACGATGTAGTTTAATGTGTTACAATGACAAAACAGAATTTAAGTATCACTATAAATAATACTGGGACTTCATGATGTTTATGTCACTTCACTTATAAGAATAAAACAGGCTTATTCTATTGGCAAAGCTTAGCGCAAGAAAGACAAAATATATACCTAAAGGTGCATTGTGTAGCCTTTTGACCAAGAATAAACTTAAATAAAATCATATTTGTGTCATGCCTTTGTTGCAGTAATTAATAATAAAAATTTGTGTTTTTCTTTGAGCGGCCTTGCATGGTCACAAAACAAACCATTCTTAGGCCTGGAGGAGGATCTCTTCTTAGATCTTTCCAAAGAAAAAATGTTCCCCTATCAATATCTTTTTCACACTATGGCATAAACTGTATTTTAGAAAGTCCCAAAGAGTCATTTTATCTTTCTATTTCTTCAGAATTGTGTAGTTTACTTTTCACCTCCACAAAGTTACACAGTTAAACAAAGTTATAGCTTATTTTGGTCTGTATTTGTTTCTGTGTGAGGCTGTTTTGGAGTGTTTGGAGCAACTATTTCACGCAAAATTTACTAATGTAAGCAGTTCATTTACATACTATTATAATCTTTCGAGTGCACGGTAGCAGAGTGGTTAGAGCTGTGGCAATAAGGAGGTCGTGGGTTCGACTCCCGGGTCGGATCATATCAATATCTCACGATCTCTCTGGGTGGAGTTTGCATGTTCTCCCCGTGTCACCATGGGTTTTCTCCGGTTTTCTCCCATCTCCAAAAACATGCATGTTTAGGTTAATTGAGCATCAGTGTAAATTTCCCCTTTGAATGAATGTGAGAGTGAATGGTTGCAACAAGGTGGCCACTGTCCCCGCCTATATTTCAACTCGGGTTGGTTTTAGCCAACGCATCACTCTGCTCCTCGCTGATTGGACGACCGTACTTCCTGCTTTTTGGGAATCGTCTAGAGTCCTGCGATACCTGAGCTACTAGCTGGAGTGAAATGAACTTGAGTGGAGGCACCAGGCTGGGGTGTTCACTGCAAAAAAGGCCTTTCAAAAAAATAAGAACATTTAGCTTATTTTGAGGTAAAAATGTCTTGTTCCAAGTGAAATAATCTGCCAGTGCAGTAAAAAAATACCTAGTTGTTTTGAGCAGAAATAGCTAGTTTCAAGTTCCCTTAACAAGATTTTTAAGCAAATTTATTATTGATTTAATCAATTATGTCTTCAACAGATACAGATGTGCTTACAATAGGTTTTTATATCTAGATAAGGTAATTCAGGATAGAATGTCTTAAAACAAGTCAAATAATCTTAGTAAGAAAAATCTTAAAACAAGTCATTTTGTCTAAGTTAGATTTTCCTTTTTTGCTGTGTTGTAACTTCCTCTCCCCTTTTGGCAAAATCTCGTGTGGGAGAAGGTTGATAATCTAGTTTAATCCTGTGATTTAAGTGTCCCGTTGTTGATTCCTACATAAATAAGCGTACACACAATGCAAAGGTAACCACACCGGTCACACTAATTTAGCAAAAAATTTCAATGTGCACTATCTAACAGGAGGTTCTGTGAAGATCTTGACTGAAATGTTCCAAGATTTTAGGTCATTTCTTCAATTAAAGGTTATTTTATTCCTCAAAAATACCTTGTGCAGTCTTATTGTGAGCAAGCTTGCCTCTCCATAGATCTGACTTGTGCTGCTTGTCTTTGTTGTGCTTCTCTCCACACAGACAGACAGATAAAAACACTGGTCTAATGAATGACGCTGTGGTACGGATTGCTTTTAGTGTTACAGTAGTATCTGCACAGGCCATACTGCTGCTGCATCTGCTTTGAGGTCAATGTTAAAAGTATTGATTGATTCTAGTGATCGACCAGTACTGTAGTTTTTTTTTCACGGCCAATGGGCTCCGTGTACAACTGCACAAGTCAGATCAATGTGTCACAAAACTTCTAGTAAAATGTAAACTAACAAAGAACCCAATCAATTTCTTTTCCCAAAGTCTGACTTTTGCTCCAAACCAATAAATGAACAGTGTTGGGTAAGTTACTTTATAGTTGTAATACATTGTATATACAGTAGTTACAGGGAATGTACTTGTGCACTGCACAAGTGTCAAAGTTTAAGAACAAGGGCACCATCTTTGGCATTTAGTGGCACTGCACTTTTCCTTATTACTAGTGATAGACCGATATATCGGCTGGCCGATATTTTGAGGCAGATATTTGGATTTTTTTGCACATTGGCTATCGGCCTTATTTTGGCCAATATTTCATCAAGCAGTTGTTTGAACAGTTGTCTGCACTGAAGAGCTGCTCTCACAGTGATCAGCTGAACTCCAAGTTATAGTTTTGGAGAGAAATTATATGGTTTATTTTATGACTCTCTGTTTAGCTGTGTTTTGAAAAGGAGCACTTTCTTGAATTACTCTTCAAAATATTCTGTAAAGTGCATAAACATGTTGTATTCATTAAAACAATGAGACAAAATAATAGTTTAGATTGAACGTTTTCTTTTTAGGGATGACTATCTCATCTCAGCTATGTTTTTTAAAAACTAAAATAAGAAAATCTGCCTCAGAAATCGACTGTGAAAATCGGCCATTGGTATCGGAATCGGCTGGCGAAATGCAAAAAAAAAAAGAAAATGGTATCGGACCAAGAAAAAACCCATATTGGTCGATCTCTACTTATTACTCAACTGAAGACGAATCTTACGGCTCAAAAGTTTCTTGTTGAGATGTTAGTTTCTGCATAATGTTTTCTCAGATAAGAAAATGAAGTTATTACTCTGAAAATGTAGATGCTGACTATTTTCTTTGTCATTCTTTATAATCATTAGATGAGTGTCCCATTGATGTCCAGCGCAGTTCAGAGATTCCTCCATTTCTCAAAAGCATGTCGGAGTTCCTTACACTTTGCCGTCTTCTGTGTGTTGGAAATTATTAATTTGCTTGTTTACACTGGATTTACATACAGTATATTTGTCAAGATAAAGTGTGTTTTTAACAAGTTTCCTTTTGTTACAACTACAAAACCATTTGAACACAACCGACTATCTAGTTGGTTACGATCTTTTTCAGGGCAAATGAAGGCAGCATCACAATGTTTTTGAAAATCAAATAAATCAATGTTTTTGTCTTTTTCAGGATGTAACAGACTCATCAGCACAAGTTACATCTTTAATCACTTAATCATATTTCCGTCCAAATGTAGACATTAGTTACATAATTCACAGTTAGTCATCAGTCAACCTCATCAGAATCTTCCCACACAATTATTACACACATATAGACTATTTCTGCGCTCGTCATTTGGAGAATATGAGAAACCAGTTTAGCCCGCAGACTTTTATGAACTCGTCACATTAGCTGAATATTCACGAGCAAACTTTATGAGAAAGGTGGAAGTGGGAGAACCACGATCCCCTATAGCGAGAAGTGAACTTGTGCAGATGAATTATTAACAGTTAAAACAGCCTCACAGACCGACTGCAGAGAAAAGAACTGTATTTAATGAATGGAAAATGCCCACAGTCAGATACATTTATTAAAAGAGATATGCTATGTAAAATACACTTTCTCTAGATTTGTGTTTTTTTATGTGTTTAAGAAGAAACTGTGACATATGTAGATTAATAATTCACATTTTGTTTGTTGTAAAGCACTTGAGATATGATTTTTCTCTACATTTATGAAAAAAAACTATGACGTGCAGATCAAAAAATCACATTTTGTTTATTGCAAAACACAAAAACGATCTAAGACGACAGGTCCATTGACTTCTTGTTTAAAACTGCAAAACTAATGAGCCACACCTCTTTATTGTGAAATTTAAACAATTTTTTACTATTGGAAGTGTCTACATGAGGATTTTGAACCTTACAAGTTTTATTCACAATCCTTTTTTTTTTACCTGGCTCACGCCAGATGGATCTGTGTTGAGCTACGATTTGAGTTCTTCCACAGTATCCATCTGGAACTTGACTCGCTGAAAGAAAGCGTTCGGGAAAAGGTGCGGTGTTCAATGAAATACTTCGAGCTGATTGGATGTGGGGCCTACCTTATTTGTGCTTAGCCAATCAGAGCAACAATTCGTAGTGGTGTAGCCAATGTCCACGTGGGATAGAACAAGTGTCACACATACTGCTCTTCTTTCATAAAGAAAGCACTATGTATTTCTGCTAAAACCACATCAAAAGCAGCAGAAACACGTACATCCACGGAGCAGCCATCTTTGTTTCGCTTGAATCAGACTCGGCGTTAACAGCCCGTGTTAGCCCGCCCTGCTACAATGTGATTGGGTCTCAAAACCACGCTGCTGTGATGTGACTGAGCTGAACCACCGCTGTTTCAGACTCTCAAACCAATCGGGCGGCTGGAAGGCCAGATGGTTTATCTCGTGTTTGTGAATTCACAAATGTCACGAGATAAATCATCTGGCTGGCCAGGTTAATATTTTTTTGTAATTGGAGGTGAATACAGATAAGTGGGTATATGATGTGAGTATTTTCTAAAATTGAAAAAGAGAAAACTCTGATGCAAGTTTCGAACCTGCATTTAAATCTGTTGCACCTCGCACCAATGGAATATTATGAGACAGACAGGACGTTGCAGACTAATTTTCAGCTGAATAGATACATTATATCTGTGCAGGGGGAAAATGTCGAATGACCATATTTTCAAAATTAAAAACTCTGGGACACATTCAAGATTTTGCAGAGGTGTCGAACATTTGTTGAAAATAGCAGGTAAATAAGTACAGTCTTATGCACTTAGTCAATTTATGGCTCATTCACACTCATGTTCACAATTTATGTGAATTTACATATGTTGAAACTTCTGTCAGTGCAAATTGGTGCATTTTTTCTCATGTTTTGTTCATTTTAAAGCACGGTTTTCTTCTTTTTGACGAAAGAATAACAATGAGTTTTCAAAAATCGAGATGAGTGGGACATGTCTTGTGTTAAACTGGGAGAAATAAGTGGATTTGGATACATTTGCTGGACATAGGACGCAGGGCTCAAAATAGGGACTGTCCCAGGTAAATAAGGTTCTGTTTAACCTATTTTATTGTTAAAAATATCAAGTATTAGTCCCTTTAAATGTGCTGCCTGTTACAGTAAAGTTTTACAATGACGAAGCAGGGCTTATCAGTTCTGCAATTTAGAACAGGAAGTCAAAAGTCATGTCAAGTCATGTTTTACAATGAACAAAATGTAACTTACTGCTAAACACATGTGATAGTTTATTACTAAATCCATAGAAGCACAACAACTTAAATCCAACATGTGTTAAAAAAAAACTTAGCTATCTTTTCCATCAGAGTCGTTTTATTAGTCTGAACGTACATAACCTACATTTCTGTTCAGCTGCCCAGTTTATCCAGATTCAGAGGCGGATGAATAATTCACAAGCGTTTCTTTTTCCAGTGACATTTTCGCACTCGCGTCCCTGAGCCGTTTGTGTGTGAGAGATTTTTCCCTCTGTGTGTCTGTCCTCGCCTGAAGCCGCTCTGCTGTTTTACTCACTCACAGTTTCCACACAGGTGTCAGTCCACAACGCTCTGCCGTTTGTTTCTGCTGCTACGAAACGGGTTTAGACGTGAATCACTCGGCAAATGTGTTTTCTCATAGGCCCGTGTGAATGATTATATTTAACTCATTATGATACTTCTATGTAAAGGTTCATGGTCTGTGGAGGATTTAATGTTCTGTCTGAAGTGTATTGCTCATAATTATCTTGAAAAATAGCAACAAGGTCCTGGGTTTGGCTTTCTATGTGGAGTTTGCATGTTCTCCCCGTGTCTGTGTAGGTTTCCTCCGAGTACTCCAGTTTCCCCTAGCACTAAAAACATGTCCAGCAGTGCCTCCCTCCTCCTCTGTCCCTAAACTGCAGAGAGAAATTAGTTGTACAGTAGAGCTAGAATCTGGTACAAGCATCTCTGCCACAGGTTAGAACATTTATTCAGTAAAACACAATGAACATGATTATATTTAGGATTTCACCAAAGATTTTGCCTGTTTTCACCTAGATTGGATATTTTTTATGAAATTTGTAGTTGTATTTTGTTCAGCAATGTGACATATGTAAAGCTGAACCCACAACTGTTACCTAGCCGTATTGTAAATGTGGCCAAAACCCACATAAATGACACAGATGTTTTGATTTGACAAATTATAATATCTTGGAACACTAATGAATAAATTAAAAAAATGCTTATTTAGGCTGCTCTCACACTAGCAGCCTTTGGTCCAGACTTTAGGACCTTCCAGTAAGGTTTGGTCCTGATCCCGACCAGTGAGAACGCAAAATTTCCAACTTAAGACGAAATCCATGAAATGACAGACGTAAAGACGAGAGAACGTAAAACTAAAAGACTCAAATGTGAGGAGAAAAGGGAAAGACAGAGCCTGAAAACTACTGTAAACTAACGTCAAGTTTTTTTTGCGACAGCACACACAGAAAACTATTGAACCCAAACTATTATATTAGAACACTTTTGAAGATTCTAAGTCTGAATCTGAATGTCTGCTGCTGTGCTGTGATTGGTCCGACTGAGCTTAGCCGCCTCCCTAAGTGCGCAGTGGGCATCTCTCCAAATGGATTCTCTGGATTTTGTGAAAATCACAAATATCTATCTAGTAGAGCCAGGTTTGGTAGTCAACATGCATACATTTTTGGTTGAAATCACTGCTTAAGCACACTTTTTCAAATTAAACTTGAGTGGACCACCTAAGCTCAGCCAATCAGAGCGCTGCTTTCAACAATCATAACAAGACATAAAATACTTCAATATTTGACTCAGACAGTGCACAGCGACACAGTGTTCTGATTTAGTCAAAACATGTTGCATCCACTGCGTTTTTTGTGAAAAAAAAAAAATAATAATAATAAAAATGCTAAAAAAAATCACCACAGCTTTAATATTTCTCCAGTGAGTGACCGCTGAGGTGACTTCTGTTCCTCTGACCACATCCTAAAAACACCACTGTTTCATATTGTTAACATCTTCTTTAAACATAAGTCTTGTATCATAGACTTGCTTGTCTCTAGATAGAAAAGGAAAGACAGTAACCCAAAATATAACTACCTAAAGTATCCACAAGACAAGAAGCTGGTCTCTTTACCCGAAAAGTTACACATTGCTCTTTTGATGTAATAATAAAGTGATTTCTCTTTCTTTTCTCCTCAGGCTCAAAGCTCTGGTGTCGACAGGAGGCCGAAGTGTCCAAGCCGCCTGTGACTGGTGAGTTTTCAGGGGCAGATGTTTCCACAGATGTTCAACACGACACTGACTCACTGCTGTAAGGAGAGAGACACTGCCCTCTGCTGGTGCCTGTCTGTGCACCCATTGGTATACCCCAAGTGTATACACTGTTTTCCCTTCAGTTACGGATGGATACAGAGCTAAATGCAAACACTAACTTTTAAAGATCTGACAATGATTTTGGAGAGTTTGCTAAAATACTAAGATCGACTGAAACTTTTATATTTTTAAACAAGTTAGTTAGAATATTAAACGTCACTATTAAGTTATTTCCACCAGTCATATCTTCAGCTAAAGTATTATTTTTTTGTGTTCTGAAATATAAAGCCATATTGGCTTCACAACACAAAAAGTCCACAGAAATTGATCTCATTACTTAAGCGTATTTGTAGAAGTTAAATTATCAGATAAATGTGAAAATGTCCATATAATTTATTACAAAAGAGCAGAAAAGAATCACCCTTACATCGTGATATAAAAGTGAGAAATATAATGTTTGTTCTGCTGTTTTTTGCAGTGCTATAGACAATTTATTAGAGTTTGGCATATTTAAAACAATCATCATAAGTTTAACTACATTCCATACACGACCCAATACCCAAACTGACTAAAAACTAGAATAAGTCACTACAGGGCACTTAATAATAACATGGGCCCAAATGTGTTTTTGTCCTATTTTTTTCAGTTTATTTATATGTTTTGTATTTGAAGCAAACTCAAATGTTTAAAACACCAATTTAACCAAAGTTAAGTGCATTTATAAACATTTAAAACATGCAGACGACCAAAGCACATACATAAGACCAGAAGTGTGAACCTTGGACTTAAGTCACTGTTTTGATGACTTGAATATGACTTGATAATATGGACTAAGACTAGATTTGGACTTGAAGTTTAGCTAGCTAAATTGGAAAATCTATCTAGACTTGCTTAAAATGACTTGGAATAAGAATCTTAATCCAGATTTGAGCTGTTTTAACTGGATAAGATTTAATTTCTTATGTAATGTAAAAAATTTCACTGGTCTGCTTATAAGAGAATTTAGCTTAAAACAAGAACAAAAATTTGCCAATGGGTTGAGAACAGTTTTCTTAACCCGTTGGCAAAAAATTAGCTCAAAATGAGAAGCAATGTCTTGAAATAAGTTCGAAACACTTTGAAACAAGGAAAATAGTCTAGGTCTTGTCAATAAATCGAGGTTAAATTAATCAAAATCCTTGAAATTAGGTTCAAATCCTAGAATCAAGCAACTTTAGCTATTTTTTTCCAGTGTAAACTAAAAGCAGACTTGGGACGAGACTTAGACTTGAGGCCAAAGACTTGAGACTTACTTGAGATATTGTTGGACTATTTGGGGAACAGATTAATCACATTTTTTCTCTTCTCTCCCTCTCCTCTCTTCTCTCCTCTCTCTCTCTCTCTCTTCTCTCCTCTCTCTCTCTCTTCTCACTCTCTCTCTTCTCTCTCTATCTTCTCTCTCTACTCTCTCTTTTTTCTCTCTCTTCTCTCCTCTCTCTCTCTCTTCTCTCTCTATTCTCTCTCTCTCCTCTCTCTCTCTTCTCTCTCTCTCTATTCTCTCCTCTCTCTTTCTCTCTCCCCTCTCTCTCTTCTCTCTCTCTCTATTCTCTCCTCTCTCTTCTCTCCTCTCTCTCTCCTCTCTTCTCTCTTCTCTCTCCTCTCTCTCTTCTCTCTCCTCTCCTCTCTCTCTCTTCTCTCTCTCTTCTCTCTCTCTCTCTCTCTTCTCTCCTCTCTCTCTTCTCTCTCTCTTCTCTCTCTCTCTCTCTTCTCTCTCTCTCCTCTCTTCTCTCTCTCTCATATTAATTTTCGATTTGATTTAATATAATAATTAAAGCAAAACTAAATTAAATGACACATGATCGTAACAGTTTCTTGGTGACAGACTAAATGGACTTGTAATCTCTGTCATTTCATAGACATTCAATTAAATTAATTATATGTCTATGTGCCATTTAACATTAGCCTTTTCTCCAAACCACATGTCTTTCCTGACAGAGGAAAAACAGAGACAAACATGCTTATAATAGATGCTGGACACAACTCGACTAGACTTTATTTGAATTATTAATGTCCTTTTTCCTCTCTGTCCAGGCTGTTCTCTCACGTAGACGACCCGTTCCTGGACGACCCTCTGCCCCGGGAGTTCGTGCTGTACCTGCGCCCCAGTGGCCCCCTCCAGAACCAGCTGTCCCACTTCTGGCAGCAGAGTCGAGTCACCTGCGGCAAGAACAAGGCCCACAACATCTTCCCCCACATCACCCTCTGCCAGTTCTTCATGGTCAGTTTAGCTCCGCACTGGAAACAGCAGCATGAGGCCGGTTCAAAGTCAGAAAACACACATTAGATCAGATTTTTGGCTCAGGACAAGAACCAGGTGTGAGCTAAATAATTTATCTTTAGAGAAACTGCATTTGAAAGACCTTGCTTTTAAAATAATCTCTGTATTTCACAGCTTCACTTTTGTTTTCTTTCATTTTTATTTTGATTATGTTTGCAGTGCTTTGCTTGGGCTGTATATATATTATAATCACTTTCTAATGTCTGTACAGTAGTAAGTAGAGATGTCAAGATTATTATGTTAACCGACAATTGTGATTATTTAAGAAACAATATAATCATAGCAACAATAGAATAGTAATCGTGACAATTTTAGAAGCAAATTTAAGTCTTTTTAGTTTACTCTATTGGAACTAGGGATGGACAAAATATTGAGTTTACCGGATAAAAAAGCAGATTTTTTGCCACAGATGTGTTTTATCTCAGATAAATACAATTTGTTTTAATTTTTTGCTTCAGTGAAAATTTATTTTGTTATTTTGTGAGTCTTGTTATGCAGATAAAATTCCAATTATCACTATAAGCAAATATCTGGAGGTCAAAGAATGAAGATTAATATAGGTTTAAAAAATGTATGCATGGTTATTTTAGAAGCAAAATATGTTCTTTCAACCAAAAAAAATTTTTTTTAACAATCTATGTTAAAACAAATGCATTTACAGTAAATATCACATTAACTTTACTTCGTTATTTGATCAAATAGTGACGGGACTCACAATGAGAATGAAAAAAAGAAAGGTTCCAGTGTTGTTAGTAGTCGTGATGAAAATCGTGATATTTTGTCCTGCAATAATCGTGATGCAAAAATGTGATATTGAGACATTCTTAGTAGTAAGCAGAAGTTTTGTCTCTGAAAGTGTTATACGTTTATGGCATTTTAGATGGCTCTACTGCTATTTTTAGCTACACAGTTTTTACTTCTTCCTCTCTTTGTGCTGATCAAGTTTATCATTAACAGTCTAACTATTTATTATTTCCTCTATTCACTAACTTACTCTTTAGAATCAATAAAACCTTTTCTTTCCTGTCTCTATGACTTCAGAGAGGCGTGGCCTGAGTAACACGTCATGTCTGTGAGTTAAGATCATGGATCTATTGTAACATCTGGATACAGTATTTCTGCTTGTAGCTGTTGTAAATCAGCCGCAGTGGCCGCTCCATTGGTTCTGCAGCAGGAAAATCCCTCTACACTATAGCATGGGCAGGCAATTATTTTTTACCAAGGGCCATGCTCGAATCCAGACAAGCGGAGAAGGGCCAGACCACGGTCACAGGTGCAGAAAGTTCTTATTGTAACTATCTGTGAAATACGTATTGACTATTTAATCTATTAAAGTTGGGGTAGCTGATTTTTACACTGCAAACACAATTTAAGTTTTAAATCTGACAACTTCCTCTCTTAAATCTTTCAACACATGGTTAATAACGACATTTATTCATTTTGGTTGCATTATACGGCTCATTAACATCTTTTTACAAACAAAAAAGTGACTGCCCCCAGCTCAGCCAATCAGCGAGCTGCATTCAGCTCCTGATTAGGACTAAAATTCTTTATTATTTGATTCAGACAGTACTAAGAGGTCTAATTTTTTCACAAAGTGCTGTATTTACTATATACTTTTTAGTGGAAAGCAGAAAGTTGACTAATTTACAACTAAAAAAGTTAGTTACCCCACCTTTAAAGCTCATTTATTGTGATATTTATAAAAACACAGGTGTGAACACATGATCCATAGCTAAGCCAATGAAAATAATAAGCATATAAAGAGTAACACTTCTTCTCAAAAACATGCCAGAGGCCTCATCATAACACGCCACATCTGGCCCTCAGGCCGCACTTTGCCCTGGTGTTTTCTACAGTCTAAAAAGCCTTTTTATCATAGAGTGCGATGCAAACACAAGCTGCTTATATTCAGCAGAAAGAGCATCTACAGCTTCAGAAGAGTCTTATCTTGTGGCAATTCTTACCTATTTTCACATCGTAGACTTTTTCCAGTACAAAAGTCTAGTTTTGTATGAAACTGCTTTTTAAATTTGAGCTTTGTCTACAGCTGCTCACTCTATAACTCCCTCTCTGAATGGTCAGACTGGTGTGGCCTGTGCTTTTGGCTTTGTTCGCCTCGGCTTGTGTCTGTTTTTCTTGTCGCACAGAGAATCACACAATTATTATTGCACCTAACACAAGACTAAAGCTACAGGCCCATGTGACAGCGAAGTGACCACAAGCTACTCACGCTCAGCGCTCACCATATTTGATCACCAGGGCTTGGTTAAGATTGCAAGATCCGATTTATTGTGAGGAACTTCTGAGCCAATCAGAGCAGCCAGACTGTGTCCACTGCCTAGTCACAGCTTTAATATTACAGAATTTTTTTTTACAATCTAAAGTTTTTCTATGATGTCTTAAAATCAAAACTTAAACCATGAAATGAAAACCATCATATACAGTAAATACAAATGCTTACCTATTTTTTTCTTACCTACATAAAAGTGCATATGTTGTGTTCCTCAGTGTGCAGATCACAAGGTGGAGGCCCTGAGTGAGGCTCTGCAGGCCACAGTGCAGCAGTGGAGGGGCCGGTTCCCCAGCCCGCTGCCCCTAGAGCTCTACACCTCCTCAAACTTCATCGGCCTCTTCGTGGAGGAGCAGGTGGCCGACATACTTAAGCAGTTTGCAGCCGACTTCGCCACAGAGGCAGCGAGGAAAGCAGGTACAGTCCTTAAGATATTTATTGAAGATGTCTAATATTCCCCACTTAAAGATGGCTATCATTGTAATATTAATTCACTGTCTGGCAAACACTAAAAGGAATAACTCTGTCATATTTTTTTTGTGAAAGCAACTCTGTGGTAGAAAACAGCAGTAGACTCTTGTTCTATAAAATACATACAGTATAAACTTGAATTTTACTGCCTTACTTTGGATTATTCCTTCTCTTCTGCTGACGTGAGTTAATTAATTAATGAGCATAACGTATTTGATTTTGAAGTTTACAGTTCCACCAAAGGCAGAAAATATTATCTAACCTTTTTTACATTTTCACAGTTATTAAAGCTTAGAGGAAAACTTAATTGTTCCACTCAAAAACCCGCTCTCAAAGCAGTTCCCTCCCACGTGTGTCAACAGAAAACCAAAACCTCAAAATCTACTTTTGAAAGTGTGACTGAGCTCAGCCTGAGAGCTGTTTGACATTTACATTTGTGCATTTGAGTCTACAGATGAAATCTTTTCTGACCACAGCCACCACAGGCAATATTAAGACTTCCTCTGCTCACACTTGAACATATCTGCCTAAAATAAATGACACCTTCAACAGTCAAAAAGCACGTGAGGTTTTATGAACTTCTTTTGACTTGGTTTAGTGGATTAGTACTGTTTCAAAATAGAATATATATATATACTGTATAGATAATTTTATACTATCAAGTTTGGGGAAAAAAAAGTTTAAATATTTGTTGAGAATTGGCTCTGTGCACGGAATGTCAGTTGAATTGATTATATTCAAAATAGCTAACTTTTGTACTTAGCGTTAGCATTTAGATACAAACATGTCTCTTTTTAAACACACAAATTTCCTTTAGTGAAATATTCTTCTGGTTTGTAAAGTATTTAACATGTTTTCTGTAACATTCACCACAAATTCACTGTCACTGTCTGATCTCCTGAGTATTTATTCATTATAAACTGGTTTAGTGAAAACCTCATAGAAATGAACTGAACAGGAAATACTCGTAAGTACAGAAGTTTGCTATTTTGAACATAAACAAGCCCTTAATTGGCTTTTTCGATTTAAAAATGCTGACATGAACATTTCATGTTCAGTTAATTTCTAATATGTTTTGTCATTTAAAAAAATAATAAATGCTGTAGATCCAGCAGTGAACAAAGAGTTGTGAGCTTTCTTTGAAAACATGCTGAAGACTTAAAAAAAAACAGGAGAATTTGCAACGGTGTAGTATTATGGTGCGTTCCAGTCGTCCTCGGAGGTCGTAACTCGGACCTCGAAGTGATGCTTTCTCCGAGTGTTGTGTGTTCCAGTGGTCAAGTCGGATTACTTTATAGTAATTAGCCAATCCAGTAATAAATAGCTTGGAAACTGCCCAGAACAGCCAAAAAAATGTCTTTATGTCAGTTTATAAACTCGGACATTGCTGTTACATTTGCAGTTTGTAAAACATCACAAGAGAGTGATTTCTGCTTTTGTTTACATTAGCTCCATGTAGCCGTTAGCAACATTAGCGTTGCAGCACATAACAGCAGGTTTATAACGGCAGACGCTCATGAGCAGCGCAGGAGCGAAGTCACAGAGGCGGGTGAACTGTAGAGACAAACTAAAGACAAAATAACACAGGTACGATCAGTAGTGAAGCTGTCGGAGGTTTTTCTTTCTCAAAACGCAGGGCGCTGCCATGTTCGATTTTCTACCTCGGACGCTGAAATTCTCTCCGAGGATCCGAGTGAGAACTCCGAGTTTGAGGGCTGTTCCAGTGAGAATTAACAAGTCGGAACTCAGATGATCGAGCTCCGAGTACCACTGGAACCCACTATTAGGCTGATCCAGCCTAATAGCCTACTTTACATGGTTGCTAGGTAACTTGCTTGGGTGATATCATCTTTTAAATATGACTTTTTTAGTAAAACATAGTAAACATGATTATGATTAAGATTTCACCAAACATTTAACTTGTTTTTACTTAGCAATCACAATGTGAATCTGGGCCAAAATCAACATTAATAACACAGGAGTGACAATGTGATCAATTATTAGTCTATAACTTTAAATGTGTTAAATCAGGCATGTCCAAACTGCAGCCCGGGGATCAAATGCTGTTCTTGGATAATATTTAGTTGGCCCTCAAACTCTGCTAAATTGTCCCAAATTACAAAAATGTATGAATTTTTACTGTCACTTTGAATAATTCTGTTTTCGTTATCTAAACTACAGGTATAGAAACTTAAAAAATAATGTTTAAGGCCTTACTTTAGATGTTGTGGTTTTTAAAAGAATTCACTTCATTTCCATCCATTATGTGGCCCTCTGCTACCAATATTTTTCAAAAAGTGGCCCTCAATGAAAAAAGATTGGACACCCCTGTGTTAAATGATTGTTAATATAAAATAAATATTTCACACCACAAGACTATCACACCAAACTAAGACAAAATTAGAAAAATGTTATAATCTGTCATATGGACTTTTAAATCAGGAAGTAAAATTCTAAACAGTTAAAAAATAGATAACGCTAGAATGTCAGGGTCGATGAGATGATAATTAAAGGAGCATGGCGTAAGTTGCAAAGGTTTTGAACAAGGGCGCCATCTTTGGCGTTTTGTGGCACTGCACCCTCCCTACTATCAGCAGCTGAAGACGTATTTTACGGCTGAAAAGATTCTTTTGACACATCGTTATTTTCTGCTAAATGTTTTCTGACTTAAGAAGACAAAGGTTTTTGTATGAAAAAGTAAATGCTGGATATTTTATGTTCTTTTTGACTGAATGATCAGTTTACAAACTCCAAAAGTTACACAAGAAAAGATTATTGAGAGTTTGAGGAAAAGCTTTGTTTTAGCGTGAGAGAAAATTGTAAACAAGCTTTTTACAGGCCTCATTTGTCATAAACTAAATGCTCAATGGCAATTTATTACTCTAATAAAACATAAACCTTACCAAGACAAACAGCTAACCGCTAAGCTACTAAATCTGTGTCTAAATCATGGATCTATTATATTATCGGTCTAAATGTGCGATGTACTTGGACAGGCCTGAGAGTCTTACCTTCTAATGAAAATAATCGCCAGATGAACGTCTTATTGATCTCCTCTTTCTCAAAAACATGTCCAAGTGCTCCTCGGTCCTGCAGTCGGCTTCATGCCATGCCGTTACGGTGGGCTAGTTGTTTTGAATTCTTCCGTGTGTTACGGGGGTTCGGAAGCTAGATGGCAGTATTAACCGATGATTATTTATTTTATTTTTCATTAAACAGCCTTTACAACAGCCGTCCATTGTATAAATCCGAGAGCTTTTGCTAAATAAATAGAAATAATGACGATAATCCAGTGAAGGAGGACTAGCGCGGGAAAATGCGACCCGCACCACTCACATTTATGAGCCTGTCTGCGCTTACAGAGGCAAACTCGGTAAGTTTACAAAACGTCATGGTGCACATCCAGGCAAGTGCCAATGGACGGTAATTTGATATATTTTAATATTGAACATTTTAACTTACGCAATGCACCTTTAAGTTTAGGGGAATGGTTTAAGTTTAAGCCACTTTAAGCTGCCCACACACTACACGACTGTTTGCTAATTTTCCCATGTTAATTTCAGTCGCACTTAGTCACGCCTAGTCGAGATTAGTCGAAGCTAGTTGAAGCTAGTCGCAGTTGTGTCACTCGTGTAGTGTGTGAGTGTCTGTGACTCAACTCGCGTTCGAATCGTGTAGTTTGTGGCAGGTCTAGACTAGACTAGACTGCAGTCGCAGGTTTTTAAACATGTTGGAATTATAAGCCCGATTTTTGCCTCGCTCCTGTGCTGTTCACCGTTTCTGATGCTCCTCTGGACAAACACGGAGCCCAGCGGCACCTCTGATGACCAAAACAACAACAGCGCACCATAGACACATGTATCAGCGCACTCACCCTCTCTCCCTCCTCTCTCTCTCTCCCTCCTCTTTCCACGAGGCGCTGCGGACGTCCTCCTCACTCCAAACAACACAAGTTTTTTTCTGATAAAATCTCATAAAAGTAACGCATCCACGTAAAATCCAAAGGGGAAAAATGTCCAACTTCGTCACCTCCTTCGCCATTTCTAGTGTCATTTTGAGAGAGCTAGCGTGTTTGTACCGGTGTTATGGTTATTTCAGCATCCCATCAGGACGTGCAGGGGCACATGACCTGTTTAACCAATGAAAAGTGTTTGCTTATGGCAAAAATAAATAAATAATAATTACGCTAAAACAAAACTTTTTTTTCTGACTTATTGTAGAAATTATTAATCAAAGACCAAAATAATAATAATAATAAAAAAAAGTTAATCAAAAATCGAATAAAAAATAAATTGAAGCACTAAACTCAACTCTTTTATAAACTGTTTTGCATTGTTGTTTTGTGCATTATTGTTCTGCTGATGGAGTAATCCTGTTTTCAGTTGCCAGTCTCAGTTGTGTAGTTTGTGGTCTCAGTTGTGTAGTGTGTGGTCTCAAACGTTCTAGAATCACTCTCAGTCCAGTCTTGTAGTGTGTGGGCAAAACTCGCATTCTAATTAGTCACAACTGGAAAGTTGTGTAGTGTGTGGCCAGCTTTAGCAACAGTATTAAACTCATCACCATGGTAACCAGCTCACTTCTGTCCCCCCAGACCACACTATCTAGCACTAATCATTAAAAATATTGATCCAGAATAAAAAAAAGTTTATTAAAAGACACATATTGAGTTTGCTTCCATCAGTGTGAGTGTAGAAGTGAATATATGTGCCTTGACTCTATTTCGGGCGCCGGAGTAGGTGCCAGATCAGATTAGAACTGGGCTGTTAGCGCTAATGCTGTCACGCTGTATTTATTCTCAACCATCAAAAGGGAGATTAATGTGTCAAGCAAATCTGATACGGGAATGATGAAAAGACTGCAGTAGTTGTATTTCACGTTTTATATATCCACCAGTGACCGACACGAACTGAGCATTTGTCCCACACTGAGTTGATTTGATTTTATTTATTGACTTTTTCTGTAAAACAAGTAAACCGTATGTCAGGTTCACACTCAGCAGCATTCAGTTCAGGCAAAATTAAAGCTGGGGTAACTAACTTTTTTGGTTGTGAATTTGTCAACTTTGTGTTTTCCACCAAAAAGAACATGATAATGCAGCACTTAGGTCAAAAATTAGACCTCTGTGTCAGTGCTTAATTTGTAAATCAAACGTTGCCGGAACAAAATGTGGGTTTTGGACCGGGGTCCAGACAAGGTCGAACATTTACCGGATCAAACACAATAAATGAACATGAGGCTTAGAAAATGCTAAAATACAACTCAACTGTCCATCCTACTCGGTTTGAAACAATATAGACCTAATTTACATGTCACACAGAGATTTTCATTCATTCTGACAACACTCACACCAGCCACGAAATCCGATCCACAAAGTAACGAGATGCAATCCCACACGCATTTGTCCTGCACCTCAGCGCACTGCCTCTGCATCAGTATCTGACCCTCGACAAGTCAGTCATCACAACAACCCAGCACAGACAGCCTTAACACAGCAGACAGGTCTCGTACATCAAACGTGATCGCCAAAATACACATTAAAGTAGTTGCACTTATGAGAAACTGCAGACCATTGTATCCGCACTGGTTCTCACCTCTTTATCGATCCGTACACTCCAAACACACGTGACTCTCCCGCTGCTGTCTCTGCTTTTAATCCATCAAAACGAGTCGAAAATAACAACAAACATCCATAAAATCCACTTTCCACAGATTTCTTGTTTTGGAAGAAGATACAAAAGCGTGTCTCGCCTAGAACCTATGAAAAGTCCTAAGCCTGCCTACGCTGATTCTGAGTGGTCAAATTTCCTGTCAGTTTCTCTTTTAACAAATCACAGTCTGTGACTCCAACTTCCCTACAAATAAGCCTGTACAATTTCTGGTAATGGAAGACAGAAGTGCAGAGCCGCGTCTTGTACAAGAAAGACACAAAAAGCTTGGAGACCTCTGCCCTATACTTTGTTCAGATAAATGCTTGAATCAAATTATAAAACTAAGCAAAGTTACAAAAATTGTGTTAAAGCAATTGAGATTAAAAACTTTAAATCAAATTCTACTGATGTATAAGTTATTTTTCCTTTTTGCAAATCACTCACTGTAACCTGAACATTAAACACTATGATATAATACAAAACAAATTCCAACAGTTTCACCGTTTCTTCCCTCTGTGGTTGTAGAAGTTCACATCGAGCCTCACAAGAAGCAGCTCCATGTGACGTTGGCCTATAACTTCCCCTCGGACCACCTGCCGTCGCTGGAGAAACTGGCCAAAGGCATCGAGGTCAAGCTGGGCTGTGATTGGCTGGCTGTTCTTTTCTCCCGGGACATTCGATTCGCCAACCATGAGGTGCTCACAATGATTAACCCTGACATTCCTACACCTCAAAAATGACTGTGAAATGACCAATATTTGTTTAACGTCGTACATGTTTCTCCTGTTTTGTTCAGACGTTGCGGGTGCAGTATCCGTACACTCCACAGAACGAGGACGAGCTGGAGCTGGTTTCGGGGGATTACGTGTTCATGTCTCCGGTGGACCAGAACAGCACCAGTGAGGGCTGGGTCTTCGGGACGTCTCTCTCCACAGGACTGTCCGGTCTGCTGCCCGAAAACTACGTCACGCTGGCCGATGAGTCAGACACCTGGGTGTTTCATGGGTGAGACACTGAATACAGCTGAGTCACTGCAGGGGAATGGTGTGGTTCTCAACTGGTGGTGCAGGGACAAATGTGGGTTAATTAGAAGATGAATTATTGGAATTTCACACAATGATGTGGCTACTTTTTTTATTCTTATAGACATAACAAGTGTGGCCTATAGGCTACACTACAAAAAATAAATTTCAAGTTAAAGTTGCTTGATTTTAGGATTTGAACCCTAAATTTAAGCATTTTGACTAATTTACCTTGATTTATTTTACAGACATAGATTATTCTCCTTGTTTCAAAGTGTTTTGATCTGATTTCAAGACGTTGTTTCTTATCTAAAGCCAAGTTATTTGCCAATGGGTTAAGAAACTTGTTTTTAATCAACTGGCAAATTTTTGTCCTTAATTTAAGCCAAATTCTCTTTTAATCGGTTAAAATGTCTTGAAACCAGTGAAATATTTAGTTACTCATGCAATTAAATCTTATCCAGTTAAAACAGCTCAAGTCTGGATTAAAATTCTGATTCCAAGTAATTTTAAGCAAGTCTAGATATATATATATTTTGCAGTGTATATGTACTTTTTTTAACTAGTTGGTGCAGCTCAGCTTCAAGTGTGCTCAAGAGGCAAGGCAACTGTTTTGTGTTGCACAATTAATACACAAAGCAATTCAAACTGCTTTACAAAGCAGGAGAAGATACATCAAAACCACAATAATTCTTTTTCAGTCAGAAGCACAGAAAAAACATAAATGTTTTGAGCTTAGATTTGAACATTGTCACAGTAGAGGCCTGTCTTACATCTTCAGGTAGACCAGGCATGTCCAAACTGTGGTCGGGCGACAAATGCGGCCCTTGGACCAATTTTTTTGGCCCTGAGACTTCCTGTTAGATTGGCCCTAATTACCAAAAGTATAGTCTTTAATGTACATTTTGAGCAGTTCTTCTATCATAGTCAAAATAACAAACATTTTGATGTTATATAAACCTAAAATGAACGTTAAATGCCTTATTTAAAGGTTCATTAAAATGAGATCAAATGCAAAATGTCCTGACTGTGGTCCATGTTCAGTCCTCCTGACTCTGGTCCACGTTTAGTCCTGACTCTGGTCCACGTTTAGTCCTGACTCTGGTCCACGTTTAGTCCTGACTCTGGTCCACGTTTAGTCCTGACTCTGGTCCACGTTTAGTCCTGACTCTGGTCCACGTTTAGTCCTGACTCTGGTCCACGTTTAGTCCAGACTCTGGTCCGTGTTTAGTCCTGACTCTGGTCCATGTTTAGTCCTGACTCTGGCACCAGCAGGAGGCTGGTCCCTGAGGTCCTCAGAGTCTGAGATGGTTCATAAGGCACTAACATGTCAGAGATGTACTTTGGTGCTAGTCCATGGAGAGACTTGAACACGAGCAGAGCTGTTTTAAAGTCTATTCTCTGAGCCACTGAAGCCAATGCAAAGACCTAAGCACAGGACTAATGTGTAGCTGTAATTTTCCACAGTGTGGCATGAAATTGATCTATGCTGATGATGAATAAAACAAACTATTGTTAATACTTTATTACAATGAGATTATGGTTTGTTTTTTTACCCTGAGAAAGTTACAGTGTCACTTTAACAAGTAAGTACATCTTCATTAATAAATCTTACTGCCTCTGCTTCACAGGTCCCACTCGTTCTTCAGCTGTGGCCCGTCTGAGAAAAGCTCTAAAGACAGAAGCATGTTTGATGGACTGCTGGACAGTCGTCGCCCCGAAAACTCCAGCCCTGGAGAAACACCCTCCCTTAGTCTCATCTGTCACCCCATGCAGGTACTTCATTTACACTTACATCTGCAAAGGACACCTGAGAGGGGTTTGACCAGACCCACTATGGCAGGGCAATTATTTTTTCCTAAAGGCCATATTTTAACCCGAACAAGTGGTGGAGGGCCGGACCGTGGTCTTTCGTGTGACAAATTATCACTATTGTAAATAAATTTTTTGTAAGACTTTTTAATGTACTATTTGGGGCATTTATTGTGACAAATTAAGAACATAAAGCAAAGACACAGCCTCTATAGCTAAATCCATCAAATAAAAGAAATATCAAAAGAGCACATAAATTGTTGTTGAATCGTTGGCTCTGGCAACCGGCCAACCCTATTGACCCTATTTTGTCCCGCCTACTTTTCTAGGTCGTGCACTTCCTGTTTAGCTGCATTTAGCCTGTAAATTTCAGTCGATGGGTTTATTTTAGCTGTCAATATATTTAATTAAAATTGCCCCACAAGACAGACAAACAAACACATTAGCTACCGTAACAGAGCTAAACAAAATAGGGTCAATACAAGGCAGTAGAAACCGGTGCCAACATCATAACTAAAAGTTCAAACCCTTCCCAAACTAACTTTAAAATAAAAAATAAAAACAGGACTACCAGACTCACCAGGTCAAACAAAAAGCTAATTGCAGTTAACAGTCATGGAACAGACGGGTGCACCTAAGGCACCGATCATGGCACAGCTAAAGAGGGCTGTGAGCATTAAGCAGGACAGTTCCATTTTAAGACACAAAACATTTGGTGCAGCACATTTAAAGTCTTTGAATTTGCTTTGTTGCCATTTAAAATGCATTAATGTTCATGGTTTTTCTTTTTTTTTTCTGTAGCAGGTTCTGCGGATCAGCGGCAGTCACTCTCGACAGCCGAAGAGGACACTTTTTGTTTGTCGTCATGGAGAGAGGATGGACGTGGTGTTTGGGAAGCACTGGCTCTCCCTCTGCTCCGACAGTAAAGGTATCTCTGTTAAAATGTGTATTCAAGCCAGTGGACTCTGCAGTTTAGGTGATAAATTTTAGACAGAGCTTATTCATTGTATCAGCAAATCTATACACAGAATTTATGACTCCAAAATAGCTCAATTTATCTCTGCAAAGAACACAGCACAAGAGGAGCATTCATCACACAGGCTTCTTTTTGCACAGACGATAAATCTTATGCAGATTAATGTCCACTTTTAACTAACTGTTGAAGACACTGCGTTGTTGTCGTCTGTTACGTCTCCTCTTGTGTCTCTGTGGGTTTTCTGCTTCACATTTATCAAAGAGCTGCGTGTCTTTGGAGAATTTATGACCCTGAAATGTGTTATTTTGCTTGGTTGTCTGTGGACGTCCCAATGACTGGTGGATCTATTTGCACTTAACTGAACTATTATGCAAAACTTACATTTTTTTTTATAGTGTCATAGCATCATCAAAATAAAAAAAATTATATGTGGAGTTATAGTCCGTTTAGCTTTGACCAGGTTTTTAAAAACAGGGACACACATGGCTTGCTGTAGAGGTATGGCAGATTCAGATCTCATGTAATTAGTCTGAGAAATGTCTGACAGTAGAAAACAATTTGTAATTTTCTTGCATTTTTCTAAATTTTGACTGAATATATGACAATATATTCCCTTCTTTATGTTTGGACACTATCAGAATGGTCAGACAAATGACAACTGGGACAAATCAGTAATTTGAGTAGGGCTGTGTCGACTAAAAAAATATTTCTTTAGTCTCAATACTGTGCCAGGGGCCAGACAGTTTGCCCTGGTGTAAACGGGTTCTGTTTATGTAGCGCTTTTCCATCTTTCAAGGCACTCAAAGCACTTCACAATCAAGGATCCACTAAAAAAATATTTTTAGTCGACTCAAAAGAGGGGGTGGCTAAAACTCTAAGGCAAAAATGTATTTATTTTTGTTCTGACCCAAACTGCGCTAGAAAATTCCAATGGAGCTCATGTAAAAACAATTACAGCAAATGAATGGGAAACAAACATTGTATTTATGTATCTAAAGGCAGATTATGTTTTTTTTTTTTTTTTTTTTTTTTTAGGAAAAAGGGAGAACAGTGCATATTAATGGACATTTAGACAAATGTGAATTTGCCAGATAAATATGCCAGATTATAGCTTAGGGCCATCTGCAGACCCTGGCAGGTTGGTGTAGAATAGAATAAAACACAGGCTATTAACAGCTGGACAAACACGAAACATTAGACAAAAAGTTACAGAGAAACAGACCAGTAGAAAAATCAGTTCATCAGTATTGCACATGCCCAGCAGTGGTAACTTCTCCTGCCCATTGCCTAAAGTCACATACAGCTAATTCATATTGTACAAATGCCAGTTGCACAAGATCCAAGATTTGTTATTCTCTCTTTTTTGTTGCTGTTCATTATAAATCTCTAAAATCCGACTAAAAGAATCAGTTCACTATTACATATTTTAGTTTATCAACAAAACGACTAAAGGACTACACCCTAGACATTGGAGAACAGGTCTCAAAAATAAAGATAAATGGTCATGCAATTGTCTAAAGTCTAAGGTCTTCTACATTATTTTAAAGTTCATACCTTATTACCAAACTCTTTAGAGCCTTTCTGCCTTCAAATCACATTCAAATCCATGCTAACGTGTATATGTCAAGGTAAAACTGGTGTGTTATTTTAGTAAGCACATTTTCAGATCGTTCTTTTTGTGAATGCAGCTTCAAGATTTCATCTGCAAAACACAATTGCGAGCCCTGTTTGTGTTTCTCCAGGTCGATACGTTCGCTCAAACCTGAACATGCCTGTGAGTATTCCCATGTGGGGCGGACAGAAGGACTACGACATGGACGCTCCCATCACTGTGTTAGGATGCACTCAGGCCCGGCTCGTGGGTAAGGCCAGTTTTTACAGAAATATTTATCCTTGTGAAATGTGGTAATGTCATGTTTTTGTATTTCCAGGGGAGGCGTTATTAGAAAGTAACACAGTAATAGACTTTTTATACTGTTCTCCTTCATTACGATGTGTCCAGACAGCACAAAACATCCTGAAAGGTAAGAGACAATGTATTAAAATAAATACTGACTTGTACTCGTAATGTTTAAACTGTGAAAACATAAACTAGGTATTTGAGTGGAAACACTGCAGGTGAATAGGAAAAGTCTATAAATGAGAAACTTCTGCTGTAGTTTACCACTGAAATGTGATTTTTTTTTTTATATAGAAATAATGCATAAAAACAATCTAATTATCTATATTGTGAGCCAAATAAGTTTTTATGTATGACTAAAAATGTTCTTAATTTTTTATTTTTTTTTACTTAAAATCTATCAAATCTACTTCTGTAGAGCTGGGCGATTTGGGAAAAATATAATCAAGATTTGTTTTCTCATATTGATTGATCTCGATTTTTGATTGGATTTTTTTTAAAGGGGCACTGTGTAAGATTGAGAGGAATTTTAATTATCACTTATAGTCCACAAACATTTAAATCATATTTATTCTTTACAACATGAATACTTAAGAGAGCACTGTTAACCAATCCACATCAATTGTGATACATTTATACATATTTGAAATGTTTTATTACGGGCTGGAATGTGGATTATTGACGCTAGATGGCATCATGCTTAATAGGCAAAATGCATGTGAAAGGCTCCCTCTGGTGTTCAAAAGTGGAAATCACTATGTTTGTTTGTTTTTTTACATAGTGCCCCTTTAACCAAAATGAAAAATTTCATTCATGACGAAAAACAAAACTAAAACTTTTATTATGTCCCATTTATTACATTTTTTTTACATTATAAATCCATATTCTGTCTCAAAGGTTGACTTTTGCTTCAAACTACACATTTTTACTACCAAAAGATTGGTTTTCAATCTTTCGATTCATAATTGACGATTCGATCTCGCAATTTTTCGATAAATGGCACAGTCCTACTTTTCTGTATTTTAGGGAAAAAAGAAACCTATGCCATAAGTAGATCAATAATTCACATTTTGTTCGTTGTAAAACATACAAATGAGTTAAAACGGCTGAGAAAAAGACATAGTTCCACAGACTTTGTGTTCAAAACTGCAGAACTGATAAAACCCGCCTCTTCATTGTAAAATTGAACTTTTATAAGCCATAGATTTAAAAAAAAAAAAACTTTTTTATTCTTGGAAAGTGTCTACAGGGCAATTTTGAACCGTACATGTTTTACTCAGAATTCAAATACAAAGTCAAAGTAGGCGGGGATAGGTGGTAGGTGAAGACATGGATTTTCTGATCACTGGAGCATCAGCTGCAGGACAATGCAAGATTACTCAAACCTGCAGGAATCATGTATCAATGTATCAAAAATGCAACTTTGGGTAAAATAATAATGAGAGAGAACATGGTAAAAACTCAGAAAAGTAGATGTTACACAATAGGTCACCCTTAAGTCAAAAATTTAAAGTTTGATGTGTGTAGGAGCTACTTTAGAGGCTGATTCTGATGATCTTATGAAGGAAAATGCATTTTGAGAAAGCAGCCTTTGAAGTTCCCAATTCCCAGTTCCATGGATGAAATGGATTTAATTAGGTAATAAAACATCTTTAGGACCAGATTTGAGAATTGCAGACTTTCCGCATGAAAGTGAAAAACAGAAAATGCCTGCAGTGTTTCGCCTTAAATCTCTTTTTGAGTTTCTAGCTTTCACTTTTGTTTTGCGTACATGCTCAGTTTTAGAGGAACAGCCAATCAACTCTCATCTTAAAATATCATTTAGCAATACACATGACTCTTCTTTAAGTTAGTTTAGTTTATTTCAAGCTAAATTATTTTATACTTACAATAGTCAAACATATGTTGTACGTCATCAAAGAAACATGTTATTCAGCTCAAAAAAGAGTGGGCTGAAGAATTACTTTTCTAAATCAAAAATATGCTGCTTCCTTTGATATTTTTTCACTCAGCGCAACATTTCATATTAATTTTATAGCAGTTTTTAGATTCAAACAGCAGTTCTGTCCACAAATGGGTTCTTATTGTTTATTTTTACAAGTGAAACATTGAATATATGCCGCTTTAATTGAGTATTTTTAGTTGATGTGAGCTAAAATCAATGTTTCATCAGTAAGTGCTGTGTGTCTGCTCAGGTCTGCAGCAGGAGGGGAAGCTGAAGTTGCGGATAGAGCCGGGTTTGTTTGAATGGACTAAATGGGTTTCGGGAAACTCGCTTCCTGCTTGGATTTCTCCCTCTGACCTGGCAGCTTCACACTTCAGTGTCGATACAACATACAGGTGAGACGGATCACTGCTAGATGTCAGAAAGACACACTGTATAAATTAAAATGTTGCATTGTTTGTTTTGAGTAAAGAATTTGTCTCAAAAAATTACAGAAACAATGGTATAAGTTATATATAACACATGTCCTGATGCACATACATTAAAATTGATGTTGATCGTCCAGCAAAACTTTAATTATGTAGAAAAGGAAAAATATAAGTATTTAATCATCACATTTATTCATATTCTCTTTGACATCAGTCATCTTTTCAGTTCAGCAGATTTGATCAACATTTATAGCTGTAAAAAGTTAAAAATATCACAATATGCAGCTCTGTATTGATACACATATTGTTGTCAAGAAGTGCAGAGCCGGTGTGATGTTGAGATTGGACCCGCGACGAGATGGGTCCCCCTCACTAGCTTTTGTGACTGTTTGTGACCAAGCTTCCCGCAGTTAATAGTTTACAATTAATTACAATTAATTAATTTGATGGCTACGTTTAGGATTGGGACTTGGGTGAGGGTTAGCAAAAGAATATTACTGATTTTCTAGCACTAACTTTAAACAAGGGGGTCCAATCTCGACAGAACACCGGACCTTCCTTTACGAAGACTTTGCAAGGTGCTAGCAGCCAATCTTTATTTTACATCAATAGTATTGGCTGAACTAGACACACAAATAGCTGGTGAACTAATTTGTCTGCAGATTTTATTGCGAAAATTATATGACAAATTTCTGGACGTTTCTGTTGAATCATTTCAGAAGACACAAAATCATCACAATTTATTGCATTACCAGAATTTTCAGTGCAACTCTAATATTTAAATGTGTCTATCTTGTCTCTCAGACCACTGCTTCCTGTGAACAAACTCACTGTGTCTGAATCCTACGAGACTTACATGAGCCGAAGTTACCAAGTGACCAAAGACATCCTGTCCGACTGCAAAAACGCCGGTAACTCCCTCCAACTGGGACAACAGCAGATAGATGTCCATTGTGTTAAAGTGTACACGGACTTAGCTGCGTGTGTCTCTTCACAGGAAACAACGTGCTGATTGTAGCCCACGCGTCTTCCTTGGAGGCCTGCACTCGCCAGCTGCAGGGCCGGAGTCCACAGACCACCAAGGACTTCATACAAGTGGTCCGAAAGGTGGTCCACGTGTCGACAAACGACATTTTTATCCTGAGTACCCCCTAAGCCAGGGCTTTTCAACTTTATTTTCCGAGGACCAGATTTTTCAGGGAGTAGTGACCTCTGGAGCGGAAGTATGCAACAAGACACTATTTTAGGACTGTGACGGTTTAATAAGTCAGCTAGAACAAATACTCATGATTGTTTTTTGATAACCATCATTTTAGAAAATTCATGTAAAAACACATTTAGATCTCTGAATGATTAAAACCAAACATTAAAACAAATACAGATTTTTAGCAATAAAACACATTATTTAGAAATATTCTTCAACTGTAAGATCCTTGTCACTATATTTCAGCCTTCATTTGGCTAAAATGTATGCTATGGTAAAAGTCCCAAATAATTGTTGTTGTTTTTTATTTGGGGCTGCACAAATATTCCTAATATTAGAAAATATTGTAAAATTACTACTTAGGCATTAGATTTTTGTAGGGGAAAAATACAAGACGTCTGGATAATTTTCTAGTATTCTGAGTCAATTTTGGCAATGTTAGTGCAAACTGATCAAATGAACAAGTCTCAGGCTAAAAAAGTCCCTGTTCCTCTTGTTCCTCCTGCTAAAGTGAGTGTTCTTTTTAGATTGATCACAAACACCTACTGTCAAACTAATCACACTGCTGCTCTCCACTCTCAGCCCCTCTTTTTACCTTCTCCTCATGTTTTTCAGGCAGAAAGATTTGTTTGTGGGAGCAGTTTAGGCTAGTGTAGTAGTACTTTTTAAGGTCTTGGTCTAGCCTTGGTCTTCTTGAGAACATTTGGACTCGTTCTTGTTTGGAACATTGAGACCGCATTTCATCACCAGCACATGGCTCCAGAGCAGTGACATATAAAATTACTAAGATGGTTTTGATTTTGTCTCGATGGACCACGGTTTTGGTCTCATCTCAGTCTCGACCTACAAAAGTCTTGGCCTTGTCTCAGTCTTGGGACTCTGTGGACTTGGAAAGGTCTTGGTCTCAGTTAGTGCGGTCTTGACTTATAGTTTAGGCGACAAGCTTCACTTTAACTTGTCTGTAATAGTACAAATGAATTGGTTTGTTTCAGCTGTACTGCTCTTGTGTTCCAGATTCCATATTTGGGCTTCTGTTCCTGTGAGGAGCAGTCGGACTCGGGGTGTGGCAGCTCGTGGACCCGCCCATCCTGCCTCTGACCCACGGCCCAAACCACACGTTCGACTGGAGGAGACTCTGATGCAGGAGTGAATGACCCCCCTCACACAGACCTGCAAACACGGCGGCTTCACAAAGACTGATTATTCCTCTCTGATGGTTTATCGACGTGGAAACTGTACCACCAACTCTCCAGCGCCATCTCGCGGTTTACTTTCGCTGCATGACACGAGGGAGTTTGGACACGAGGGAGCTGCGCTGTGGAAGCTCGAAGCCCGGTTCTGTGAAATAATGACGTGATTAATTTATTTTTCTTAACGATTGCACATGAAATGTAAAAGTCTAATACGTGACAGTAGCGCTTCCTATTAACAGTAAAAAGACTCAGGTTCAGTTGATTTTAAAGTGAAAACTTACATTTAGTTGTAAGTAATGAGTTGTTAAACTGCTTTCTTGCATTGTTTTGTCAGTGTTTTCACAGTTCAGACATTAAGCCATAGTTTTACACTTTACATTACTTACCAGAACATGACAAAATATCTAAATTAAATTATTACTTCATTGTTTTTGCTTTGTGCTAATTTCAGTGTGATTTTTAATAAGCCCAAACTCCTGGAAATATTACTAATAACCATAAACATACTTGCGTATGTTTTACTTATTAATTTTAAAAGAAGATTTAACATGAAAATATATTAATATATTGGTTTCACAGAATTTTAAAATTATTAAAGCAACCCCATAAGGCAAAAAATAATAAAAAAAATTAAAAAAAAGTTTGGAATTTGTGAATTAATTTGACAATTGCTGTGCTTCAATCTTTAAATTTGCTCTTGAAATGAAAAAATAAATAAATAAATAAATAAAACATACAGATATATAAGATGCAACTGTATCCATGGATTTCAGAGTGATTAAATATGAAATCTACAAATTGTTCAGTAATAAAGATGTCATCTCATCGGTTCATTTTTACATATCAAACGCTCAGAGTAGATTTGTAAACTTTAGGGACAATAAAGGTGCGTTCACACTGGCCTTTTCCCCTTTTAGTTTTTTCTAAATAGTTGGAAAAAACACAATAGGTCTCCTTTAATGTGCGTATAACAGGTTTGAACATTTTTCAAATTTTTATTTGTTTTGGTAGATTAATACCTGTTGTAATTATAAATGATAGTTTTACAATAATCAATAACAAGTTTGTGGAGAAAAATGTGAAAATATGTTGAAAATACCAGGAAGTAGAGCAGAGTTCTAAACTCATGACATCACACTAGGGAGACAAAGACATTTTAATTTTCTCACAAGAAACAGATTTTTATGGCTCTGTAAACACTCATTCAACAGTGAGTTCTAGTGTATTTTTTAAAAAAGTAAAAAAAAAGAGATTGGGCCCAATTTATTAAATGGTCGCTAGGCAACTACCTAGCGTGATGTCATCATTGATAAACAGGAAGTATATTTTTAATGCTAAAAAATGTCCAAACAAGAATGAAATTTGAAAAATGTTTAGTAAAACCTTAGATATATTGATCTTAACTACGTCTTTGTGAAATGAGTAGTTCAACCTGTCATGGGCACTTTAAATTGATTAAATTTAGAGATTTGGAAAGCTTTACTAACAGGCTCGTGGCATAACTGTGTTGGAGAAAAAAGACTTGTGAAATAAGCCTCTCGTACTGCTACAGGATTTACTTGTGCTTAGTGCAAATTAGGTGGACTGTCAGTGTGAACGCTCCTTTAAAGAATATTGTTTTACCTGAGACATAACAAAACCATCCCAGACACACAGCCCATTTGTAGCACCGCTCACTCCATTACTTTCATTATAATTAAGTAAAACAACTTGAAGGTGGCACAAACTGCAATATTGACAATCATTATGTAGCTTATGATTCTGGTCAGCAGCCTCTTAATGTCTAACATCAGTTCAGCTGTAAATAATTATATTTTTGGGACGATGAAGTCTTCCATTTACTTTACATTTTATTTATTAAATGTCCAAGAGTAATATTTTTGAAGGACCATCACAGTGAGTGGCATGCTAATGTATCTCAGGTGTTCACTGCATTTAAATCTAAAAACATGCAGCTTTAAACATGTACAACAGAAATAGCTTTTGTTTAAAGGCCCACTATGTAACTTTTCTGGTTTGTCATCTTCTTGAACTGTCTAGAAATAAAAAAAGAACAAGCATTTTCTCTATTTCTCAACATTACACTCATGATTTACTCATGTTTTTGTGATTAAACTGTAAAAATACAAAAATATATACATTTTAGAGAGTTTTTCACTCATTTTCCAATTTTAGAATGTAATTTTTCTAGTGCATTTTTGTATATTTTGTTCATAAATCTCTAAAAAATGTCAACTCTTTGTCAGTTTTGTCATTTTTACACAGATTTGACCTGTACGACAAACCGGAAAAGTTACGTAATACGCCTTTATCACAGTAATCGACTCATTTCAGAGACTTTATCCAATACAGGTGATCCTCCATTAGTCTAAATTCATTTTGGTGTAAAAAAAAAACAAAAAACATCTGTATTTAAACTACAATGTGAAACAGGCCTATGTAATTGCCAATCTGTTCATCTTAAATGTGTGAAGTTATTGGAAAATATAATATTAGTGTCAAAATGTGATGGTAAGATTAAAAAAAAAGTATTACATGAAATTCAGACTTGATTAAAGGACTTTTGTGGACTTACAGATGTGTTTCTTTGTTTTCTTACTTAGCATAAACATTTGCCATTTTGGGGCGTGGCCTGCTGAGTGTTATGGGACGCTAAACTGTTTACCTCTTTTAAGACGTTTTTTGGCGAATTAAGTGGGGTTTTTCACAGTTAATTCAAGTCGAGTTCCAACCGGGTTTAAATGGAAGTTACTGATGTGGCGTTATGTCAGAAAAGAAAAAAGAAAGTAAAAAAAAAAGACGCTAGGCGGCGCTAGCATCACGTTAGCATTTAGCTCGCAGCTACCGTTAGCATTGTTAGATACATTTACATACTTAGAAGGTTGAATCACTTTATTTATCCCGATGTCTTCGTGTCTGTATTTGACACAATATATCTCCTCAAGTCCACATTTGCTGCTGTAGTTGTTGAGCAGTGCGTGATAAAGCTGTTGTTCTGATCCACGCCCCATGTTAACTTTCCCCCTCGGAGGTCTGTTAGTGGGCTGGACAAAAGACAACTATAGACCCTAATCAAAACAGCCAAATTTGATGAAAACAAACGAAAATGCACAGTGTAATCATGTTTTAGCTGAAAACATGTAGTATATGCACTTTAACTGCTAAGTGGCTGTTGAATGTTGTTGTTTTTCAAATGTAAATAATCAGTCCTCATCCAAACACTGCAAAAAAAAGTTTGCACAAAAGGACAGTGCAACTCAGCAGACATCATCCAGGTGAGGTAGATAATAGCTACATCTGAAATACTAACAATTTCTTTTCATTATTTATGAAACATGACATGATTTTAGTTGGTAGATTTAGTTAGAAAACAGTGTTATACAGCCGTTGTGCTTGTCTCTAATGAAAACACTGGAACATTCCTGACTGCTACAGGGACACACAGCTGGTAACAGATCCCATTAGAAAGTTTAACTGTGTGCCTAATTTAGAGGCTCACTCTAACTTTTTAGCCAAAAAACATGACTTGATTTGATTTTTGTTGTTGTTGGGGTAACATTAAAGTTGGGGTAACTATCATTTTTAGTCATAAATTTAACCAATGTGTTTTCCACTAAAAAGCAGATGATAAATGCAGCACTTAGTGAAAAACTGAGACCAGTGTGACCATTTTTTAGTTCACATCAGGTGCCAAAAGCAGTGCTCTTATTGGCTGAGCTCTGGTGGTCCTCTCCAGTTTCCCTTTGCGCTTTGTAAAAAGAAATTTTTAAGCCACAAAATGAATCCATGTGGATATTACCCATGTATCCAAACTTGTCAGATTTAAAACCTATTGCTATTGCACTTCAATGCCAAATGCCATTTTTTCATAGAGACGAATAGTGGATTGTAAATTTGAGATGCTATTTGATTTTTTTTGTAAATCATGTTCTCAAAACCTTTCATCCACATTGTAAAACAGCTGCAGTTTATTTTAGAAATGCAAGTACATTTTCTGCCTTAAAGTTTTGAGTCAATTAAATTCATTTTGTGAGTTAGCTATAAGTTCTTGAGTTATTCTTTCACCTCTCTCTCTCTCTCTCTCTCTCTCTCTCTCTCTCTCTCTCTCTCTCTCTAAAGTCTTAAGTTATATTGTCAAGTTATATCAACACAAAGATTTAAGTAAATTTAAAGGTGTGGTAACTGACTTTCACACTGCAAACACGTTTTAGGTTTTAAAACTGACAACTTCTTCTCATAAATCCTTTGACATGAATAATATCGACATTTATTCATTTTTGGTTGTTTTACGTTTATAAAGTTTTTACAAGCAATAAATTGAAACGGGAGAGGATCGCCAGAGCACAGCCAATCAGAGCGCAGCATTCGGCTCCTGATGTTAAACTTAAAATTCTTGATTATTCATTCAGACACAGTAGTCTCATTTTTTCTCCTGTATTTTTATAGGCGTCTTATAAGTGTCTGCTGACTGAGATTTTAATAAAGTCCAATGGAGACCAGTGAGTCCCAGGATGAGTCTGCCTGTGAGATGAAGTGGCCCATCGCTCCGGACGGCTACATCCCAAACTCTGTGATCCGGGGCTGGATTCGGGCTCTGAAGAGGGCCAAGTGGCACCAGTTCAGCGACGATGACGATGATGACGATGACACGTTTTATGTTGGGCCATACAGCGAAAACTTCAAGAGTCTCAGAGCGAAAAGGCGAACCAAGAAAGAGAACAAAGCCTCATACGTGCATTGGGATTATCGGCCAGAGCTGGATTTTCCTATTGAGCAGAAACAAGACACCAAGAGAGAAGAATTATTTGAGCAGAAGGTAAAAAGGAAGAAGATAATTTAAATGCTAGCCTGAGAGGAAGATTTGGCAACAAGGAGAAACTGGGATTTGATTTTGCACTTGAAATACAGAAGCCGGAGGATACAGCAAAACAAGCGTATCTGTCAAATTTATTTAACAAATTTGGACAATACGAAAAAAGAAAAGAAATTCAAACATCAAAGGAAGATGTGGTGAAGCAAATTAAAACCAGCGACACATCAAAAGTTGAGAAAATGACTGAAGGTCCAAGAGAAGATTTTAAAAAGCAAAAAACGGCTGAACAGTTTGACGAAAAACTAGAAAATCAGGCGTCCAATACAGATTTAGATGTAAAAGACGTCACTATGGATACTATGGGAACTATGGATTCAGAAACAGGAAGTGTTCAGTCTAAAGATGACAATGAAGTATCTGAAAAAGTAAATGTTGAGAAGAAACAAAAAATTACAAAGCAAAAAACTATTAAGAGTGGAAAGACTCAAGAGCTTGGTCCAAAACAGTCTGCACAACCTATTTTAGTGAAAACCAGTGATCCTTTGTAGGTATACAGTAATATTGATTAGATATTATTTGAAATTTGTTATAACCTATTTAAACAATTTACTTCTAGGTCTAAGCAAGTCTCGATTTTGAAGAAAAAGGAGCCTGCAGTTCCTCAGTCTGAGCAGCAAGAAGACAAAATTGCCACTGAAGATAAAACCAAACGTTCATCAAAACGTCCTAAACTCTCTGAAGAAAAACAAGGTGCAGTACATACAAGGATTATTTTAGGCAAGCATCATCTTTTAGTGGAGACATTAACTTTAGCTTGATTCGCCGTAATATGTCTTTCATTGCAAGTTCTTCTAATTATAAATTTTTATGGTTTGCTGTGATGGAACGTAAAGTAAATATTTATCATTGTTTATACAATTTTTTTTTTTGTCAAATCATAGGTAATGTGTAATCTATGTGGATTTTCAATTTTATGGCTAGGTAACACCATTACCTGTACTTGAAAGTTGTTGCTTTCCCCAAACAAGTTATGCTTCACAATATCAGTGACTTGGCTAATAGTTTATATCTTACAAAATATAATTCTGAAATATTTCTAAAAGTAACGTTGGAGATAAGTTTAGGTATTTTGGTTAAGTTTAGGGCTTATGAAAAGATACACTTTTTTCAAGAGGTTTCTGACTGGTTATAAGAAAAAACAGTCAACAATTTTCTCAGCCTATTGGCAAATAATTTGGCTTGAAACATGAAGTAATGTCTTGAAATCAGTTTGAAACTGTTTGAAATAAGAAAAAATGATCCAGATCTCGACTATAAATAAAGCTTAAATTAGCAAAAATGCTTGAAATGAGGTTCAAATCCTAGAGTCAAGCCATTTTAACTTGTCTTAAAATTTACTCTTTGTAGTGTGCTAACCAAGTCATGACTTAAGTGTGCGTTTACTGCTCAAGTCCAACCAGGAAGTACAATTACTGTAGGCTTATAAACAAAAACAAACATCTTAATCTGCCATGTAAACTTTAAGGTAGCCCTCATTTTACTTTTCAGCTATTTTGTCCTTTGCATTTGACCCCAACAATCAATTTAGCTGGAGCAACCTTTTAGACACATTGTTAGCAATTCTATCTTTCTCTTTTTATATAATTACAGAGTTATTGGACAAACCAATTCAGCCTCCAGTCACACCTCAAGCGCCTCCTTCAAAGCCTCCAGTGCAATACTCACTTAGACCATTAGACAAACCAACTCCAAAGAAAACCGAGTCTGATTCTCTGCCACTTGGTGAAGAAAAAAAGGTATGATTCAAAATATTCAGAAATGTTATGAACATATCATTTGAAGATTTAAGTTATTTCAATTATTGTTTCAGCAGACTTCAGCGATCCATGGCCAAGTAAGCAACCCAAGGCATCAAAGCTTTACCAAAAACCATCCGTTCCAGTCCCAAAAAAGCAAGTCTCGACCTCCACAAAATATCCTATTGAGTCATCTGCAAATAATAAGATTCTGGAGCACTACAAAAAATTCAAAGCCAGAAAACTGTCCAAAACTCATGCTCCAGTTGATCTTTATCGTTCTAGATCCAAATGGTCCTCGTCTGAGACTGAACTCGAAGATCTAGAAACAGCAGAACCTATGTTTCAGCAAGCGTCCGGAGAGGAGGGAGAAGGGGGACCAATAACGCGAAAACTTGATCAATCTGGACTCTGGCAACACATCATGAAAGGCGTAACAGAATCCATCGATCAGAACGCAATTTGGAACATTCTAGAGGAAAGACGAAAGCATCTACAAAGCGGTTCAGATATGGAGGGTTTTAGTGGAAAGCTGGACCGAAGTCTTGCAGGAGGACAAGCCGCTGAAGAAACAACTTTTGATGAATCGTTTTCTGTCACGTTTGGGGCAATCCTAGAGTCAATGGACAATGCCGCTTACTGGGGCCTCATTAAGCATAAACCTTCAGATTTTCAGGCTAGAAAAGTAGGCGTGGGAAGATTTGAAGCGCCAGAAGATGATGGTATCCAAGGTAGAATTGCAAGACCAAACACGGCTGTTGATCAAAGGCGTTTTCCTACCCTCCACGAGGAAGAACATGCTTATTCATCAAATGGCCCTGTTACACTGAGAGAGTTAGCATTACGAGCTATAACCCAAGCTGCTCTGAGATGGTCGACTGAAGACAGATCTGCAGAGTTCTTGGGTGGTTCAGAGAGACTTGAAGATGTGAACAGCAATACATCCATTTTGAAAGAAGGTCTAGAAGATTTAACCGTAAGAAAATCCAGTTCACGATCAACTACTCAGACTGGACTTTCTGAAAGTGAACAGCATGAGTTTATTTCAGAAACACATGGTCCAGGTCAATTGAGCTCTTCTGATCTTAGCTACAGAGATACTAGACCTAAAAGTATTCAAACAATGAGATCTAAGGTTGACGATCAAACAATGGCGCCCAAGTTTGACGATCAAACTAGTCTAAAACAAAAACTGGTGTCAAAACAGGTGGCTAGGTCTAGTTCTGAGGATGCACAAGAAATCGATGAGTTTACGAATGACAATTATGATCACAGAAGACAAAGTATTGGAGGAACTATTAGGTCTAGATCTCAAACTAAAGCTTTAGGACCAGAAGGTATAGCTGCACAGTTCCCATTCGATGCAAGTCCAGAGACAGACCAATCGGTTTACAAAAAACGTCCGGACTCAACTTATCCAGGGCCGGAAAGAAGTAGAATGAGGTTTTCTGAATCTCAATCCATACTTGGTGATCTAGATGTAGGAAAATTGGAAAGCGGCTCTAGCAAACAGACTAAATTTGAAGATTCAAGTACTTATGGATCACACAAACAAAGTCGAAGTGCTGTTGATGGGTTAGACAACTCTATGGGTCACTACGCTAAGACCAGTGCTAGATCCAGAGAATTTGAAGGTAGCAAGTCTTCATCCAATGCTGGTTTTGGAAGAGATGAGACTGGAGAAAACAAAAGTGGGCAACCAGGATGGAACACAAAAGAATATCTACCGTCCACAGCTGGGACAAAGCCTGGAGGTAAATCCCAAGACTTGTTAGGCGCTCAAACGGTAAAGTCCATAGTTCACACTCCTGGTTTGCTTACATCTTCTCAACCAGAGCAGTTCCTCAAAGCCCTGTCCCAAAAACGTCCCGAGGGCAAAACTAAAACAAAACCGATCCCCAAATGGAGGCAGGAACTTTACCAACTCATTTTCCTCTACGGCTTCTGCTCTCCTCAAACAGCGAAGCTGCTGGCGAGGGAACAACGCAAGCAAACGCAGCCCCAAAGCACAAAACGAGAGAAACACGTTGGTCTGTACGAGTTTTGGGATCACATCAGCTCCAGTGCGCTGCATGAAAGAGTGGTTAGAAAAGTACAGTTTAACGACATTTTGGATCAAGCCACGTCCGAGTCACACTGCATGATCCCGCTACCTTCAATAAATAACTTCATTTCGTTGGAGAAATATGGAGAGACAGACTATGGTAAGCTGCTGTTTGAATGGGAGAGAGGAGACGAGGAGGAAGCGCAGATGAAAGTGGTCAACGCATCTGCCTCGGGGAATACAGTGGACAATAAAATGCTCTGAACTGGCTTTGTGTCAATACTTTTGTCTGAATATGTGGCGTTCATGTTTTAGGATGTGATGTCATAGGGCCAGAGGGGGGGCAAGAGCCAGTTTTTCCCGCTTTATATCATTGTACTTTGCCATAAATGTTCCAAATGGTAAATTTATACTTTTTTTAAGCTATTAGTGAATAGACTATTAGTCCTGATGTCACTTTTTACAGTATGTACCGTCAAGAAAAGATTTGACTTTGCGAGTATGTACAATCTAAATCTAACTGACGCATTAGTTAAAGGTGCACTGTGTAATAGACTTAAATAAGAGCATGCTTTTGTCATTTAGATGTTTATGATGGACTAAATAAATAACAAACATCAGAATCTTAACTTTAAAGGTGGGCTTAGCTGATTTTTACTCTGCACAATTAAGGTTTTAAATCTGACAACTTCATCTCAGAAATCTTTCAACACATGTTTAATATCAACATTTCTGGTTACAATTACAGACATCAAAGTGAAATGGGAGAGGATCACCTTTAGCTCAGCCAATCAGAGCTCCTGAGAACTAAAATTCCTTATTATTCAATTCAGACAGTACTCAGTGGTCTCATTTTTTACAGTGTTGCATTTACTGTATAGTGAAAAACAGTTGTGTACATTGTGTAGCTGACTTTTCACCTCCAAAAAGTTACACAGTTCACCTTTAACTAGACTAGTTGCTTTTTGTCTGCGGAATACCCCTTTGATCCCAATGTTTTTGGTGTAAAAAGAACTCTTTATGTACAAAAATATTTCTCAACTACTCTTTTATTGTTAGTGCATGTTCGTTAGTCAAACAGTAATTACTACATTTTATATTAACAATATCATTAAAGCTGAAAAAAAAAAAAAAGAGAACGAAAACAGTTTATGACACACCAGCATTTTGGGAGGTTTGTGTCAATTATAAACCATAAACAAACTGCACAATTAAACAATAGATGTCACATATGTACAGTGAACAAAACATGTCGACAGCAAAAAATCCAGTGATAAAAGGTTTGAATCTCGGCATCTGTTATTCACCTAGAAAATACTGATGGATTACATTTAAGGCGAGATTATTCAAGACAACATTACACCATCAATACTTATGTCTGTATAACTAGTTTAAAATCTTAGTACACAGTACCAAGCACAAATACAAGTCCATTAAGGACATTGAACAACAACACTATGATAACTACATCTTAGTCTTAAAACATGAGCAAAGATTTATTAGAAAAGTTAGTAACGCTTTATAATAATGAACACATACAAATCTATTGCAAATGTTTGTAAATTATGAAAATAAAATTACCCGATGATTAAATAGTCTTTTGCAGATGGAAACTAGCTACGGCATCTGTTTTTGCACATTGTACCTGTCAAATAAACTAACGGAACTAAACTTTACTAATAATGAATAAGCACTATCAAATCATTTACGTCTAGCTTTTATTCTAAAGTATTGACCATTTGGTGTTTTTTGAGGCAAACCAGTGTGGTGTAAGGATATGCACCCTTAAAAAATTGTAAATAAATGGCCACGTTTTGGTGCAATTATGGCTAAGTTTAGGATTAAGGCTTGGGTGAGTGACAGTAATTTAAAAATATAACAACATACTGATTTTCTAGCGCTCCCTATAAACAAGGAAAGACCAGAACTAGTCTGGCAGCATCAGGACAAGGAAACCTGATGTGTTTCTGCCACTTTTTATATTGAAATCAGCTGAAACATAGAATCAAAAATCATCAAAATATTATTATAGGTCTGGGAGAATCAATACTAATATTGTGAGACAGACATCAAAATATATCACTAAATCATTTCTTTCTGAAACTTTTACATAGTCAGTTTAGTACTATGTTTATTCATCATTAGTAATTACTATGGTTAGTGTCATGCCCGATTAAGTTTAGGTGAATGGATAAGTTTAGGAAAAGAGTTGGGAGAATGGATACGTTTAGGAAAAGGGTTTGGGTAAAAGTTAATCTAACAAATATTACAGTTTAGGTCAGTTTAGCAACATAAATCAACCATTACCATGGCAACCAGCTAATTTCTGTCCCTTCGTACCAAACTATCTACCACTAACCAATTGCAATCTAATGATTTAAGAATGATCAGGTAATGTTATCTTAATAATCTACTGACAATTGTAAAATATTTGTATCTGTTCGTCATTACACAGTGTTACTGAAAAGTTTATTAAGTAGGCTTTAGTAACAACTTATTCATCACTACATTATTCCAACCCTAAATCCTAATCTTTACTCCTTAAACTGTTACTAAGCCTTAACAAACATTCTCACACACTAATTGTTTAATTTGTTTATGAATAAATATGTTTTTGTTCATGCTTTGTTCAAATTCATTAAGATGTAGTTGTCATAAAGTGGTGCCCATTTAACTTTGACTAAGGGCCAGAATTGTCTTAACATACCAGATTTACCTTTTCCAAATCTGAAATACAGAAAATGTGTAATATAACGCTGCCAAATTAAACAACAAACAGGTTTTGACATGTTCAACACATCTCCAGCTTTTTTCACATTAAAATATTTCCATTTCTTTAAAGCACTTTTGTTCTGTTGTGCCACGTTTACCATAAATACATTCTTTGGCATCTTTATATTGGGCTGAAATAACTATGATAATCCATTTTATCTCTTGCTTCTTTCATCCTGGGATTTCTGAGGCTCAGGAAAATTAAATAAATGAGGTATTATTATTAGCTGAAGGCACCAAATCTAGACTAGCTTTTGTTCAATGAGAAATGTGTCCACTTGATTCTGTATTTTGTGAGTTTTTAAGTGATTTTAACGATTTGTTATGGGATTATCTGGCGTCGTTGAGTTGTCTGGCCACTGTTAAGATCTCCTTGGCTCCTTTGCTCAGCAGCAGCTCGGCCAGGTCCACCCCCAGCTGCTCCGCTCTGCTCTGGGCCCAACCCGAAATGTTGGCCGCGGTGACTCCTACTCGCTGCACGAGCTCGTCCACCTGCTCCTGGTCCTGTAACACAGACATAACGTGAAGAGATTATTAGGTTAATGGATAATCGTGACAGTTTTAAAAGCAAAATTATGTTTTTTTTAATGTCATTTTAGAGAAACTAAGCATGGGTATAATGTCAAGTTTATAGAAAAAAAGACAATATTTGGAGCAGATGTGTTTTCTTCCAAGTAAATACATTTCTTTTGCTATAGTCCAAAGTAAATATGTGATTTTGTGAGCCTTCATATGGATATTGAGAAAAATATTGAGAGGTCAAATAATGGAAATTGATTTTGGCCAAAAAATATTTAATCATATGACCCATAAACGTGGCCATTTTAGAAGATAAATTCTGTCTTTCAACCAATAGAGATTTTTTTAACAACTGATGCAGTCACAAACTTTAAAAAAAATGACCTGCTAGACAATAAGAATGAAAAAAAATGAAAGATTTAACTGTAACGTCATATTGTCTCACATCAAGAGTTCATAACTGAGGGGGCTTTTTCAATGATTAAAGTTCAAAATGATGCTCCTCACCTTGTCAGAGCTTGCAACACTGGTCTGCATAGTTTCCCTCAGAGAGTCTGCTCCATCGAGGCTAAACACTGCCCCCGTCATGTAGAGCTGGAAATTACACCAGAGAGACACAAGCACACAAAGTTAGTTTGCTGCTGGGGAAACTTCTTTGACAAAAACAACTAAACAGGACAGCTGTTTGGATCAGGTCTGAACCGGTCTGACAGACGTCTGTCTCCTGAAGCTTGAAAGAGAGTTTTTCTCTGTTTTTTACTCACCTGAATGTAATGTATGAATGTACGAATTTCATTCACAAATGTTGAATTAGCAGCATAACTTTTGTTTTTGCACAGTGATAAACAATTGTAGTCTTGTATTGTCCGATATGTCGACGGATTACGAATGTAAATTAGCTGTACGCTAACTTTGACACATTTACACATGTATTTTTTGTACTGGTGTTCATTAATGTGCATTGTCCCTTTCAAATAAAAAAAATAAAAAAATAAATAAACAAATAAATAAATAGCTGACAACTGCGCTGGTTAGTGTTTCTGCTACAGTTTGTGTCAATAAGCCGCAGCTCTGACAGCTCTGCTGTCAGGTGCATATGCATCTCCTGTGTTGATAAACAAATAATCCCTCTATAGTAACTTTAAAATAACATTAATAAAATTAGCCCAGCTTAAGGCTGCTCTTAACGTTACATTTTAACACAACTTTTTATTGCTGTGTGTCATGTTGCCTTGATAGGAACGATCATATTCAATGCCAAAAATTGCTAGTCTTTGCATCGGACACGTGATGAAATGTAATAATTAAACATAAACATCACCTCTTCTCGCTACAGAGATGAAACAATACTCATGTAAATTAAAAACAGATTCATTATATTCTCCTTTCTCATGCTGTTTGAGAATATATCATACAGTAACTGAATGTTGAGATGTAAAAGGTGCAGTTCATACCTGTGAGCCTTGGATTTCTGTGTGCACTGCTACAGGAACACTGCATCCTCCTTCCTAAAAGATAATGCTTTGGTTAATTAAAAAAATGTAAAGATGAAAGGAGTAATTTAAGAATTAAAAGACAGTTTACGTACCAGTTGTTTAAGGAAAGCTCTCTCTGCGATGCATCTCAAAACTGTGTCTGGATCGTGGAGGACAGAAACCATCGCCAAAATGTCTGTGTCCCGAGCTCGCACCTCCACAGCTAAAGCCCCCTGAGAATAACAAACAACAAATCAGTATTTATTTACTTCTACAAGTTCAAAGTATTTAAGAGCATAAAACAATCTATTTCATCTTACCTGCCCCACAGCATACATACAGTCGTCTGGTGTTAGACGCTGAAAAAACACATAGAAATCCTATTAAAATCATTCATACAGTTTGAAGATGGCTATAATATATCACTGTATGGAATTCAGTTATTTAGAAATAAATTTTTATGCATTTGTTGATTCTAAAACTAAATAAAGTGAGTTCTCAGGAATTCAACAAAAATATGAATAAGTTAAGAGACGCTTTAATGTAGAAAGAAAAAAGTTTGGATGTTTGATTATGTATAAAGCAAAATAACCAAATGTATGAATGTGGTTCTTCATTTATTTTATTTTAGTTATTTTATTATCTGAAAAAGTTGAACGACATTGCTATTTCCATTTACTGTAATTTAGTAAAAAGTCAAAATGTTCATTTTTTTTCCCTCAGAGCAATCTTACGGGCATGCCTGTAATTTACTTGTTTGCACTGGATTTACATATATTTGTCAAGATAAAGTGTGTTTTTAGCAAGTTTACTTTTGTTACGACCACAAAACCATTTGAACACAACCTACTGGTAAATACCACTTCACAAGTGGTATTTACCATCTTTTCCAGCCACGTTCCAGGCAACTGAGAACTGGGATATTTCCTATTTTCCACTTGTAAAAATGCGCAGGAACGCCACTTGAACTGGTAAATACCGCTTGTGAACTGGGACCTGTGAAGTTCCACTTCACATATGAGCTCAAGAATCAAAACAATAAAAGAATCTGCACAAAAACACATATAAACACTGATTGCAAATTAATTAAGATTACTTTTGTTTAGCCTAAAAGTTAGCATTAGCTATAATGTTTACATATGAGTTGATTCAGTTGGAACACTCTGAACTGTGCCTCCCTCGCCCCTCTCCAGGACTACAGATGGAAATTAGCTGTAAAAGCTAGAAACTTAATAAACATTACCTTACTCAAACTGGGAACTGGCATTTTTGAAGTGGGAAATATCCCAGTTCCCATTTGCCTGGAACGCACCATTAAACACAGCACTATCCCATAATAGCCCAATTTTGTTTTTCTCCCTAGAAGTCACTATATGACTCTTTGGGATGAGCACTAGTAGTGTGTCAAAGTCTTTGTGATAATTTTATTTAATAATATACTTAGTTTTTTCACTGTTAAAATAATAGCTACAGTAGATCAACTTCAAATACAGACAGTACAATGTCAGCTTTCTCTTTTACCTAGATATAAATAAACCTGTACCTGACTAATTCTGTTTTCCCAGCCCATCCTCTTCAGACCAGCTGCAGCCAAAATGATGGCAGCGTAATCCTCCTTCTCATCCAACTTCTTCAACCGAGTGTTCAAGTTTCCACGCTGAGCAGAAAAGTTAAGGCTAAAAACATGTTGTGCTTCTTCAATATTGACTGATTTATCTTATCCATGTGTGTTTTTATTTTTAAACTTATTTTCCGAAGGATACAATGTCTTTGAAAACAAGATGAGAGAATCTTCTCTTCAACTGAGCAGCTCGCCGTAATGAACTAGTACCAATCACACTGAAAGAAACAAGTGCAACTTATTGAAATTAAGATTATAACTTTGAATATTGTCATTATTGTGAGTTGAATTGAACTTACCTTTTTTCTGGCAATGTGTCCAGAGTCTTATTGGCGTGTTTTGGATGCAGCACCACAGCATCAAAAGGATTTTCTCTCCTAAAAGACACATTTTTGATTCATTACTTTAGATATTCTATTCCTTTTAGATCAGAGAAAGAACAAAAACACATTCCAACAAAAAAAAACAACAGCTTTTCTGGTAGTTTCATGCTAAATTTACATTTCTAAAACAAAGAAAATGCATGAAAATTGGTGCTTCTTAACAAGAGAAACTACTTTGTCTATATGAATAAAAGTGCAGCAAGTATATACCGGTAGTTTATAAAATACAGAAACACACACAAATATCCAAGTCAATCCAAGGTTAAATAAATGAATAAAAAGCCCTTATTGAAACATAGATTGTGGATAAAATACAAACCAAGGCTTTTCGGCAGTGAATGGCCTTCCGACAAGAAAATACTTTTGCAAATGCCAGTTGTTACTCACTTTAGCACGGCTCCGATTGTGAATCCTGGAGGCAAACTGGTGGGAAGGTCTTTGAGTGAGTGCACCACTAAATCCACTCTGAGAGACACAAAGACACAAGAGAAAACTCAGGTAAAATACAGTAAAATACAACTATTCACCGTCACATCTGCGACATCAGAAGTCTGCATCAAAGTGTGTAAAAGGTTGGTCTGAAGGAAGAGGTGGGAAGAACTAACTGGAAGGAGTCACAATAACACACAGGACAATGATAGTCTAGAATAGATACATGGCTTTTCCATGCAAATAAATATGCTTATGTTATGGAAAGTACACAAAAACAAGCTCCGGAACAACCTTACTTTGTGCCTTTAATAATTCACTCTGTGCATAAAACGTAATTTGGCTTGTTTAACTATACAGTATTTACAAAAGCTAGCTTTTTACCAACATGTTCACTTCCTGTTCAGTTGACACAGTGAGTTGTGGGTGCATTTCTATCACATGCAAAGACAAATCAGGAGAAAACTTCTTTAAAAGCATGTGTCTGTAAATACTGACGCTAAAGCTTGACATTATAAAAGTCAACAACCTCCATGCACAGAGAGAGGAACATCAGCAGATAAATGTAGCTAAATGACTGAATTAATCTTACCGGTTTACAATATTCTATGGGAAGATACTTTTGCACTGCAAGAATTTTTTAACTTCATGTTATTTTTTTTTTAGTTCTATCTGTCTTGGGAACTAAAATTTGAGCCACACTTTGAGTGACTTTGTTAACTTTGCTTGATATTGCTTGAACACAGCAGCCACATTTTTAAATTATTTTTATTTTACATTTCACACAAGAACGATACTAACGCTGAAGTGCATATGACAGGTTAGACCAGGGGTGCGCAATTATTTTTCTCCGAGGGTCAGATTGAAACCCAGACAAGTGGTGGAGGGCCAAAATTTGGTCATTGGTGTGACAAATTATCATTATTGTTAGTAGATTTTTTGATCATTTATTATAATAAATATAAGACATCAAGCAAAGACACATGCTCCACAGCTAAGTTAATAAAGTAAAAGAGAGTAACACTTATTCTCAACAGCGTACCGTTAATTTTAATCATGTTCACCATGCGTTGCTGAAAATATGGTCTAACCCAGACCAGGGCAAACTGCGGCCCGGGGGCCAGATACGGCTCTCGAACTGTTTTGATCTGGCCCCCGGGCCGCAGTTTGCCCTGGTCTGGGTTAGACCATATTTTCAGCAAAACACAGTGAACATGATTAAAATTAAGATTTCTCTAAACAATTTGCTTGTTTTCACCTCGACTGGCTGTTTTTTGAGGTTTGTAGTTGTATTTTGTCCAAGAAATATATATGTAGAGGTGAATTCACAACTGTTACTAGCAACCGCCTTGTAAATGTGGAGAAAACCCACATAAATGACACAGATGTTGAATGGTGTTAAATGAATATTTGTGTCAGTTGTGTGTAAATTGTCTTTGCATTTTGGCATTTTTTTTTGACGAAAAATGTGAAGGATTTTTTTTTTGTAGAACTTTTATTTGTCAGTTTGCAATAATTTGCAGCTTAACTGATTAATATTTACCACAAGGACTATCACTCTAAATTATAGAAATGTAGTTCTTGGTATGTCTTGTAGGAATTGTGTGTCGTTCCAAACAAAAAACAGAAACTACATTTCAATATCAAACACAATAATTCAGAATAAGAAATAATAGAAGAGAGAAATTATTTAAACATGGTAATATTTGTACACATGCACTTTCTACACCCTCTATTTGAATTGTGTGAGAGGAGTAAAGAGTAAAGGCCACAGTAAATCTTTCTGTTTGGATTGGATTTGTTTGACAATGCTCTGCGCCGAGGCAGTGTCAGCCGCAGATGACACCAGAGACACTCACTCATTTCTCTCCAGGGCGTTCTCCAGCTCTTTGGTGAACAAACTCTTCTCTCCAATCTGAGGGAGAATAAAACAGGAAAACGTTAACACAAATGTTCTGCTAATCCAACACAGACTGACTTTGAGTTGAGCTTTACCTTTGATAAAGCTGTGTCCAGGATTCTGTCTCCAGTTGTCGTCATGCCAACTGAAAGAAGAAACAAAAAAGTGCTTAATCTTAAACATATGACCCGGAGAACCTAAGAACATGGTCTTCAACACATATTAGCTTGGAAATAGATGCTACAATACGTAAGATAATACATTGCTATGACACATGGTGGATTTTTAAAATAACTACAACATTTGAGATGAGGCTGATACTTTGTAGCCTGATGTATCAACCGGTTTCATTTCACTCCGTGGAAAACTAGTTGCTGGAGTGAAATGAAATGGAGAGGAGACACTAGGTGGCGTTAGCCTGGCTAGATACTTTGTGCATCCCTAATCAAAATTAAAAAAGTGCTTTACCCACAACCACAGAACGGACTATAAACAGCAAAGAATAATATCTTAATCATTAGACTAAAATGAAGAAATCTTTCCAGACTATTTAACCGTAGAGTATTACCGTAATTTCTGGATTATAAGCAGCTACTTTTTTCACGAGCTTATCGGCTTATAAGGCAGTGCAGCAAAATTATAGATTCTCATAGACTTACTATTAACAAGTGCGGCCTATATATGTACGTAATCATTTTTCTTACATAAATCTAGTGGGTGCGGCTTATATTCAGGTGCGCTAAATAGGGCAGAAATTACGGTAGTTATTATCGTCTATATCTAAATATTATGACTTTAGCTAAAAATGACAGAAACATCCAGCCTAATTTCCCAAACAAGGACATAGAAAAAGAACAAGAGACTTCACACATCGATGTGATGCGGGTGCAGCCCAGTACTTAAAGACAAAAGGATCCTGCACATTGTCAACTATGCAAAAATATTTATATGTGCGACGTTTCGACCGTGAAATCTTCTTCAGGAAAATGGTTAGAGGAGGGCAATAAACCATCTTATAAAGGGAGTGGCCTAGCAAAAAAGTTTTTATCATTTTATTTCAAGCTTGTTTGTCAGGATGATTTAAACCATTTTTCATCCATCAAATGTACAAAGGTAATAACATTTGTTTAATAATATTTAATCAATACTACGGACAGTGAATAAGTTCGATAAGGAGTTGGAATAAGTTTAATAACTTTTTTAATCCCACCCCCATTGCTGCATAATTCTTATGTGGTTGCACAAAACATCATCCTGGTTGACACATAAATTTGCTGTGAATGTTTTTAGAATGTGGAAATATACGGTACTTACTGTATATACTTAATTAGATAACAAGATCTAACAGTATTGGTAAGTACATTGTGCGCCTTAATTCAGTGCAACAGACACAGTGCAAATAAAGCCTGATGACTATATACATTCATAACATTCAAGAACTCATATTCTATATAATTATGGTAATTTCTGGACTATAAGCTGCTACTTTTTTCACAAGCTTTCACTCTGCGGCTTATACACTGACTGAAGCAGCAAAATTATAGATTCTCATAGACTTACTACTAACAAGTGCGGCTTATATATATTATGGTCTTTATCGTTTTTCCCTCCTTTAGCCATTTGCCTGAAGAAGACTTCACGGTTTAAACGCCAAACAAGGACATAAAATTATATTGTTGTTCTTTTGCAGTCAATTTTAATAGATTAATTAAACAAAATTGTATATTGTCTGATAAGCAAAGTAGTTTTCAACATATATTTAGCTTAACTGTGGGTTATAAGACTGGGCTAAGTCATAAATGAATGAATGAATGAATGAATAGGGCAGCTCTTACTGATTTCCACTTGGATGTCAGGATACAGTTCTTTCAACTTCGCTGCCACACTGTCAGTCTGAATACAAGCCAACTGGAAGAATAAAAAGACAAAGAAATCCCTTTACTTGTTCACACAGTGTAGTAAAGGATTAGACACAGCAGAAGCCTGGTCTCATCTCTCAGCGGTTCTTTTAATACAATGGGCTGAAAGTGTTACATCAGATAATTCAACATGAAAGACATTCTTTGGAAACCTGTGTTAGACAGTGGAGCAGCAGCACACACACACTCGGGTTATCAAAAAATCAGATACTAATCAACTCTTTTTAAATATTTGAAGAGAAAAGAACGACAAAAATGTGGCCTTTACTGAACCGTTTTAGAATGAGTTTGGGTTTTGTCAGTACTGGCATAAGATTACATAGAAGTATAAAGAAAGAAGGACTGAAGATACAATGCAACATCACAGAATTACTGTCATAAATATATAGTTTTTAAAGTTTAGCCTGGTTTTGCTTTCAGTTTAGTCAAGTAAGTAACAAAGAATACTGAAATATCACAATATAAAACTGTTATCAAATATTGCAATTTTTTCTCACAGACTTTAAAGAAAGTAATATTATTTTAGTTTATAGTATCAAGTACATTCCTTAAAGCTGTGGTAGCTGATTTTAACATTGCAAACACTTTCTAGGTTTAAATCTTACAACTTCTCTCAGAAATCCTTTGACACATTGTTTATATCGACATGTATAAATTTTCCAAATACAACTTATAAACTTCTTTTTACAAACAACAAAAAGAAATTAATGAGGACCACCCAAGCTCAGCCAATCAGAGAGCTGCTTCTGGCTACTAGTTAGAATTAAAATTCTTTAGTATTTGATTCAGACTGTACTCAGTGGTCTCATTTTTTCCCAAAGTGCTGCAATCATCATAGACTTTTTGGTGGAAAACACAAAGTTTGATAATTTACAACTAAAAAAGTTAGTTACCCCAACTTTAAGAATAGTAGATTAGAAATACCTGGCTTTTGCGAGTTCCTATCCGAATCACTCGAACAGCTTGGCCATTCCCATCCTGAAAAGACAACCACAGAAAAAGCTCACGAACAATCTCCAAAACATTACTTCTTTAGCTAAAATCATCTCGTCTCACCCTTATGTACTTGTAAGTCCCGTTCTCCATAGTTAAAGTGTAGAATAATTAAATAGTAGAGGCTATTGTGTCGCCTGTCAGCCTGGGACAGTCTGCAGTGTCTCTCTAAGAAGCTGGACTGAGGTCATAGAGCCTCAAGAAACTGAACACTTGGGTCTTTCTCTCCTCCTCCCAACGGGACCCCCACCCCAACATATCTCTGCTTCCTAAAGATAAGTGTCCCAATTCAATGAGTCCGTTATAAAGGGCAGGGAGGGGCAGCTAAGGAGGGTCGGTGCAAAAAGGTGTGGTCTGTCAGCAACATCTTCACTCAGAGTTCCTTCTATTATCATGTTTTGAATGAAATACTAATGTCTGTTTCTGATTTTCACAAATAAGAATAACACATGGTTTGTACAGATTGGTTTTCCATAACTTTTCCCAAACAAATTCCAATATTTCCATGACCTTGTATTCACACACCAATTATTTGTTTTTAGTAGGGCTGGGCAATTAATGGATTATTTAGCTGTATGCTTTGAAACGAAAGATCGAAAACCAATCCTTTGACAGTAAAAATGTGTGGTTTGGAGAAAAGGTAAACAGAATGTTAATATAGGCCTAATTAATAATAATAAAATAAATAAATAAATTCAACATATCAAAGTTTTTGTTCATTTTATTTTATTTTCTAAAAGGTTAAACAAAATCAAATCAAAACTCGAGATCGATCATGAGGAAAAAAAAGTGACTTCCCAGTTTTCAGTAACTAGTTAATTAAATTAATCAAACCATTTAGGTGCATACAATTTTAAAATCTTTTTTTTTACTAAATGTGGAAAGGATGTCAAAATGTTCTGTTGCAAATTTATAACTTTAGTAAAATCACTGCAACAGATCTTTTTTTATTAATGTTTTTTTTTTAATGGACATATTTCTTAAAGGTTTTTTCTCTGTCTTAGCTAAACACAAGCGGAATTGTGTTGTCGTAAATCATCTTCCATGTTTTAAAGGGGTCCTATTGTGTTTTTTCTTTTTTTGAGTAAGAAACTAGAACAAATGCAGATCAGTAATTTACCTGTTGTTCATTGTAAAACACAAAGTTGACCTAAAACAACTTAAAAATAGAAACAACTCTACTGACTTCCTGTTCAAAACTGCAGAACTGATAAGCCCCGCCTCTTCATTTTAAAATGTAACTGTAAAAAGCAACAGATTTTTAAAAACAATTATTTTATTGTTGGAAAGTGAATATGGGACCATATTGAACCATTTAAGCTTCACTTTGAGCATTAATCTTTTGAATTATAACAAGTAAACACAGACAAGTGGGAGGGGATAGGTGGTAGGTGAGAACAGGGATTTCTGAGCACTTGAGCTGCAGCTGAAGAACAATACACGATTACTCAAACATGTATAAATCAATTCGATCATAACTTTAAGAAAACTAATGATGAAGGAAGGTTATCATAACAAGGTTAAAACTGGTCCCCTTTAACTCAAAATATGTTATAATTTCCTCAAACTTTTTCAAAACCAGCAGAATTCCAAAACTTTTCCAGGGCCTGGAAATTAGAATTAAATTTCTCATGACTTTTCCAGGTTTTTCATGACTGTACGAACCCTGATAACAATTTGTAAATTAAGTCAGAACACAGTTGTGCACAATATAATTTTATGATTCACTGACATGATTACTAATGGCCAACAAATTACTTTATTACAACCACTTGACATTTGATCTCATAAGGATTTAAATAAATAAGATTAAAATCGATATCCCATTTTCGTTTGTATTTCTAGTTAGCTCATGTTGTAGAAATACATTTTAGCTGTGACTGTTTTTTTTTATTCTCTCCTGATGTATTAACTTAACCTCCTCTATCTGTCATTGATTGAGAAATAGTGAACTCTAGCTACTGCAGGTTAAACACACAAAAATGTCTGATAAAAAGATCGCTTTGTGCTCCGTTATTACGCAGCCTTAAATAAATGAAGATACACGACGTACACCACTATGAAAAAGCCCCAAAATTAGTTTCTTTGAGGGAGAAAAGATATATTTGTCTTGCTTTACCACATTCTCGAACTTTATGTCCCGCCTCTTTTTCTTTTTGAACCAATGAAAATCCCGGTATCAAAAACTGACGTTAGAACCTGACCAATCAGAAGCCGTTTTTTGCCAGAACACGGAAATGGCGACTGTCAGTGAAAATTAACGTGCAGTCTGCATGGTAGGTGTAATCGGAGCATTTGTGAACAAAACTCACCGCAGAGGCAGCTTCCTCCGACATGCCGCTAGTCCGATTTGGCTCTTCGATGTTCTGCAGTAGTTAGACGCTAATTATAGTTCGTAAAAAGCTTAAAAAACGACAACTTTGCCCCGAAACGAACCGATAGTGACACCCAACGACCGCTGACCGCTATGAATGAACGCGGAAACTGAGCAGCACCGGGAGAGAGGTCATTTCCTACTTCCGACAACACTGCCAGCTTTACTTTAGGGACGAAAGTTTTAACCTATAATCAGATAGCTGTAAATGTAAGTAGTAAAGTTAAAATGTTTTAATAAATCTTATCAAAACCCCAAATGTTGAAATGATACACTGAGGTTAATCATGCCTTATTTGTTCCCAGATCACCATTGTCTTTTAGAAGAGTATTTTCAGACACTTGAGAACTTCTTACCCAAAGACGGAACGAAGCTAGTTTTCATGTGTACTTTTAAAGATGCTATTATGTAAAATCTACTTTTCTGGGTTTTTAATCATGTTACAGCAGTGTCCTCTTGTCATTAGTTTACCCAAAGTTATATTTGGATTGATTCTTGTATGTTTGAGTAATCTTGTATTGACTGAGTGCAGTTGTCTTGTTTTGGTTTAAAATACTACATCCTGTACATACAACGACTTCCTGTTCAATACTCTTCAATGAGGTTTTCACTACATCAGTTTAAAACTAATAAATACTCTTTAGATCAGACAGTTGTGGTGAATGTCACAGAAAACATGTTAAAGACTTTACATATTAGAGGAATATTTCATCAGAGACACTTCTGTGTTTAAAAAGAGACATAATTGTGTCTAAATGCTAACGCTAACAGGAAATGGTTGTATGTACAGAAGTTAGCATTTTTGAACAATCGCAAGCCAACTGAAATTCCGTGCACACAGCCTATTGACCCTATTTTGTCCCGCCTACGTTTCTAGGACATGTACTTCCTGTTTAGCTGCATTTAGCCTGTAGATTTCAGTCGATGGGTTTATTTTAACTGTCATTATATTTAATTAAAATTGCCCCACAAGACAGACAAACGAACACGTTAGCTACCTTAACAGAGCTAAACAGGAAGTGCATTTCCAAGCCAAGTGGGCGGGACAAAATAGGGTCAATTGTCCTGCAGCCGATGAAAATCCCTGTCTTCACCTACCACCTATCCCCACCCATTTGTCTGTATTTACTTGCAATATTCAGACATTTGGATTCAAAGTAAAACACGTAGGGTTCAGAATTGTGATGTAGCCACTTTTCAACAACACAAAATTTTAATTTGTAAATCTGGGGCTTAATAAAGTAAAATTTTACAATGAGGAGGCTTATTATAACTGCAGGCTTATCAGTTCTGAACTTATTTCTAAGCCGTTTAAGATCATTTTTGTCTTTTGCAATGAACAAAATGTGAATAATTGATCTACTTATGCCATAGTTTCTTCCTAAGTATAGAGAAAAATCACAATAGGTCCCCTTTAACTTTTTTAAGACGGAGACTACGCTACCTGCTTACATTTGTGGACATGTTAATCATTTGATGGGAGTATTCCATTGTCATCAAATGTATCTACATGATATATCTCCACCATAGAGCCAAAAAACAGGTGCCTAGGTAAAGTTACAGGTGTCAGCTCATAAGAATATCTTTTCCAAGTATTTGTTGGGGAATAATGCCATTGTGTGATAAACAGTTACTCTAGTCTAGATCAGAGGTTGTAAAAGTAATGAAGTTCACTCGTAAAAGTACAGTTACTTGTGTAAAAAACAAACAAACAAACAAACAAAAGGTAAAAGTCAATCTCTTGTAGCCTACTTGAGTATAGAAAAAGTAAGTATATAAGTAATAGTAATATTTTTTGAGACAATGAATTTAAAATTTTTACCATCCTAAGCCTAAATAATAAATAAATAAAAAAACAACAAAGGCATGAATTATTTCACTTCATGTGTCACAAATCTAAATTACACACTGGTTTGACTTTCAGAATTTACAAAAAATATTGAACTTTTCCCTGATATTCTAATTTTTTTTTTTTTGCGACATACCTGGATATAAAGTAAGTATAAAATTGACTTAAGAAAAAAAAAAGTAGAAAGTATCACACTGCCAAAAGTAATTCTCTAGTGTCGGTTAAAACTATACATTTGTCAGCTTATTTTACTTGTTTCAAGACTATTTTCAAATGATTTGAGCTTGACTCAAATTTGCCAATGAGGTGAGTAAAATTATCTTACATAATGAACAAATAATTTGGCTTGAAATAATAAATTTATTGAAGCAAGGCAGAAACCAGTCATATAATCTAGGTACGGCAAGTAAACCATCTTAACCAGATAAAAAAATAAATAAATAAAGATTAGTATCCAGGTTTTAAGACATTTTAACCAACCTAGAAATACATTTTTTTGCAAGTTGGTTTGTAATATTGTGGAGTGTGAAATGGGCTTTACGGTAAATGAACTATTATTTATCTGACTTTTATAATGGGATAAATATGTAATTGTTAGAAAGTTTTTGGCAATTTGCACTTGTTAATTTGTTCACTCTGATACACAACAGCACAGCAGGTCTGTACTGGTATTTAAAAGGGGGAAAAAAAATGTAATGGGCTTGTAATGTAACTAACCTTTTTTATGTAGGGGGGTAAAAAGCACAAATTTCTTGAAAAATGTATGAAGTAAAGGTAAAAAGTCACAAGATTTTGTAATACTCAAGTAAAGTACAGATAGCCTTCTCAAAAAAAAAAAAAAAAAAAAAAAAAAAAAACTACTTCAGTACAGTACTTGAATTAAAAATACTTGCCAACTCTGGTGTAGATGATAAACTCAGGTCCATATTTGCCTGGAACTTAGAAGTCTTGACCACTTACAATGCAGCAATGGAGAACAGGCCTTATCTTGCACCTCACAGCAGTAAACCAAGGGCACTGTGTGGTAATGTTTCAGCTAGGACTTTTCTTTCACTCATGGCAAAGTTCTGGTTTATATAGTAAACTTAAGGGAATATCTTGTTTCTGATCAGAGGTCGGTAAGAGCAGAATTGATCAAAAGTTATTTATTTTAAAGGTGCACGGTGTAACTTTCTGGAGGTGAAAAGTCATCTACACAGTTCAGTTGAACTAGAAAGTTAAAACTACACTTTGAAACATTCTGATTGGAGATGAACACATTTTATGCCATAATGTGAAAAAAAAAAAAGGCCCTCCTTCAAGCCAAATAATAGACTATTTTGAGGTTATGCCTGCTCAACTTAAAAACACGTTGTTGTTTTTTTGTTTTTTTAATTTATTGTAACAAAGGCATCTAAATTACAAAATACGCATTTATCCAAGTTTATTTTTGGCCAAAAAGTTACTCAGTGCACAATTAAGTTAATGTTGTTGGAAATAAAATAAAATAAAATAATAAAATAAAATAAAATAAAATAAAATAAAATAGAATAGAATAGAATAGAATAGAATAGAATAGAATAGAATAGAATTGAATTGAATTGAATTGAATTGAATTAATAAATAAAATAACACTAGAAAATATGTTATGTTAAGGAAAAAAGAAAAAAAAAATTGAACCAAATCTAAAGAAGTGACACAAGAAACACACAATTTCATATTGTCAAATGCTGAAAATGGTATGAATATGTGTAAAAGCTCAATTTACCTCAGTGAAGAATACTGACGGTAAATGAAGGTAATGTGTTAAAAAATTGCAGTTTCATTATTAAGTTAGCTAGCAAAAAAAAGTCCACTAGTGTATCGTTCTCTGGCAAAGTTTTTTTTTTTTTTTTTTATTCCAAGAAGAACACTTCCAACACTTCAGGCCCACGTCACTGGTTTTGAGGCGCACTTCCGGTGGAGACGTGGCTCTGCGCTGCTGCGGCTCCATATTGACGCCGTGAAGCTAACAACCAGCAACTTCCAACATCTGTGCATCCTTCTGCGAGATACAGCCACCGCAGCGGGGTACACTGACAACCGACCACTGCGATCCAGTAGAAAGACACAAAAATGGTGAGTGACAATCCATTAAAATGCGTTTTCAGAGCTGTAAGACGTATCAACGTGAAAGCTAAGGCTAGTTAGCTCGTTCAAACGCGACCTTATTAGCAACATCTGTGGACAGTTTCTTTTCAGTCAGGCTTGAGAGTTCATTAGGTTTATAAAGGATATGGGAATGGAGGAGTTTTGCTTTAAGTAAGCTTGAGAGGGTTTATTACAGCCCTGGAGTTAGATGTGCAGACTCTGCTGACGTTTACTGCATTAGCATCCGATGCTAGCTGAGGCTTTAGCTCCTGTCACAAGCAGGATTCTACAATTTTACCTTCTGTCAACAGTACAAACTATTGCGGAGGAGAGGAGGTCGTAATATTGATCATTTGCGATAACAGGTTATCTTAGTCTTTTCATATCTATTGTTTTGTATGCAATTGTGGACAGTTTTCATTGTGATTCATTTCCAACATCACTTCCTATTATTGAAACACTCGTCAATAGATCAGTAATTACACTTTCATAAGCTTTCCGTGTCTACATGGACTTTCAGGCACAGGGTTTGGTTGCATTTCAGCCATAAAAATGCAGACTTGTCACATAATCCATGCATTTGTTTTCTTATTACACTTTAATGTGCTTTTATGTAAAAGGATTATTATGTAATGTGTTTATCATAAACAAATATGAGGTCTATAGTGCATTAGACTTGTTAAAATGCTACAGAATCAATCACTACTCTCCAGTGAAAGAAAAAAAGAAATTAGAAGGTTATGACAGTATATTATTATTGTTTAAGCTTTATTTGAACAAGGTTGATAACAGTGATAAAACAATCTTTAGACTATAGAATGAAGATGATACTGGTCATCTTTCTTTATGCTATCGTGTAATTTCAGTTCTGATGAAGCTTGAGGTGATTAGAAAACTGGTTATCTAGTTTCAATTCAAGTTTTAGTACTGATACTTTATTATAATCCTATCGATAACATTTAGTAAGTCACAGTAACTGAACATTTCTACAAAATAAATACACATCATTAGTTGTATGGTCGTAACCCTGCCTATTATCTAACAGTGAACACATCTTCTCGTCTGCAGGTGCTGTTGGCAGCGGCGGTGTGCACTAAGGCCGGTAAGGCCATAGTTTCTCGTCAGTTTGTGGAAATGACCCGAACGCGCATCGAGGGTCTCCTGGCGGCTTTCCCCAAACTCATGAACACAGGGAAGCAGCACACATTTGTGGAGACAGACAGTGTGCGTTATGTGTACCAGCCGCTGGAGAAGCTCTATATGGTGCTCATCACTACCAAAAACAGCAACATCCTGGAGGACCTGGAGACTCTCAGACTCTTCTCTCGTGTTGTATGTGGTTGATTTTTTTTATTCAATATTTTACCAGCTAGGTCAGTTAAAACTCATCTTTCAGTATTCTATATTAATAAAAATCTTTTTAAAAACATCTATGATATTCTCATTTTTATACAGTTCAATATAAATGTTTAAGAAATAAACCCTCTCACAGAGATGATAGTCCCCAACTGATAAACCAGGGCATCATATTTTCTTGTCATTCATTTACCAAGAGTGTATTTTGATAATCCTGTAATGTCCTGCATTCAAGGCTTATTAACTTATCTCTGCCCACTCATCTGTGCTCTCACATAACCAGTTTCCTTTATTAATTAATTTAAAATCATTGTTGTTGTTTATAATGAACTGAGTGTAAAATAGGGATATGTGTGGGTTATTATAGCTTTGCAATAAATGCCCTCAAATTATTTGAAATATAATATGCCTGTGCTCAACGTTCATTTTTGGCAGCCACCCTAAACAAGTCTCATTTGCAGATTCCAGAGTACTGTCGAGTGCTGGAGGAGGCTGAGATATCGGAGCATTGTTTTGACCTGATCTTTGCCTTTGATGAGATTGTAGCTCTTGGATACAGAGAAAACGTTAACCTGGCACAGATTCGCACTTTCACAGAGATGGACTCCCACGAAGAGAAGGTTTTCCGTGCTGTCAGAGAGGTAATCTTCGACTATAAATAAACTTTAAATTGATATATAATAGAACTTGTGTACAACAAAATACTCTCTTATCATATGATTGCACTGATAAAGAATTGTCTGTCTATTTTGTTTCTAACAGACTCAAGAACGGGAGGCCAAGGCTGAGATGAGGAGAAAGGCCAAAGAGTTGCAACAAGCCAGACGAGATGCTGAGCGCTCAGGAAAGAAAGCCCCAGGTTTTGGTGGTTTTGGCAGCGGTGGAATGACCAGCGTGTCCTCAGGGTCCATTATCACAGACACCATCGTCGAACCAGAGAAACCCAAAATCACACCTGCTCCTGTCAGGTAACACCTGCCTGAATCTGACAACGAGCACCGATCTAGCAAAGCAATAGGAACAGACAACTACAATTGTAACACTTTATTTGTTTAACTGTCACAGTTACACCCTTGCAAAGCTTGGTAAAAAGGTGTTTCACAGTAGATTAGAACTACTTTTTCATGTTGCATGTCATATTCAGTTTTATTATTATATATTTCTTTCTTAAAATGTAGGCATAACCACTGTATATTTAATATAAACTAAAACAAATGCAGGGTTCATAGGGGCACTTGAAATCCATTTTCTTGTTTTCTGAGCATTTTCACTTCCTCAATTTGTTGTTTTAAGCACTCTAATAGTGTGGATTGGGAGAAATAAAGCCAGATTTTTGCACAGTTGCCTTTTTTGAAGCACTCTGAACAAGTTGTCTTTAGTTGCAGGAGTACAGTTTAATATGAAGTTCATGATACATTGTATTTTGTTATTACAGACCAAGCGGACCAAGCAAAGCTCTTAAACTGGGCGCTAAAGGGAAAGAGGTTGACAACTTTGTGGACAAACTCAAATCTGAGGGTGAGAACATCATTGCCTCCACAGGAAAGAGAGGCTCAGACGCATCTAAAGTCCTGCCACCCCCAGTGAACGTTGAGAGGTACAGTGAGCTCTCCTTTAATTACTATTTTGTTGTATTAATGCTTTGTAAAACAACAGATGAGATTACTAATGTTCTGTGTGTAACTGGAGCTTAAGTAAACGTTTAAGGTTTCATTCTACGTTGTCTGACTAAAGAGGTTTAGCAGATGACTACACGGCATTAAAGCTGTTAGCAGTGAGTGCAAAAATCTATGAGTCAATGGTAAAGAACATTTTTTTACATCAAAAAGAAAAACTCAGAGAGAAAAAAACTACAAAAACCTTGAGGTTTCTTTTAAAAATTTCACCTGTGCAGAGTCTGAGATCACACACAGTTTACAGTTTAAAGAAGTTTTTGTTTCCTTTTGATAAGGAAATCATTTTTTGTGCGATAGTGGAAATGTCCTGAATCTCCAACCACCGCTCGCAAACATGCTAGGCAAGCTCTGCACAGTTGCCACAACAACAGAATAGCTTCTTTCAGTTTCCATTTTTACAAAAAAAAGGTGAAAAAAGAAGGACCATTTGTCAAATAAAATTTTATCAGTTTATATCATCGTTTTCAATTCATAACTCTTAACACAAAATAACTCTGAAATAACTCTACAGTCATTTGACAGTATTTTCATGTACCTGTGTTTTCAGTGTGCACCTGCGAGTGGAGGAGAAGATTTCATTAACTTGTGGTCGTGATGGAGGCCTTCAAAACATGGAGGTCCTGGGAATGGTCACACTACGAGTCTCAGACGACAAGAACGGACGCATCCGCCTCATCATTAACAACAACGACAGTAAAGGACTGCAGCTGCAAGTAAGTCCAGCTCCCTCACCACTGTAACTATGCTGACTAATTTTTATTCAAATTCTTTAAATACATTTAAGTTTCTATACATCAGTGTATTAAGCTGAATATGTATCTGTCTAGTGGGGCTTTGGTTGATGAATAAACATCTCCCATCGATTGATGGGACGAAAAGAGAGGCGTGACAGTACCAGGCTGGTGCCACCTAATGCCTCTGCTCAGTTTCATTTCACTCCAGCTACTAGGTCAAGTATCGCAGGACTGTAGACTTTTCTCAGAAAGCAGGAAGTACAGTCGTCCAATCAGCGAACAAAGATAAAGCAGTGTGTTGGCCTAACAACCCAGAGTTGAGATTATTGACTGTACGCCTTCTCCACCTTTGACCTTGTCTCAAACATTCTCTTAGAATAAGATTTTGTACCCTTTTAATTTGTAAGTTTACCACAAGGAAACAGTAACAATCACTGACACACATGTTTATGCTCTACTTCCTGGACAACAAAACAAACAAAAAGCAGCGATTGTTTAAATAAAAAATGTCCCCGCCTTTCGTGAAGCAAACAAATCCCAAGGATATGATGTAAGACGGTTTCCTCAAAGTGAAATGAAACCAGCTGATGCATCAGGATAGCGCGGTAGTAGCTGAAACTAAGAAGTATGTTATAAATGCATGAACAGACTTAAAATGCAAGGGAGTTCATGCAAAACCAACAACTTATACCTAAAATTAAAAGGAAACAGTGTATTTTTATGATTGCAGATTAGACTAATGAACTGGCCCATCAACCAATTCACTCCTTTTTGTTGCTGTTCAAGACCAATCTTTCCAATTTGACTAAAATATTCAGTCAACTAGGAATTAATGTTAATTTCTGTTCTTAGAATGTGTATATACTTGCTTTAACATTATTATTGCATCTGCATTGAATAGTATTGGACAACACATCTTGTTTCTAGACACCTTTCTTATCCCTCAAGGTCACTTTACAGAACAGATGTCGTGTTTGATTCTGTTGTAGATAAGACTTGTACTAATAATTGTGGGCTAGTTTAAGTACTTTTCTCCTAAGCTGTCATTTAATTGGTTTCCCTCCAGACACATCCCAACGTGGACAAGAAGCTGTTCACAGCCGAGTCCATAATTGCCCTGAAAAACCCAGAGAAGTCGTTCCCTCTCAACAATGACGTTGGTGTTCTTAAATGGAGGCTACAGACCACAGACGAGGCCCTCATACCTTTAACCAGTGAGTGTTTATGATGTGTTCTTTAAACTACGCTGGCTTCTGTGGTTAAACTCTTGTTGCTTCTGTCCACAGTAAACTGCTGGCCTTCAGAGAGCGGCAGCGGCTGTGATGTCAACATTGAATATGAGCTCCAAGAAGACAGCCTCGAGCTTAATGATGTGGTCATTAGCATCCCTGTACCGTAAGTAATCTGTTATCGAAATGTTTTATTTATAATAGTTTTTTTATCTGTGGTTTTTGGTGTTAAAAATTCAGCGTGTGATCTAATTTGAATATTGCACAACAAATTAAAAATGGAAAAAAGCTTCTTATTGTTTCTTATGAATCACATTACTACAACGTTTGAGTGATCCAGTATTTTTCTGATGCACCATTTTTTAAATGTATTTGCGTATGTCACAATATAACATTTAGTGCTACAATGAGACAAAAATTTGGCACTTTAACAATTTTTATTCAGAGTTGCCATCCGATATAGGGACCAACAATAGAAAAAATGTTTTTTCTTTAATAGGCTCTGTGCACAGAAGTCAGTTAGATTATTTATTTGTTTTCAAAAATGCCAACTTCCTGGCGTGTTCATTTTGCGTTTAGTTCATTTCTATGGGGTTTCACTACCTCAGTTTAAAATGAAAGAAATACTTTAAGATCAGGCAGTGAACAGTGAGTTGTTGGTGGTTTTCTCTGAAAACATGTTAAATACTTTACAAATGAGAAGGATATTTCACCAAAGAACCAAAGTGTGTTTATAAAAGATGTGTTTGTCTGTCAATGCTAACGCTAAAGTCTAACTATTCGAAAATAAACAGCTTCTAGTCATTTCCCATTGTCAAACGGTGATTCCCAACCCAAAATTTGGGCTCCACAATGATTTCCAAAAAAAGCACCCTAACTAGACTTCTTGAATTTTAATGAAGTGATGGCATATCAACTGCCTCCATAAATTAAACTTTAATTTATGGAAGCAGTTGATATCCAATTATTGAAGGATTCCTGGTCTGATAACCATAAAGGTAAGAAGTAGGTTGCCTAACTATCATTGGTGAAATAGGAGCTGCCCACCTGGAGGATCCTTAGAGATTTGTCTGGTCATAGGGTCAAATTATAAAAGTACAAGTTTACAGTATTAGTAAAAAACACAAATACAGTATATGACCTTAAAATGAACACGGAGGTGAAAAACGTTACAATGGCTGTTTATTTGTCTCAAATAAATACTTGTTCTCATTTTGATGTAAATATTATATTTACGGTAGGCGCTGTTTTAAGAAGAAAAAAGACTTAACTGGTCTGACACCCTACTTTTCTCAAGTTTGTTATCAGATTTATAAAATTTTCAAACTTTCTGAAGAAAAACAAGTATGTTAAGGTTGTTCTTTTGAAATACAATCCAGAAAATGTAGATACTTTAAACTTTTGCCTTTGGAATCCACACTGATATCTCTTTATTATTTTATGCAACCACTAGCTCACAGTTGAGAACGAAAAATTTCAAGTTACTGAAATCCTGTATATTGGAAAAGGAGAAACTGGAGATGACTTTGGCACTTAAAGGACTGATGTGACAAAGGTGACCACAAAAAAAGCACTTTTACAAGTTTAAGTGTATTTTTTTTTTTAATTAATTATAATAGTTGCTCCAATGATTGTCACTTTTGTGTTTGAACCTTTTGTTCTGTCTTCCCTAGTTGTGTGTACTTGAACAGTCCTGTCCTGCCTCTGTTTCAGGTCCGGTGTGGGGGCACCTGTGATCGGGGACCTGGATGGAGAGTATAAACACGACAGCCGGCGAAACGTGCTGGAGTGGTGTCTCCCAGTGATCGACTCCAACAACAAGACGGGCAGCCTGGAGTTCAGCATCGCGGGACAGCCCAACGACTTCTTCCCCATCAACGTGTCCTTTGTGTCCAAGCGCAACTACTGCGACATCCAGGTCAGAACAGTTAATTTATCTACCTCTCACACAAACCTCAATGTCATCAGCTGGAACAGGGAGCTTTATTACAACTTCGTGATGAGTGTGTTTTGCTTTGAACATGTTTAACCTATTTTTGTTGGATTGACAAAATGTCGTGTGAAAATCATCATCGGCAAAAGGGGAAGCAGACCTTCCACATCAGACCTGCTCTCTTGTCATGCCGCTCAAACCTGATGCACCTACTTGCGGCTAATAAAAGAAAAACTAATGCCAGCGCTGAGGCGAAAACAGGGCTCAGAATGTGCATTTTTGTGAGAAAGATATTGCATTTGTTGTGAAGGCCCACATAGAAAACACGCTTGAATTCACAGTTGTCGTGGTGTTTTTATTAGACCTGTTCATCCTATTCGATCCCGTCCAATTTTCTTGGCAGCACACTTTCTGTGAAATTAGCCTCAATCAAACCTACAATGTTATTATTTTTAACAATAAGAATCAAAAGAATCTCAAAAGTTCTATTGGTACCCAAAAGGAATAAAAAGCCTACTCCCATATACAAATCTAAAATACACAAGAGAAAAAACAGCTCTTGACATACAGTATTCGACTAACATAGATCTTGAGTCAGTCTGCTACTAATTAAGTTTCTGTACACTCTATAGACCCATTTACCATTAGTAAACATCCCTGTGCATTGAGTATATTGACTGTCCCGTGCTTTTTAAGCTACGCAGGACGTGCACTGTTAGTTAAAGATCAGGAACTCTCTTTAAAATGAATGACAAGCGCCTCCCTAACTATGGACAGTTACTGAACGTGAGCATGACGTTAGTAAGTGTAATGATAGTCAGTGACTGATAATTGCTTGTATTTAGTGGAAAAACCTAGTGTACACAAGAGAAAAGCTACGAGCATACAAATCCCTTGAGTACTAGTACCAGGTGTGTTTGTGTTAATTAATTAACAGTAAAGTGGAGAACTACAGACTTGATGCAAACTGCACCTGTGGCATCATTTTGTACTGATTTCTACAGGTTATTGCATGAAGGACTCACAGCATATCATACTTCCATGACTCTGAGGCGATCCACTGTATTTGTTCTGTTCACTGTTAGCATTAGCGATAACTTATTGTTTCTATAAACAGAACAGAACTGGAAGATTTATTGTCGTTGTCACAGAGTACAACAGAATTTCGTTTGGAGTGAGCCCCGGGTCGCTGCACTTTTTGTGCGCCACCACTCGCTCATCCGAAAATAAAATGCAGAGCAAACATTTTATGTTTTCATTAAAATTGTGTTTTAGAAAATGCACAAGGTCTTGCATTGTGGTAACCAAGGTCTTAAAAGGTCGTTCTTGTAAAAATTCATTCTCAATATAGTCTTATCTTTTTGTCTTTTCTGCAGGTTACCAAAGTGGCTCATGTAGACGGCGACAGCTCTGTTAGATTCTCATCCGAAACCTCCTTTGTGGTCGACAAATACGAAATCTTGTAAAAAAAAATAATAATAAAAAACGGAAGAAAACAAATGGAAAAAAAAAATCAGCCACATGGAGTTTGGAGAGATTGAAGAAAACCTGCCTGCCCACCTTTGTATCCGACACCACAGACTGTGTAAAAGCGACAGGACTAAGGCAGCGTTCCTGTCCGTGGAGCAGCGCAGCGGTGGTGTATTTATGTTTGTAAAAGAGAGGATCTGCTATATATAGCTTAAACCAACGCGAAATTAAATAAAACCACATCGATGCTGTCGTTTTCACCGAGCAGGACTGTAAAACACGGATCTTGCGGTTAAGTAGAGGATGACTGGTGAAGACGAAGAAGAAACGATGCCGGCCCAGGAACCATGAACCGACAAGATTACGCTTTGATTTTTATCACGGTTTAATCATAATTTTGTTTCTGTTGTGCGTAAAGTCTGCTAGCTTTCTTTGTTTGTTCTGTTTTGTTCAGTATCTCACAAAATATATTGCAATTATTCATTTGTAGAAGCACTAAATAGCACATTGTTGTAGACTTAAGAATGGTGGACTGAGAAAGCAACGGATAAAGGCTGGTTTTAGGGATGTTGAGCTGAATCTAGCCTCAAATATTGGTCTTTTCTACCATTTTTAGTTAAATTTATGTAATATGTTAATGTCCTGTGTGGTCAGTTGAAGGTTAATATGTAAAATGGGAGTTTAGATATCAGTTCAGGGCTGCATTTTGATAATAAAATAGTCTAGTGATTATTTTTAGGGCTGGGATGACGTCATTTTGCAATACACAATACTTTAAAGCAGAACTAAGTAACATTTCTCCCTGGTTAAATGTCTTTGTAAGTCTCCGTTTTGATGGTTGCATATGTATTTTAGGGCATTTCAAGAATTTGTCTGCTCTTCCTGCTGTCTCCGGCAGAAAATTAAAATATGGCAACTGCAACCTTCCTCCTTCGTCCCCTTGGCAACACATTCCCGACCCGAATATCTGTTTAGATATGTTTTTGTAGCCTTATTTCAATCCTGAAGTTGCGCAAAAATGAGAAGATAAATTATATATAAGTTTTGTTTCAGTTGGCTAGTTTAATTACAAAAGAGAGCTGTAGGGGGAGCACTGTCGCTGAAGTTGTTAAGTTCTGCTTTAATGTATGAATAAAATGCAGAGTTAAATGTAGTTTTAGGCTCAGTTGTGTGGACTCATAGAAAAGGGAAGACATTTTGTTTCACAACACAGCCATTCAATTGATTTTAAAATCTAAATACATCTCAATAAGCTTCACCTTTGAATTTATTTCTACAGCATTGTAATTCCTAATATTATTGAACCATAACATTACTGTGCTGATATATATATTTTCCCCATGTTGTTGTAAAAAATATTGCATATATTGTAGCCTCTTGTATCGTGACAAAAGCATATTGTCCCAGCCCTAATTATTTTCATCAGTTACTTAGAGCTGGCCTTTCCAAGCTTTTTAACCCGGGACCCCCAAAATAACAGTGCCACTGCCACCAACTCGCAACCCCCCAGCAAAGAATATGATTTTGCAATAATTTCAAGTTGCAAAACCATTTAAATTGGGTTTAATCGTGTTATTTTGATACTGTATTGCTTTATATAACCCCCATAAAGCAAAAATAAAGCAGTTTGCGAATCAATTTTCATCCAAAAACCAACATTTGCTCACTTCCAGCCTAATTTTTTTTTGCAAGTTGATTCTCTGCTCATGGCGTGGTAACCTATGTACATTTAGACCATTCAACGATTATTTAATTCATACATTTGTAATTGATTAACTTTGTTGCTTTGTTTATACATACAAGGCACTAAACTGGAGTCCACTTATTATTCTGTCTAAACTTTGTGCTATAAATGTAGGATATTTCTTTGTTTTTGGCTATATTTCCACTTCTCTGTAAAGTTGTTTTATTTGTAAAAAGTGGTTCAAACGAGCTAAAAGCAGGAGACCGAACCGACTTTGGCATTAGTGCGTTTAGTTTAGTTTATCTGTGCTGATTTAACACGATTGCGCCACTTCTCGTTTGTCTAATTGCTTCGGGTTTAAATGGACTGCGAGTTTCTGTCCGGTTAATTTACTGTGCTACAAACAGTATTTAAGTTTATCCCTAAAACAGCACCAAGCCTCTCTTTAATCTGGCGTCCCGTACGGTATTACAAGTGTGAGATATTTTGATGGTTTTTGAAGTTTTAGCCAAGGACCTCATTCGCACGCAGTCATCCTTTACTTACTTTAAGCACGATTCTGATTCTTCTACTTTTGTCTTTTATGTTTTTGTTTTTCATTTATACTTCTCTCCAGAGTTCAATTTAGCCATGGTTGTGTGGAAATGGGTTGACAATGACTAGATTGATCATTTTTAACTGAAGTACTGAAGGGGAATCCTAACATTCCAGTGTACAATTAGAGAAGAAGAATCTTTAATGGAATAAAATGTATTACTGAAAATGTACAGCTGACTTTGTTCACTTTTTTCTCTTCATTGCACAGGGAAATTATCTTTAAAGCTGGAATAAATAACCTTTTAGCTGTAAATCAGTAAACTTTGGGTTTCCACTAAAAAGTATATGATAAATGCAGTACTTTGTAGACCACTGTGTACTGTTTGAACTGATTAGTAAAGAATTGTAGTTCTCAGGAGCTGAATACAGCGCTCTGATTGGCTGTGCTTGGGTGGTCCTTTCCAGTTTCACTTTGTTATTGTTATTATATTAAAAAGAGGTTTATTGACCATAATTGCAACCAAAATGAAGACATGCTGATATTAACCTTGTGTCAAAGGGTTTCTGAGAGAAAGTTGTCAAATTTAAAACCTAAATTGTGTTTGCAGTGTGAGAAATCAATTATTCTGGAGCACATGAGGTTTTATTTATTCAACATGGACAATGCACATTATTATAACTGTATCCAACAAATAAAACATTTAAATGTATTGTATAGTAGAGATGCACAATTAATCAAAATTTTATTGAAATAACAATTTCAAAGACTGCAATTTTTAAAGTGATAAGTGGAGACACTCAAGTGAAAATATAAAACAATATTTGTCCGCAAAAACTCAAATATGCTCCGAAAAATGTACTACATATTCACCAGTGTGACGTTTCGGGCATGTCTGATGAAGGGCTTGACTCGAAACGTCACACCGGTGAGCATGTAATACATCTTTTGGAGCATATTTGAGTTGTTGCGGACAAATATTTCTTTGCAAATTTGTAAGTATCATAGCTAAACGTGATTGCACAATAACTATAAATCCTGCAGTTAATATCTGTTCAAATGTTTTATAGCAGGGATGTCAACCTGGCAGCCCACGGGACGATTTCCGACTACTATTGATAGTGGCTGCCTGATAAAAGCAAGCAACAATTTGGACTACAGGTCCCAGAATGCACTGCAGCCCAGCGCTGACAGGAGGAGCCACCGAAATAGATAGGTCAGAATAGATAATAAACCTATAGAAATATAAAGGCTTATATTGCTACATTGTGACTATAAAACCTATATGTCACGTGTTTCAATATAAATCTAGACTTGCAGCAAATGGGTTTATGCCATTCTTGAATACAAGACAGAAGGACCTTTATTTTTTTATTAAAAACTCTGCCTCTGATCGGTTTGGCCCCAGCTCCATTTGACTTTGGCACTCCTGTTTTAAAGCCTCACAACATATTTTGTCTGTTCTCCTAAACACAATTAAAATATGACTCTGAACAAAGAGTTAAAACAAATAGCAAATCAATTTACTTTCTGAATGTGAAAAGTCATCTGCTTGATTACATGCAAAAACAATACTTGGAAGATTCTTCATGAACAGATAATGAAAACAGATACCTTTTTAAAAGATAAAAGAACAACATTTGCATGTAATCAAGAAGGTGGCATTGTGACAGAACAGTCTCGGTCCTAATTTTTTTGTAATACAATAAGCAAAAGGACAGTTGGTTTTTTTTTTTTTTTTTTTTTACATGTTTTAGAGCAACAAAATCATGCTTTGACTCAAATCTATTTTGGCTAAACAATGACACAGTGAAAAAGTACGTGTAGATAAGCATTGCGCAGTTTTAGGCATCATTCAATTACAAAAATGTCAAATAACTTTTGGAAGACAACATTCAGGCTATGTTAAACAGTCAAGTGTTTGCCTACAGCAGAGCTTATCTACTATATTTTCCCGAGGGACAGATTTGGTGGAGGGTCTTGGTCTGTGGGCCACAGAAATACAATGCAGTACCACATTGGATACAAAATGGTGTCACACAAGACATCTCCAACATTCAATCTGTTTTAAAATTGCAGACTGCTAGCTGTTGACATTGTTAACTAATGATAATTTATGAAACAAAAATTTGCCTACATTGTTCCACAAAACCAGAACTAAGCTGGGTCTAGGATTAGACTATGTACATACAACCAGCTCTAAGTAAAGACTAAGCCAGAATCTAATGTCTAAACCAAGAACAAACCAGGTCAAAACTAGTACTAACACTACTGAAGACCAAATATTTTTTCCATTGTTTGAACACATTGGAAAAGCTGGAACACAATCTTTGTTCCAACTTTTCGAGTCCTGTCTTTTGATAAAAAGTAAAAAGAGCAGGACAATGATTGTTGTCATTGGTCAATATTCTATAAGGATTTAAGGCTTTGTCCTCTTGAAACCCAAACTTTTTGTCCAACTGCAGATTTTCAAACTATTGTGATTACACAAGCACATATTTTATCAACTCATGTCAGTTTTAACACACTGGTACTTTCTTTATGTTGCCATACTTCAGATAGATTTTGTAATATTTATACTTCATTTTCCAAATGATTTCATTTAAAAATCTTTTGACAACCTTATACCCACAAGTGCTAAAATTTGACTTTTCAAATACCTGTATCAACTGTTTTGATCTTGACAAACTTGAGTGCCTAATAACAAGGGCCAAAAGCAATAACTTGTTAAAAAAAGAAGCCTGCAATTAGTTTGAGACAAAAGCACATATAACTTGTCAGATCTATAGAGGTTTAAACAGAGAGGACATGTTCTGATCATTGACCTTATTTGGGCGCCTCACTGCAGTTGCTTCCGTCAGAGTCTGAGTTTAGGATGGAGCCGGCGCTGGTGACGACCCACAGGTGACTCACGGTTCAGAGGCCTCTTTCTCTGTGGGACGAGGCTTAATGTGTTTGTATTGACTGCGCCGGGGTCAGAGGTCAAACAAGCAACTCTCAAATGTCAAAACAAACTCTGTCCATGTCGTTTTGTCTGCGACTTAATGTTTGAGAGCGTTTTGTATTTAAAGTATTTGACAGGTTACACCACATTTCTTCAGTAAAACATAGAAAACTTGATTATATTTGAGATTTTACTAAATGTTTTGCTTGTTTTCACCCAACTTGTCTGTTTTGATTAGGTTTATAATTGTCTTTTAAGCAAATGACATAAATACAGGTAATTTCGCAACGGTTACCTAGCAACCACATCGTGTAAGAGCCAAAATCCACATAAATTAACTTTTTTGTGTTAAGTTCTTCATAATTTGCCATTTAACTGCTGTAAATGATAAATATTTACCACAAGGACTATCACAACAAACTACACTGTAAAAATAAAATGCACTTCAACTTAAAAATGTAAGTTCAATTTCTGCCTTAAAGTTTCATGTTGATTAAACTAATGTGTGTGAGTTGTCTGACAGTCTCTCTTCTTTCTGCCTCTTTGTTCATTTTTCTCTCTCTTCCCCCCTTTTGCTCTTCTTTCACTCTCTTCCTGTCTCCTCCCTGTCTCTCTACTGTTCCTTTCTTCCTCCTCTCTCTTTTTTCTCTCACTCTTCTTCTCTGTTTCTCCTCTCTCTTCTCCATTTCTTTTTCTCTCCTCTCTCTCTATTTCTCTCCCTCCCTCTCTCTCTCTCTTTTTCTCTTATGTTTCTCTATCTTTCTTTTCTGTCTCTCTCTCCTTCTCTTCTCTCAGTTCCCCCTTTCTTTTTCTCTCTTGTCTCCCTCTCTTCTCTCTCTTTTTCTTTCCTGTTTCTCTCTGTCTCTCCTTCTCCTTCTCCCCCCTTCTCTCTTTGTCTTCCTCTATCTTTCTCTTCTCTCTTTTTATCTCGTTTCTCTCTTTCTTTTCTGTCTCTCATTCTCTCTTTCTTTCTTTCTCTTCTGTCTCTCATTCTCTCTCACTCTTCTTTCTTGTCTCTCTTCCTCTCTCTCTCTTCTCCTCTCGCTTACCCCTTTCTTTTTCTCTCGTTTCTTTCTCTTTCTCTCCTTCTATCTCTCTTTTTCTTTCCTGTTTCTCTCTCTGTCTCTCCTTCTTCTTTCTATCCCTCTATCTTTCTCTTCTCTCTCTTGTTTCTCTCTTTCTTTTCTGTCTCTTATTCTCTCTCTCTTTCTCTCCTGTCTATCATCCCTCTCTTTTCTTTCTAGTCTCTCTCCCTCTTTCTCTCCTGTTTCTCTTTTTCTCTCTCCTCTCCTGCTCCTGTCTCTTTCTTTCTCTTCTCGCTTTCTTTTTCTCCCATTTCTCTTTCTTTTTCTGTCTCTCTCTCCCTTTCTCTTTCTCTCCTCTTACTCTCTCTTTCTCTCTTATTCTCTCTTTATCACTTAAAAGTTTACATTTTAAATCTTTGACTCACATTGTCAAGTTATATCAACATAAACATTTAAGTTAGTTTACCTTTTGTCCTTAGGATTTTTTTTACAGTGTACCGATAAGTCAAATTCAATAATCTGTCATATGGATTCTAAAGGACAAGTTAACATACGTTTGCTTAACCTTTATCCCCAAAATATCTTTATCTCTGTCTCTTGTCTTAAGTCTGAGCACATGCAAGTGACGGCCTCAGCTGTCACTAAAGTCTGTCCCGGTTCCGACGTGTCTCTGCCCAAATTTACCTGATCCAATAAAGTCTAAACATGTAACTTTTTATAGAGACACACAAAGAGAATTTTACATAGAGTGGGGTTTACAAGCGTTCAAATAACCCGGTTAAGAGCAGTTTTCTGGTTGTGACAATATTCTGGTCATGGTGTTTACATGCGCTTAGAGAAACTAGGATATTCTTTTTCCTGTTTAGGGGCTCATGCAGGTCCTTAAAAAGTCTTAGATTGTTTTAAATTGGTCAAAGTTATGTCTTTAGGTCTTAAATTTGGAGCAGCTTTTTTCAGACATTGTATTTCAAGCTGATTTATCAAAGTCAAATGAAGAATGTGTGTGTGTCGGAGATGTTGCATTTGCTGTGATGCGTATCATGTCAATAGAATCAAATGGATCTAAGGCGCAGAGCAGAACTGTCAGTGACCATTTGGCCTCATCAAATTGGAACAGGCCTCTACAAATTTTTATTTTTGGTCAGAAATAATACAAATTTATGTATTTTGTGAGCCAATAAATAGTAAACATGACAAAACAAAACATAATCACAGTGACAGACTGATTCACCCTCGCTGTGTGAAGGAACGGTTCCGCAGGTCCTTCCTTCCTGCTGCTGTCAGACCGTACAATGAACACTGTTAACTCTGGACATCATTACATTTAATCTTGTGCAATACTGTGTTACCATGGAAACATCTCTGTTACAACTCACTCATGTCACTTTATCTGATAGTATTTATTACCTCTATTTACACCTTCTTAAATGCTGCTCTGTACATAAACATAGTCATACTTTTACCTCATATTTATTACTGGTTATTTATTCTGTTCATCTGCTGCAGTTGTACATAATCATAGTCATATATTGTACATAATACTATATACTGAGGCCACTTTATCCATTTATCCTGTCATATCCTGCTCTGTGCCATAGCAAACATTTATTGTAAATAAGAGTTTTGTAACTATTGTAACTTTATATATATTTTAAGTCTATTTTAAAATTATCTTGTTTGATTGCATGTTTCTATTTTCCCGGCTGTTCTTAAAATGTGCGTTGCAACACTGGAATTTCCCCATTGTGAGACAAAAAGGATATCTTATCGTATCTTATATTTAATTTTATTTAAATAGTTATTACTTGTTCCTAACTAAGGTCTTAAAAAGGTCTTTAAAAGTCTTAAATTTCATTATAGAAAATGTGTAGGAACCTTGTAAACAGTTTACATGAGCACTAAGATATTGTGGATATTTAGGTAACTATGGCAATAATAATGACAGATATGGCAAGGAGCTAAGCATGTGTGCAACTTTGTTTTTAGCATGTTTCCAACAACAAACTGATAAAATACATTAAAATAACATAAGACTGTAGAACGCAATCAGAATTCTACAGAGTCAGTTCGTAGAGTCAACTGTGTTAATAATATAATAAGATAATACATTACTTTCTTGTTTTATAATGATAATATATTACATTTAATAAGAAATAAGGAGTGACAGTGGCATAGCTCTGGTCACCCACAAACCTAAATGGAAATAAGAGCCAGAAAATGAATTTTTGTGAAATGAGCTGTTCCTTTAGTTTGCACATGCTCAGTTTGGTTCCATCAATGATAAATCAGGCTGTGGTGTTTACATGTGACAATATTCTGGTTACAATTAGAAATTTACAGACCTTTCCGAGACCACAGAGTCCCAAGATTGAGACAAGACCAAGACCCGTGAAAGTCTAGACCGAGAAAAGACCAAGACTCTTACAGATCGAGACCAAATCAAGACAATCTTTGTAAGTTTATACAACTGTCAGTGTCCATATGATCCTAGTGTGCAGCGTCAGACCAAGCCCAAGATCAGACTGAATCCAAGACAAGACAAAGTCCAAGCACCTTCGAGACCAAGACAAGACCAAGTCCAAATGTTCTCAACTCTGAAAGTCCAAAGACCAAGATCTTAAAAAAGCAATGTCGAGACCAGTCCCAAGACCAAGACTGGTCTCAAGTACTACTTCATTACTACATAGAAAAAAACACAACAGGCCTTCTTTAATAACAATGAGTGAACATCTTTAGACTTTGCTTGCAAAGTTTGCACAAAGAAATCACAGAGGAATGCTGTCACAGTTCACTGAAAATATTCATTGGTTCATTAAATAGAACAAGATCAGGGATGCCCAAAACACATTTCCCTCACTTGATGTGCCAAAATTAACTCCCCAAGGGCCAAACTTAAGTGTTGCATGTCAAAAGTTTATCTCCATAGGAATGTCTGATTTTATTACCTTTAAGTGAGTAACATCTTTGTGCCACTATTAGATTCTCTTTCTCCAAATGAACTCAAACTGACCATGACTTTATTGCGTCCCCAGATGGGACATGTCCTGCGTCACATGTCTACAGACGCCGTGACCAGACAGATGGATCAATGCAGACATGTCCTAAGAAGAAGAAGAAGAAGTCCGTCTTTATTGGAGGGTTTGGGGAGGGGGGGGTGAAGAGGCTGCCCCAGGTCAGCACACAGGAGGGGGGCCAGTTAAAGACAGCTTACCGGCGTCCATATTTGGACTGTGTGGGGTGTCGCTGGAGGAAGGGAGTGCTAATAGGGTCCCACCAGTCATAAAAAGTGGGCGTTGCTGTTTCCGAATGAATGAGCAGCCTGATAAGCTCTTTGTGAATAGGTCTCAGAGGAGGGCGAGGGGAGAGAGGGGGAGAGAGAGGGGAGAGTCGGCCCCGCTCAGGACTACACGCTGTTGTCTTTGGCACGCTGAACACACAGGCTGTCTGCGTGTTTTGACTGCGTTTTTGAAGAGACGAGTTCAAACTGCATGGGATATATCTGGTGGAAGTCTGCTGAATGGAACCAAAGAAGTAGAGCAAACGACTGCGACTTTGTGGATTAACAGATGATGCTGAAAAAGGTCAGATTTAAGGTAAGAAGAGACATGTTTTAACTTTATTATTATGACTGAAATGAGTGTGTAACTTTGATTCAACATGTGTTTGAGCGATGCTTTCTTGACAAAACTTGCTCTTTTAGTCCTTATGTTTTAGATTTTTTTGCTAACAATTTCAAATTAGCTTGACGTACACCTATAGCTGGAAATAAATATCAAATTTACTCAACCTGAACCATGTCTGAGCGATAAGAGTCACAGCAGTAGGATGATTCTATGTGTGCACACTTTTTATATAAATATTTTTTTGGTACAGATAAGCGTGCATTATTGTAAATAACGTTATATACTGTAATTTCTGCCCTATTGAGCGCACCTGAATATAAGCCGCACCCACTAGATTTAACTAAGAAAAATGATAAAGTATATATATAAGCCACACTTGTTAATAGTAAGTCTATGAGAATCTATATTTTGCTGCATTGCCTTATAAGCCGCAGTGTTCAAAGCTTGAGAAAAAAGTAGCGGCTTATAGGCCAGAAATTACGGTAGTTAGTTTTTGTGAATTGCTTCATTTATTAATTTATCAATAATCCAATTTCTCATTCTTATAGTTGTTAGAAAATGTCACTGCATATATAGTACTGATAGTATAAAAAGTCTTAATTGCCCTGGTTTAATAGGTTTTAAGTTTTAATTAAATCTTCTTTTCCTGAGGGCCAGAATTAGCGATGGACAGTGGTCTCTGGGCCGTAGGTGCACAGCAAGCCACCATTTGTATTTGAATTCACTCAGTATAACTACTGTTGTGATGCCAAGACTAACTCAAAATAAAACCAGAAAGAGCAATGTTTGTTTGGAAGTCGTGGGGCAAATTTCATTGGTTGGAGGGCCTGATCTAGCCCTTGGGCCGTATGTTGAATAGCCCTGAGCTAAAGAGTCTAACTTGACAATGTGAGTTACAGTGAACTTATGTGTATGAGTGATCATAGCTTATATATATGAGTTTAATTATCTTAATTTACTTTAACAGAGAAGCTGTACTTGAGTTTTTAAAGATGCACTGAGTAACTCTTTGGCCAAACGCAAACATGAGTAAAAGTATGTTTTTGTCATTTTTGTCTTTGTTATACTAAATAAGTAATAAAAATATGCATTTTTACTTTGAACAGGCTAGTGTGGCCACAAAATTAACAGTTATTTGGCCTGCAGGAGGGACGCTCATGTTTGTTTCCATAGAAAAGTTGTTCCTCTAGCAGTTTTTTTTGCATATTATGGCATAAAATGTATTTATCCACTCTTTGAATGTCCCAAACTAGGGCTTAAACATTTTTACTGAACTGTGAAGATGACTTTCCAACTAATGAAAGTTACAGTGTTCGTCTTATTACTTTTCCAGTAACATTTATGCTTAGACTATTATGAAACATATATGAGTATGTGCTGGTTTTTGAGTGAAATTAGGTGATTTTTATACAAAATAGATCTGATTTGTTTGATCATCAGTGTTTGTTTTTTTTGCACATCAGTGTCACTCCGCTTCTAGAGAAAATAACTTATGAATTATGCATTACAAATCAAACCAAACATCAAGTACTTTTTTTAGCTTTGAATTCCTTCTCAAAAATGTAAAATGTAGTGAAGTAATGTAAATGTTAAAAGTCCAAACATATACCTTAGTGAGAACAGTGGAGTTGTAGCTGCTCATTGATTCTCTGTGAGCATGTTCCACGTTGGGCCTGGACAAAGTGCAGCAGTGTTTCCTCTTCCTCATGTCCTCAGTTCAAAGAGTTGGAGCCGCTAAAGCCCTGAGCTCACACCCCAGCGGTAATTACAGAGGCAGCCATCACTTCACAGACTCACTGCTGCAGCGCCAAAAGAGTCATGAAGATACCGATATGACTTTGAAATCCACAACAAGTCTGATGCACTGAGGTCAAACACAGAGATTAGATGAACTATTGATGCTAAAATATCAATATGAGCTTATTTTTTGATACATAGACCAACACAGAAAACAGAGAAAGCCCTCTTGTTTCACTAACATTGATATTACAGATATTTCACTCATGTATGTGTCTTAATCAGTTATTTTAAAGAGCTCTGTAGTTAAATACCTGCTGAATATACTTTAGTTTGTTAAGAATTTGGCTTAAGTTAAATGACAATGATTTCAAAAAGTTAATTATTGGAATAATTGTTTTCCAATTTAGTAATTATTAAAAAACTCAAAAACAGACATGAGCTAAGAAAAGAGTTTTTTTAAATTGACTTTTCTTGGTTATTCTAACGACATATGTATAGCTTCATTTTTGGTTAAAGTTGGCCAAATCTCATAATCATAAGTCTTTGACAATCTAATCAACTAATCAGTTAATCAAAAGAAATGTATTTATATTTAATTATTTATTTAAAGCAAGGACAGCACACAGATAACACTAATCTCACAAGAGTACTGCACTAGATTTAGAAATAAAGTTAATTTCTATCTGTAGGGCAGGTTTAAACAGAAAAAGTCCATCAATATAATAATAATGCCTCTTAAATGTACACTATACAATTTATGAATTAACCCTTAATAAGTTATTTAAAAATCATTACCTTAGTTATTTACATATAAATCAATTCCTACAAATTAATTGTTAGTTGCAGACCTAATGAATTCATTGGCATAAAGATGTGAGAACATTTGTTCAGCTTTTTTTTATTTAGCAAGTTTTACGGTCAGGTTTTATATTGTAGATTTACAGTTAATGGTAATAACTGAATGAAGAAACTGCAGATGAATAGCTTATGTATGAAATGTGTCTTTATCATTAGTGAGCTGCAGGATCTTTATGGCTGGACTGACCTCTGTGGGTGAACAAAGCCCTCCTGAGGGTCACTTTAAGCACAAGGGGAGTCTTTCTGTTTGAACTCTATTCAGCCCTGTTAATGTAACTTAGTCCTAATGATGGGATCACACCATGGCTGTGTCTTTGTGCCGCTTCAGCAGAGATCAGGAGCTGTTCTGTGTCATGTCACTCTTTTTACTGTGTCACCTGTTTGACGTCAGCTGTTGCTCATATCTGAGCAGAGGCTTTTCCCAGGATCCAACACACTGTAAACAAGGGACAGTAAAAGTGAAAGAAAACAAAAACAGCAGGAGGCTAAGCTAGTCAGGAGGAAGTGTTACTTTCAATTAAAGCACTATTCCTAAAAACATGATTGTATTTCAAGTAGGGGTACACGTTGAATCAAAATCATAATTTCAAAAGAAGCATCTGGCAAATCACAAAATGTGATTTTGTACATGAAAGTTGTTAGTTCTGTAGCTTAGGTGTGTACAAACATGTCTAAAAACAGCTTACATGTAATTATTTTATTAATTTTGCCAGAAATACTACACAAATGTGAACTCAGAATCACAATTTCAATACTAATCCAGTGTAATATTTCTATCTCACTAAATATGCTTTTTAAAGCCTAACTAAGCCTGTATGTACAGATACAAGTCTCACCTGTGATAAGAAAGTTGTTCAACATCAAATCATGTTTAGCTAACGTTATCTTTAACATTAGCGTCATGCTTCCAGTAATTTGTTGAAACGTTAAATATTCGCAACCTAACATCCTATAATGTGATTATTATTTAGAAACTAAATATTGAACTTAAACTTGCTCCAAATATGTAGCTAAAGTTAGAGTTGACTTTTTGGCTGGACAGTGACCAATGCTAGCAGCTAATGCTTGCTAAATGCTAATGTTTGGCTAAGGGTTTTAGCTTAGCTTTCATAACATCCACTACACATGTCACTGCAAAATGAAAAACAAAATTATGTTTTTGCACTCACGGATAAATACTGTCCAAGGCAACAATCAGAGTTTGAATCTTTAGCAATATTAAGTAAAAGTGGACAATTGCCGTTAGCTCACTGCCTTTAGCCATGACGTTGTTAGCCATTCGGAAAACAGCAGTTAAATAGAACCTCGCAACTCGTTTATAATGGGATGAAGCCGTGGCCTAGCGGTAACGTCCCCGAACTCTCAATGTTCACTGTGAATCATAAGTTGCGAGTTCGACTCCCGCACTGCACCTTGGCATTGCACATCGCCACCGCGGTGTGGGAATCCCGGCCGAGAGCGCGCTCTAGGTCAAACCGGCTGGGTGAGGATTCAATGGCAGAGTGGAATGTCGTGGGTTCAATATAGCTTTTGGTTGATAAATCTTTTTATCAAATCATCCATGCTGTTTTTTTGTTTTTGTTTTGTGTTTTGTTTTTTTTTTAATGTTTTTTTTTCACCTTTTGAGATTTATGAACTTTCATTTAACTTTTTTATTATAGATTAATACACTTGGTCTTTTTTTACCATTGCATAAGCGGATTGTGACAAAAAAAAAGATCATCATGTACTGTCTAAATCAAAATAAAAACGTTTTATTTCTCTTGGACATTACCTTGTGCTGAAGAATTTGTTAGGAACTAGTTGGATCTTGCTTCAGGCTTTGTGGCGTGAAAATCAGCTACCCCACGTTTAACCAAGTTTTGTTAATGTCGGTGAATATCGTGTATCGACTCTTGAAAATATATCGAAATCGGTATTGAAAAAGCTGGATTGGTGCATCCCCGCTCATCTATAATACTAGAATTAGTGCAATATGTCATGTTAATTGGTCTGAAGATAAAGTATTTTGTATACAATTTTATATTAATTTAATTTTGACGATAGCCAGTGTAGAAACTTGTTAAATATAGGGCCTAAGGCTAACTCTGAGTTTTGGAACCATTATTTACCTGGTATTGTGCTATTTTTACACAGCCACTATTGCATGTTGGACTTTTAGACGAGATTGCTTTCTTTCTGGACATAGTTTTGTAGAGAGCCGGTCCAAAGAGGATATTGAGTGAATGTTGAAGCCTCATGTGGAATTTCCTCTGTGGTCGTTCAAACAGTGAGACTCAGGTTGGAGCTTCTGTGCTACATTTAAGCTCCTGTTTTCTGAACAACGGACTCTTTGACAGGGAGCTATGGCCTGCCGCTTTTCAACAAAATCATGCACACTTTTACCTGACTCAGGGATTTCAACATTTCTGCAAAAAGACACCAGATGTCCCTGTTTACCCTGGACAGTGTCAGCTTTTATCCTTGTGTCTCATGTCCCAGTACTAACAGTGCCAACAGGAAAGAGAGAAGATTGTTTAAGTAAAATAATAATCTGCAATGTAATAAAGGACTTTTATGTTAAGATTATTGTGCCTCAGACGCCTGTGGTCACAGACTGATGTTTATATGTGATTAAGTTTTAAATGGTAATCTGAATGAGCTGCAAAAAATGCATAATAATGTATTTATACCTGATCTTTACACAATTCTGTTATTAACCCCGCCCACAACAACCCATGTCCTTCTCGTGTTGTTTTTACTGCTAGAATTGTTTATTCTTCTGGGTCATTTTTGGTCAGTTTTAGTGCAAACTTGGTAATTTTGCAGCTTTCAGGACAAAAGCATGTAGTATATCTGACAAACAGAGCTGATCTACAGACTTCGCCCTTCCCTCTCACTTTTAGTTCCTTAGCACTGCTCAGTTTGCCAGCTCTGTTGGAAGTGTGGTTGTGTTTTTTTTTTCTTTGTCTATTATGCTTCACAAGAAACTCTAGCCTAACTAGTAGAGCACCAAATATTATGCATAGGTCAAATAAAATATAAAGTTTCAGTCAAACTTGTTTCCACAACATTTACGTCTGCTCAAAGTGCTGTACACATTCATAGAATAGATATATTAAATACAAGCACAGATGACAAACAACATCAAGACAGCTAAACTTGTATTAGAAGCAGTTTAGCTTAATTTGATAACATAAAACACGTGAATGCGAAGGTTGCTTAAATTGTGTCAACTTTCATTTAAAACCAGAGCATAAAATTAAGTTTTACAAGAAGTCTTAAAATTAAAAGTGTTAGCGACTGAATTAAATAGCCTACACATTACAATATAATTAGTTCAGAGATGAACCAAATTTACATGTTTCTTGAATAACCAACCATATGAGTAGTTCCAACGTAGAAAATATAAATGCATATTAATGTGCCCTGTTCTCCTGGAAATCAGAAGTTTTTTTTTTTTTCTAGTTAGTCTCAAATCATTAAAATGCATATGGCAGCTTAGACCATATTTTCAGTAAAACACTGAACATTTTTATATTTAAGATTTCACCAAACAGTTTGCTTGTTTTCACCTAACTTTTCTATTTTATGAATGACACAGATGTGAGGATTTGACAAATGACAATATTTTATAACACTTTAATTGTGTTAAATGATTACTTAAACTCCCAGGAAAGTTGCATGTAAATTGTCTTTGCATTTTGACACTTCTGTTTTAGAACCCAAAATAAGTCCATGTCTTCATAATTTGCAACTTAACTGCTGTAAAACTATGTATTTATATGTATTTAGCACCAGGACTATCACACCAAACTAAATCAAAATTATAAAAATTTGACGATCTGTCATCTGGGCTTTAAACAATACAGTGTAATTTGGTTGAGCCACATACAAAATCTTGCCTCCAAAAGTCTGTTTTCATTCAAGCTACATGTCCATTTGCTCCCTCACCACTAGATGGCACACGTGTCCCACTAGTTAACCCCACAGTCCACGTGCACGTCTTTCTTAAACTCCCCCAAACACCACCTTTTTCTGGCCACTGTCAAAACCATTTCTCTGCGTTTAGAACAAGCATGACACGAGCGCTGACAAGACTCTATTGCAGTGGTCCTCACTATTTTTTAAAGAAGAGCCACATTGACGGACCAAAGAGAAGGGGAGAGCCGCAAAACATCAGACATAAAAACAAGCAAAAAACAGGCCAGCGCAGACTAGAAAATAGAACTCAAATGTGTGTTTGTATGTTTGAAAATAAAGCATAAATGTGCAGAAAAAAATGAATTTAAATTCAAATTAAATGTTATTTTGTGTGTTATAAAAATAGGGATTTCAATTTGACTTGTAGCTTCTTTAATATAAATTTTATATTACTACGGTCAGGTCAATTTACATTTAATATAGCAAATTACAAACATTTGTTGTCATTTTTTAAACAATCAGTGTTTTGCATTATGAGCCTGATGTAGTTTAAATCTAACATGCATCACATTATCCAACCAACCCAACCACACTATACTTACTATTCAATATGTCTACACTTCATTCTTATTATTTTAAATAAATATTAAACTGATGCTTCTCAGTTCATTCTGTGTAGCTCTAGCTCCGCCCCCTTCATCTCCCTTTCTCAGACCTCCACTGCTGCTGCTGCTGCGCTGACAGAGACAAGACAAGTGTGTTTTTCTCCCTTTGGCCAGAGTCATACATGAAATAAACCTAAATACCTCTTTGCGGACACTATTTAACAAAGTTTAATTGTGGAAAAACTCTCCGCTGGACTGCGGTGTTCTTGAACGCGCGTGTAGGACTAGATTTTTCCCGATCAACTTTTAAAGTGTTTATAACTAAATATCTCCGCCAATATTGATCGTATCATTACGAAATAAAAACTGGGACAGAGTTTAAACTCTTCTCTCTCAGAATATGTCCGCTACAAGTCTGTGTGTGGACGAGACATTTTACTACGGCTGTTCAAAGTTACGCAACTTGATGTGAGAAGGAGAGCTCGTGCGTCCTGTGGCTGGAGTGGAAAACCATTTGGCACAGTCTGAGCGCGTCACTTCATTCATTTCTTAGATCGCCAAAACTTTTATTTTGCTTAATATAAGGGTGAGCTCGCAGCTCCGTGCATGTCTAAAAGAATGTAGCTATACAATGTGGTTCATTTGGTCAATGGGCAGCAGGGTGAGGCAGTGGATGCAGCGCTGAAAAAGAACCAAACTAAGAGCGCGCTTGTTGTGTGAAATGTGATCTTGCCGAATCTTGCTGAGAGCCGCCAAGTAAGGCTCTAAGAGCCGCATGTGGCTCGCGAGCCGCGCAGTGAGGAACAGGGCTCTATTGTATAAATCTTACCCGTGCAGTTTGAACGTTGTCAGTGAACAATGTGGTGGTTTAGGCCTAAAATAATCTCTGGAGCGGTGCAGCATGGCCCGGGGCTTCACAGGGCAGCAGCACGTGGGAGTCTCATCCATCCTCCCAACACCAAAATATGACGATTGATGTATTTTCTTTTAATCTTTACATTCTTTCTCTACGCCGGGTTGACGCAGGTTGCAGTCCAAGGATTTTAGTTTATAAAGAGCAGACACAATAATGTTTAAGAAAGCAGTCAGGAGGCCTTTGATGTTGCCGGGTCTAATGAGCGTCCCGCGGCTCAGGCCTGTAGCGTGCGTAAAGTGCGTGCGTGTGCGTGGGTGCTCCTGCCATGAGAGAGAGAGAGGAGAGAGCACAACCCATACATGCCTCTGATTAAACGAGAAAAGCCCTGAGCGTTTTCTGTCTCGGTTTGTGCCAAGTTTGTGAGGCGGTGGCGTGGGTCATTTACATAAAAGACGAGTTTACTTTTTACTTTGAAGGTAAGAAAAGTGGCTTCAGGCGCATCTTGAAGTGCAGCAGGTTCATGCGTCAACACAAACAAGACGGAGGCAGTGCCACGGTGCCAAACAGGCCTATCATCAGGCTTTATTTGACTGTACTAAAAGCTATTCGTTTTATTATGTTTTGGCTTTAATTTCACGGGACATAAAGGTTGGGTGAAGATCAGGGTGAACATTCAGCAAATTGTCAGGAATCGATCCCACGTCACATGGAGCCTGGCATAATTTATTAAAGGAGAACTGTTGTGTTTTTTATCTATTTAGTAAAAAACTATCAGTAGGTCAGCATTTTGTTTATTGTGAAACATAAAAATACAGTTTAGAAACAGAACCACATCATTTGACGTACAGTACAGCTTAAATTATTTGTTTTTATTGTTGTTATTGACTATGTGACAGTTTTGAATGCTACATGATATACTTGGAACCTGATTTTTTTGAGTAATCACAACTACAAGAAAAGTGGGTGGAAATAAGTGAATGGTGAAGACTGAGCTTTGGAGCATCTGCTGCAGGACAAGAGATTACTCAAACATCTATAAATCAATCCGAATACTACTTTACTATTATGCCCTGAAGGCCGTGTGGCCAAAACTGGTGCGTAATTTTTTTATCAATATAGTCATGATTAAATAAAGACTTTTAACTCTCTAAACTAGACAGAGTGCTTTGTTTTTTTGTTGTCTGCCTTTATCACTTTACAATATGCAGACAACTGTCTTGTTTTTTTCAATCAGAATATTACTTTGAGTATACTAATGATGAGAAAAACATAGATACAAACTCAGAAAAGTAGATTTTACACAATAGGTCCCCTTTAAGATTCTCTGGTAATACATTAAATGCAATGCACAATAGACCAGCCAAAAGTAGGCCTACTTACATTAAAAATTTTGGAAGCAGGGTTTTTCTTTCTGTATCACACCAGATTCTCTTTCCTCGTTAATTAAATGTGCACAGTTATTCAGCTAGTGTTTCTAAAACGTTTCACATCAAGTACCACTCAAAATTGTACTTTTAAATCAAGTTTCTGAGTAATTAACTAAGACTAAAGTCCAAAACTAAGCATAAGAATTTATCAGTTCCACAATGACACTCCTTCTCTTAGAAGTCTGTTCTTATTGATTTAAAGTGGGTGATTCATCAGGGACATTGAAGGATGAGTCTAATGCAGACAACAAATTACGTAGACAATGCATTGGCTATTCCTCAACATGTAGGCTTTTTAGGTTTCATGTCATTCTTCCATTATGCATTCACTCCATCACTTTGTAAACAGCCAACATACATTTTCACATGTCAAATGTATAGTGGGCAGAGTAAGTTTAGTTAAGTGTTGTGCTATAAGAACACAACAGTCTGCTGCCTCACTGTGGCTTTCTAGATTTGATAAGGTTTTGTGCGGACAACAAGATTTACAGATCACATTGTGGAGAAGAGACATGTATCACTGCTCCTGACACTTTATCAGCAGAACTAACATCAGATGGGCCATGCAAACAACTGATCACCATTTCAGAACGATACCATTTTCTAAAGCACATAAGAGGTAGCAGTCTGTTTACATTTTACTCAAATGTCTTAGTACATTCTTGACCCCGGAGCCTTCTAAAAGTGTCTTTTTCATGTATTTGCATAGACAGTGTGGAATGTAGTGTATGTAATTTTATTGGCAACTTTCAGAGCACAGTCCGTCCTGGATGCTCTGTGGTTTTTCTTGAGGCTTCTTTTGTTTTTCATGGCTGACTCTGTGGATTTTTCTGTCAAAGGGTGTCATTCTGCACAATCTGTGAAAACCAATGATGCTTGAGGGACCTGTGAGTTAAATAGATTGATAAGAAATATATATTGTGGACTCAAATTTGGTCTCACTAACCGCCAACATGTTGTCAAATATCCTTGTTTCTTGACACCTGTTTTTCAGCTGTTGCATTAATTGTCACATTTCCTTTGACACTCGGGGTGGGTGGTCACAGTGGGAGGGAAATAAATCCACAAAATTCCCCAAAAAATGCAGAAAAACCCACAAGAAAGGTTCTTTAACAACTCTATCGTAGCCTACAGTTTTCTACAATTTAGTCTGTGCCAATGTCTGGAGAGTTCCCACAGAAGCTGCCATCATAATCAGTAGATTATCAAGTTCAATGTGCTGCAATGCATTATGGGATATGCAAGATGTTGTTCTTCTGTAAGTGTGTGATGCAAACTGACAGATGAGAGTAAATCACGGTACATCCCACCCAGAGCACGACCCAGGAATGTGTGGTTTGAAATGGAGCTAAAACTCTGCTGAAAAATGCCTTGATTATCAGCTGAACACATTTAAAACACATTCTTGAAGTAGAAAAAAAGAGAATGAAAACCTAAATGAAAAAAATATATTTTTATGAAGAAATAAATCACTAATTATTACATATCAGAGAATCACAAAGAATGAACAACTAACTACGCAATTGTAAAGAGAAAATGTTTTCTAAAAAGTTTTCAAGAAAAAGAAGAAATTTGGGAAAACTATTACTCTCTAACAGTCTTGCCGTAACATCTGATTTAAGAATTTACTTCAGTGGTATTGGAAAAAATGTTCCATCAAAATTAGGATGACCATATTTTAAAAATTAAAAATTCAGACACTCTCAAGTTTTTGCGAAGGCTAATAAATATTCATTGAAAATAGCAGGTAAATAACTATATTCTTATGCACTTGGTTAATTCATGGCTCATTTACACTCATGTGTATTCTCTGAAAAATTTGTCAGTGCAAATTGATGCATTTTTTTCTGTGTTTTGGTCATTTTCAAGCCCAATTTTCTCTATTTTGTCAAAATAAATATTGTTATATTGCTTCCTTTACTGTTGGAATGTGTCAGAGTGGTCAAAAATAAGAACAACTGGGACATGTTTTAAGTAAAATGGAATGTCGTGGGTCCAATAAATTTTTTGGTTGATAACCATTATAACAAATCATTGTTTGATTATTTTATCCAACAATGTTGTTTTTTGTTTTTATTTTTACACTTTCTGAACTTTATCTTTTTTAATAAAACAGAAACACTGATTATTGGTCCTATACAGTAGGCTATTGGGTGTTGAAGTTGAAGAAAAGTTAAAGTAGCTAGCTGAAAAAAACCCCACACAATTATGTATTGTCAAAGAACAAGATAAAATTAAATAAGAGAAAAAAAAAATACACTTAATAGACAAGTGTAATTCTTAGAAAATATTCTTGTATCAAAATAAATATTGTTACTTGATTTAATTACCTATTGTCACATTGAATTTAAAGAAGGCATGTTATACCCTATTAAACTATCATTTTGTTCACTGTAAATCACAATATTGGCTAGAATGGCTTAATAATAGAATGTGATGTCGATTCATTTGCTCTTCAAAACTGTTAAGCCCCGCCTTTTCATAGTGACTTTTCATCCTAATGAGAGTAGATTCTTACATACAGTATATGGATGTGAGTGGCGATAGGTAACATTTTTAATTTTCTGAGAACTTGTCTAGTAACAAGATTTCTCAGACATGCATGAATCAATCAAAAATACATTTTTGAGTTAACTAATGTCAAGAAATATACTTTTGCAACAAGGCCAAAAGCACATTAAAGATGATTTATCACTATATCCTCCTTAAGATTTAAGAATATTTTTCAAGATAAAAGTAGCAAAGATCATACTTTTGGGGGCTCATTGTGTTTGTAGCAGGAGAATAATAGCTTTATGATTTTTAATATGCAAGAGTAAAGCTCATCCACACCTTCATAAATACAACTTTAGCTGTCTTATATAATGTTTGTATAAGTGGTATTTCCTCTCGCTCCTCTGCAGTCCCAAACATAGCTGTGGTTTCTGACTCCACACTGACTTGTACCGTCTGGATGAGTGTCTTCTGTTTACTTTTCTCACTTCTTTCACTGTTGCGACGACACATTGAACCAATTAAAACAACATCTGGAGTCTGCACATCTGCGTCTGTGGATCAGGACTTATGCAGCATTTGGCATCCAGGACAAAACAGCCACACTTCAGTTATTTACAGCTGCTGTCTTTGTATTTTCTCTATGTCCTGCAGCAGTTAAATGAGAAAAGGAGACCCAGTGGTGCAAAGTAACTGCATGTTTATAGAGAGATTTTGAATTCAAGTCTTGGCTTTGAGCAAGCAAAGTAAGCCTACATAAGTTAATTGAAAAATTGATAAGACATGATCAAGTTTCACTCTAATAGTCAATTTTAAGCCTGTTTTTGATTCACTTACTTAAATGGCTATGACCCAAGAATGTATCACAAGCCCCAGAAGATCAGTGAAACCCATAATTTTATCCAACATTTCTTTATCATGTCAAATGTGTTGTGACAATTTATTGCTGGTTAAATTTGTGGTCTGAACACTTTGTCCTTTGCGAGATTGTGAGATAGGGTCAGGTCATAAGGAACTTTACAATCCTTTTAGTTGTTTTGCAAAAAAACCCCAAAACATTTCATTCCAGTCTTGTGACACAATTTGCACATAATTAGGGCTACATTTTATTTATTTATTTCAAGTCAAACAACTATTTATCTATTCCATAATTAAAATTTTTGAATAGGGCTACATTTTTTACCAAATAATGGATAAAATATGGTGAATGAAAGGTTCTAAATTAGTGTTTTATTGATCCAAAACAGTCTTCACCATTTTCAAAATATGACTGCAAAGCGGTATTCTAAGTATAGACAGCAACACTAAATCAACTGATATTTTTTCTTTATCTAATAATAACCATTAGTTAAATAAATGTTGAAGTCTAGATTAAAGCTTTAACATTGAGACACAAACAAAGTCACTTTATAAACACACTTTGATCCTATGATGACATAGTCTTCTGATTTCAGAGAGAACTCTCTGTTCACAACTTGGTCCTTTTGACTCTTAGCTGAGTTAGTAAAAACCTCACAGAATTTACCTCAGCAAGTACAAAGGAGGTACAACGTTTGCCATTTTAAGTATTAACAAGCCTGACATTCTGTTCACAGTGACAATAAAACATATAGTAAAGAATTTGTAAGAAGAAATCCAGCGACTGCCAAAATACAGAAGCTATAACTTTGTCTTTTACTGTGTGAGAGTTTAAACCAGGCGAAGTTTCCACCCTTGTATTTACCTTTAGCCCAGGTTTGCACCAACAACACAGGGGCACCACTGTCCTGCAGAAGAATGAGCTCCTTATGCCCACAGCGGGGCGAGGCTGGGCCGGGACAGGAGGTCGAACCAGCCAAGGGCGTCTGTGTAGAAAGGAGGGGAGAGGGGGGTAGTGTGTGGGACAGACAAATTCTACAGGCCAAAAATATTTAATGCAGATGGATAACTAAAATGAGTATTGGTAGTTGTCTATAGTCACTGAAAGGAAATCACCAGGCTGAAAATGTGTGAAAGTTTGTGGTTCATGGCAAAGTATAGTGTTACTAAAGTGCTTTCCCTCCATCTAGCTCAAGAACATCATCATATTTGATATATTATATTCAAAAACATTTATTAAAGGTGCACTGTAGAATTTTTTTGACCAAAATAGTCTTAAATAATAATATATATAAAAATAGTATGGTGTTGAGGTCCAGTCTCTAAATATCGCTAATATGACACTAAGCTTACCTCTAGTATTGCATTTTTTTTGTTTGCACTTTACAAATATATCATTGTGCTTTATGTCTGATATTGGCCATAGATTACAGTAGAACATTAGCAGCTAGCTGACACATTCCTCTACATAGATATTACACTTAAATATGGCTAATAAAGCCTGTGATAAGAAATCTGTGAGAAATTTTGACACCACCAAAACATGTTTAACTACTACCTTTACTATTATAATCCAGAAATTTGTCCAAGAGTGCGCATATTTACAGCAATGTGCCTTCTTAATGTGATTATTAACATAGATACATTAACACAATCTTTAACTTGAACTTGGTATCGAAATATATGTAGCAAGTGAATTTTTGGTTGGACGACGACTTATGCTAGCAGCTAATTCTAGCTAAATGCTAATATTTAGCTAAAGATTTTAGCATAGCGTGCAATGTGACGAGCAGTGCGTGAATAAATCGCAGGAATCAAGCTTACTCAACTTCGGCTTCTTTATTAACAACCGTGGGGTAACAAAAATGAGCAACACTGAGAATTTACAACTAAAACAGATCCATGCTAGAAATCGACTAGCCTAGCATTAGCTCTCTTCTTCTTCTGTTCCACTCAACAACTTCCGGTAATCCACAACAGTGCCCCTACTGGCACGTTACGGTACATTACACATATCACTCCAAATGTTAAAAAAAAATACAATTTTACATTAAACGCACGGACAAATACTGTCCAAGGCGACAATCGGAGTTTGAATCTTTAGCAATATTAAGTAAAATGTGGACAAATGGACAATTACCGTTAGCTCACTGCCTTTAGCCATGACATTGATAGCCATTCGGAAAACAACACTTAAATAGAACCTCGCAACATCAATTGAATGAGAGGAAGCCGTGGCCACGTGGTAACGTTCCCGATCTTGCAATGTCTACTATGAATTCAAAGTTGCGAGTTCGATTCCCGCACTGCACTTTGGCATTGCACTTCGCCACCGCGGTGTGGGAATCCCGGCCGAGAGCGCGCTCTAGGTCAAACCGGCTGGGTGAGGATCCAATGACAGAGTGGAATGTCGTGGGTCCAAAAGTTTTTGGTTTATAAATCATTTACACCTTACGCCCCGTTCTGTTTTTGTGTATTTTCCTCTCGATACAAATCAATTTTTACTGTATGGATTTGTATTTTCCAATTATTATGTTCTCTGATGAAAGCGTAACTAAAGTCTTGCTAAGGACCACCAAATCCACGATGAGGGGAGAGGTGGAGTGAGCGGGACAGGCAGGGGAGTGTGGGCGGGACTTAGCAGAGGCAAAGCTGCAGACCGGGACACATGGCTGAGGCTGCACTGACAGGACAGGACCGATCCTCTGTTCACTGTGGGACTCTGTGGAGGAGGCTTGTGGTGTGAGGACTTACATTTGGATTGCACCAGCTCGATATCAGGTAAAAAAAAAAACTCTTTCACTAAAGTATTTTTCTCACATACTTGTATGTTTGATATTTGTAGTTGACTTTGTTGTAAGCTGTTTTGTGGGACTTTAGAGACAGTTGAAGAGCTTTTTTGGTGAGATTGACAGTAAATATTCTTAAGATTAGTTACGTTTCAAACTCTTAATAAAATAGTTGAAGTTAGCCAAGTGATCAATGGTTGTTGCTAGCTTAAAGGCGCGCATAAACAAAGAACTAGCACATTATAATTTGCAAAGTTTGCTTCCTTTTTTAAACTTTTAACTTCTCAGAGATTATTTTTTAGTTTATATATGTACTCAGATTAATGCATTTATGTGTTATTGCTAATCTTGCTTTTGTCATTAGAAAACAACAATGCTAACAATAACAAATGACTAATTGCTAGTTAGCAGTAAGGTAAATACTTTATTGTTTTATTTAAAAATGGGAAAAACAGATCTGTCATCGACCCTTTAGACCAACATTAGACGTTCACTGTTACATTTTATAATTAATAAGTGAGGAAAGCTTTTCTGATTTGCCCAACATCTGGTTTGGCAGCAGCAGGTGCAAAAACAGAGGGACTATTCTTCCAAAAGCCTCAACTTTTTGTGTAGTTTCTTATATAAAAAACTGCTCTCAAAGTCCAAAGACTAACCAGAGCTTGTCCACTTGATTTAACAGAGATGAAGGACTTTTGTTGCTCTCCTTAATGAGTAAACTATTGAACCATAAGTTTGTAAACACTGGTGTGAAAGAATGCAGGGATCTGGAAACATCTCCAGGTGAACAGTTTTGGACATGGGATAGTCCTTGAAAGTCTTGTGACAACAACAAGCCTGACCAAATGTTTTCTTTCTTAAAATGCATGTTCAGTGAGTAAATATTCCCAGTACCACATAGATTCACAGGACAGTGTTGCACCACTCCGAAGTATTTATTAAGTTAGATGTGTGTAGCATAAGAGTGTGTCAAATAAGAATACACGTAATCATAATTAAGGTTTAAGTAGTGGTTGTACCTTAGCTGATCTTTACTTTTTATAAAGGTTTTATAGTGGATGCTCTTGTATGTTTGTGTTAGTCACTTTGTTGAACAATTGGTTGGTGTTGCTTGTTCACAATATCAAGTTCAGATTTTTAAATTTGAGTCTAATTAGAAGCAAGCCCAGTCCACATTAGGACACGGATGCTTGGCTACTTTTAGAACAATTTGACTTGACGACTAAAGTGAACACAAGAAATGTCCTATTTTATTAGAATTATTGTCTGTGAGGAATAATTTATTCTGTCTAGCTGTGTAGCTCTTTTCATATTTCCGTCAGTGCAGTTTCTTCTGGTTGTTTACTTGATGCACAGATCATGTTTTTAGTCCGACGTTTCTCATCTTTGTAATTTTTGGAGTAAAAAAGAAGACGAACATAGGTAGCAAATGATTTAAACTATATGCTTTGTATCAAATAATGTGACTAAAGCAACAGCGAAGTATTTTGAACTAGGGCTGGGCAATATCATGATAAAAATCGAATCGTGAGCTCATCCCTGTAACAATTTGCTTTTTCGATAAAATCGTTATATCGGAATTTCCCATTATCTAAGTGTTTGTTCAAATATTGACTGTTTTTCCCATAGACATATAATTAGTAGACGCGCAGTCCGACTCTGATGCTATCGAACACTTAGCATCTGAGCTAGTCCGGTAAGATTTAAGCTAGTCCGGAGCGTTCTACTGTTTATTTTCCTATAGCCGTTAGCATTAGCCCGCAAAAAACGCAAGTTATGAAAGATCCAGAGCATGTCAGCTGGAACAAACCTACAGACCACATTTAGCAAAGGTCAGAGCCTTGTTACAAATTATTGTTGAGTTTACAAACCGTTTAGTTTTTTTGTTGTAGGTAAAATGTGTGTATAAAACTGCTAACAGCTAACGAAGTTATGCATCTTTTGAGACTCCAGTGATCACCAAACGTTCGCTTTTACATATTACTAGTGAGAAAAGCAGACAAATTACATAAATAACACCAAACAAAGTTTCACTTCTCTGTGGAGGCGCGTCTGCCGCATCGGAAGTGATGGAGCATTTCCAGTCTAAGAATATAGTAGTTTGAGAAATATAATTTCACATCTCCAAAGTTGTTTAAAGAAACTTCATAAGACACAAATCAGTCCGTTTTGCTCATGGTTTTGCTGAAATCGCTTGTTTTAGCTCATTTTATCCATAAAAGTGCAGCTCCTGCCATTGACTTCAATTGATTTGCGTCATCATCTATACCGGAGGAATATGGCGTCGCGCTGTCCGTGTTGTAGCAACAGAGCAGAGACGCTGATTGCGCGTCTACTAATTTAATGTCTATGGTTTTTCCCACCTACTCCTCTTATGAATCAGCTTCAGAGTAGCAATTTTAGGTTTCTTTTGAAAAGTCGCTTTTGAACTTTGACCATTGCAGGTTTTATTTTGGGGCTTGCTCCTGAGCTGCACTTTTACATCAGAATAGCTGATTTTTAGTTATTTTTCAGGTTTGACTTATGAAGATACACTGAAACGTGATTTTTTTTAGCATATTCCCCGTTTTTAGTACTATTAAGATATTCTAGAATCAATGACGACACACAACGTTCTTTTATTAACTTTTAACTGAATGGCTGGAGTTGCTTGTTTTTTGTTTTTTTTTAATGCTTGATCACTTGTTTCTTTCTGAAAATCTGGCAACACTGGTTGTTAGTGACAGCTGGAATGAACTTTCTGAAAAGCAGATGATTTTCTTCACTTTAAAGGCAATTTGAAAAGACAGGCTAGAATCGGGATAAAATTGAAATCGTGATCTGGCTCCAAGAAAATTGTGATATGCATTTTTTGCCATATCACCCAGCTCTATTTTGAACTCCCATTATCATTAAGATAAGTAAATATGAACTTAATAATTGACAATATGTTCTGTATTTGCTTGGAGATCTTTAGAGTGTGAGACAATGTTTTTAGATGACTAGACGGATAGATAGTTCTTCATTAGTCCTTCGAGAAGTACACTCATTGTCTGCATTTGACCCATTCTTTAGTGTGCACAAGGATCTCTATTCTCTATATCTCCATGATGTTTGCTTGGTTTAACTTGAGGATTTGGTGCAGTTTGTAGTATAGAAAGCGGAGTGACGGATAGATGCCAGTCAGGTCCAGGTGGAGCAGGTGAAATTTCTGTTTTCAATTAGGCCTAAACTTTTTATCTTGATATAAAAGAGAACATTTGCAGTTATGATATAGTTGATGATATACTTATACTGTAGCGTTTATCATTGCTATTTTACTTACAGTGCAAGTTCTCCTTTTAAGCGCCATGTTTTACTTCTTTCATTTGTGTTTTAACTTCTGCAGAACCTCCACTGTCTGGGCATCGATTACTACCTAGTTTCAGTCAGTGATCAGTCCGATCTCTCAAAATATTTCTTCTGCTGCAGCAAATGTAAAAAAAAATCTAGAGCTAGCAAAATTAGCTTTATGTTTTGCTTCCATGGACAAAAAAGCGTTGAACCTTTTTCTCCTAGCGTCCTAATAGCTGCAACACTTCTAACAGTTGGACTTCATATTTATTCCATGACTATTCTGCTTCTCTCTCTCAGTCTTTCCACTGAAACACAGGCGTCTTTATGGCCAAGCGCAGACAGAGGCAGACCTGTACAGTGCGTGTTGTTGTTCGCGCCCCGGATCGGACCGAAGCAGAGCCGGGACACATTTTGGGCTCCTGGCAGCAGAAAGCGCCTGTGCACAGTTCCCAGACTCCAGCTTCTCTCCAGCTACTGATAATAAATCCTTTGTTATGTGAGCTCATTCTGCTGAGAGCACAATCAGGCCAACACACAGAGGAGCTCTATAGCCCCCTCCTCACCCACACCGCTCCCCTCTGCGCCTGTGGGTGAGTGCATGGGTGCGCTATAGTAAGGTTTGACCAATGGTGATGTTCGCTTAAGTTTGTGCACAGTGATGAACATCTGATGAATTTGGCATCGTGGTTGTTGTTCCTGTGGATGTAGCAATGATTATGCCAAAATGTTCAAAAAATCTCATAATAAAAATGGGACATATTAAAAGTTTTTGTTTCATTTATGCTTATTAATGCATTTTTCATTTGTTTTTGAAAAGATTAAACTAAATCAAATCAAGATAGATCAATATGATAAAAAAATCGTGAATATATAGTCCTTCCCAGATCGCCTAAATTCATTCCTTGCAGCTATAATTTAGATTTGACCAGTTGCATGTAAGATTATAATCCCTAGTTGTCAACGTATTCTTTTGTCTTGCGTGTATAGAAATTCATATGACACGCTGTTTCAAATTGCGTGGTATTGACACGCTTATCTATGAGAACAGGCTGCTAGTTGTGCACACATCTACTCGTATGGTCCAACACGATACTACAATTGGATATGGAGTCATAAAAGTTTAGTGTAGGCAACAATCTTGGAGGATTATCAGTCGACGTTACTTTCCACTCTTCTGCGCATGTCGTCTGCAGAAATAGTCCGTCTAGTTAGCTGGGGAAACCGCTTCAATAAAAACAACAAAACGGGACTTGGCTATCTGTTTTGATCAAGTCTGAACCACTAAGTTACGTTCTGATTTTTGAAGCTTAGGACACTGTTTTTTTCAGCGTTTTTCACTCACCTGAATGTAGCATGTGTGGGTTGTAGGGTTGAGTTTTGTTCACAAATGCTGAGTCAGCAGCGTGTTTGTTGTTTCGGCATGATGATAGGCTCTTGTAGTTGTCTGACAACGGCGCTGGTGAGAGTTGCCGCTTGTGTCAGGCTGTTTCTGCTTGTGGACTGTGTGTGCATCTCCCGTGTTTATAAACAAATATTCCCTCAATTGTATCACTTCAACCATTCTTTTGACTGGGCCAAGTAATATTCTTCTCCCAAAGTTGCCTAGAGCAGGCATGTCTAAATTGCGGCTCGGGGGCGAAATGCGGCCCTTGAACCAATTTTTTTGGGCCTCAGACTTCCTGCTAGATTGGCCTAAATTACAAAAATTTAATTTTTAAAATAAAATTTGAGCAATTCTTCTATCATAGTTGAAATAACAAACATTTTGATGCCTTTGAAACCTAAAATGAATGTTTAATGTCTTGTTCAAAGTATGGTGGTTTACTAAAATTAGATCAAAGGCAAAAATTAAATGATTCACTTCACAGCCATGGGCTATATGGCCCTCTCCTCCTTATAACCTTCAAAATGCGGCCCATTGGGAAAAAAAGTTTGGACACCCCTGGTTAGGTTGCTACAGAATTAACAGTTTTAGCATAATTTAATCCATTCATAATAACTGTGTTTAGAGGACAGAAATAAAGATGTTTTCAGTCTACAAAAAATCAGCTGACATTGGGGTTCAGATGATAGCTTTTCTAGATCATCTAAGTATTTAAGCAATTTACTAATTCATTATGCATTTGGTATGTTGTGGCACTTTCTGAATGAGTTGCTAAATCAACTAATAAATAATGAAATAAACAATTAAATTATTAAAGTTTTAAATGAAAAAGACACATTTAAATCCATCAAAATATGAAGTATTGAATGACCTTTGTAAGCTTCTTTCTACTACGTCTCACACTGACCTTGAATGTATCCAGGAAGTCCCAGTGTTTCCCATAGAGGGCTGTAATAGGTTTATAATTTCAGTGTATCATGCCGCTAACAGAGAGGCTCATGGGAAAACAACGAGTGGGTTTGTGAAGCTGCCACTTGATACGGCGGCTGCATATTTGTTCTGTGTTACAGCAGCTCGAGCGTCGCGTCTGAAGTGAGCAGTTTGAGCGCTAATTGACCTTCACGGTGTCGACTCTGGAAGCAGGATCTAATATAAATGATGCTGATAAATGAGACTAAAAGTGGTCATGCAGAAGAGAAGCAATAATGGCTAACAACACATAATATATATGCACTGTAAAAGATGCTAATGTCAATAAGTCAAACTAACTTAAACTTTTATGTTGATTTAACTTCACAATGTGAGTCAAAAATGTTCAACTTAGACTTTTAAGTTATAAGAAAGAGAGAAAGAGGGAGAGAAAAAGAGAGGAGAAATTGAGAGAAGAAAAGTAGGAGAGAAAGGAAGAAAGAGAGAGAGTGAGGAGAGAGAGAAAGAGGGAAAGAGGAGAGAAAGAAAAAGGTAAAGAGAGAGAGAAAGAAAGAGAGAGTGATGAGAGTGAGGAGAGAAAAATGCAGAAAGAAAGAGGGAGAGTGAGGAAAGAGAGAAAGGGAGAAAGAGGAGAGAAAGAGAGAGATAGAAAAGAGTGAGAGAAGAGAGAGAGAGAGAAAGAAGGAAGAGAGAAAAGGCAACTGAGGGGGAGAGAGAGAGTGATGAGAGAGAGAGAAAGAGGGAGAGTGAGGAGAGAGAGGGAGAGAGGAGAGAGAGAAAAAGGGAGTGAGAAAGAGGGAACATTAGGAAAGAGGGAGAGGAGAGAAAAAGGAGAGAGGGAGAAGAGAGAAAAGGGAACAAGAGAGAGAGAGAGAGAAAGAATGAGAGAAAGGAAATAGGAAGGGTGAGGAGAGAGAAAAAGGGAGAGAGAGGCGAGAGAGAAATAGGAAGAGAGAAAGAGGTAGAGAGAAAAGGGAGAGAGAAAGAGGGAACGTGAGGAAAGAGGGCGAGAGAGGAGAGAGAAAGAGGGAGAAGAGAGAGAAAAAGAGCAAGAGAGAGAGAGAAAGAACGAGAGACAGGAGAGAGAAAAAAGGGAGAGAAAAAGAGGGAGCGTGAGGAGAGCGAGAGGAGAGAAAAAGGGAGAGAACCACTTGGAGAGAGAGAGACAAAGAGGGAAAGAAGAGGAAGAGAGAGGGAGAGATAGAGTAGATAGAATAACAGGCAACTAATAAACATGACTTTAATCAACATAAAATTTTAAGGCAGAAATTGTACTTACACAGAGACCCAACAATGTGCACCACATTTTGTTTTTTCATAAAATCTTATAAAATTTGCTGTATCTTTTTTACGAAATTGATAAACTTGTGATTTGTCCAACATTCGAACTATATTTAGGACAAAGTAGCAGATGAACTCAGCGAAGTAAAACAGATGTCAGTGAGATCACCTGTGGAAAACTGAAATGAGAACATCTTCTTGGACAGATTTTCCTGTTTTTGCTCCAGACGACATCATTCATCCTCCAAGTGTGTTACTGTGAAGGAGCTTCTGTGAACTCACAAATTACTCCACACGTTACATTAAAACCAGGACTATTCAACGATTAAAAAGTGCACCGTTTAACTTTCTGGAGGTGAAATTCAGTTCAGTTGATTTTATTTGTAACTGTAGATTTGTTGTGCAGCTATTTCAATTTTGGTATCAAAGACAAAGACATAACAGACTCATAAACAGACATTCTGACAGTCACATTGGATTGCAAAGTCAAGAATCAATGAATAGAAAGGTTACATTAGTAGATAGACTCCCATAAAAATAAATTAAAATACTAAGATTTATCAAGAATGATTGCTGCCAGCCTGTTCTCACAGCTAAGCGTGTCAATACCACGCACTTTTAATTTACGTCCTAATCCTAACCAACTCCAAGCCACAGACCTAAACTTACCCATTTTTGCAACTTCAGACCTAAACTTAGCCGTTAACCCCCAAAAAACCTCCTGTTTGTCCTCAACCACATCACGTGTCTACCACACCAGAAAAAACAAGCGTGTTATTGCGCGCCAAAACAGGCAGATGACACGCAGTTTGTTATGGCGTGGTATTTACACGCAAGCCATGAGAAATGTTGCTGCTGCAGATGGAACAAAACTCTTCCTATTATGTTTTATCCTGCAGCTCGGCACCTGGAACCTGCGTCCTGAAGGGAGAAGGTGAAACTCCTCAAACAAAGGATGGGAGTCACAGCTGACAATAATAGAGGCAACACGCTTTACCTGCCTGGTGTACATGGCCTCAAGACTCAGCTGGGCCTCACCAATCAGCCTGCTAGACCATTAATAATCTGACTTTATTTCTGTCTTTTATTACCAAATTACCAAACCAGGCCACTAGAGCAAATGATAAAACTGATTTGATAAAAGATCAATACAAATATGAAGATAAAATTTAGAACATTCTTATTGAGGATAAATTAGTTTTATGCCATAATATGCATAGAGCTAAAAGAGCTGCTTTTCCATGCGAATAAACAGCAGGAGGCTCTTCTCTTCACCAAATAATAGTTAATTTTGTGGCAATACAAACGAGCTCAAAGTAAAGTCAGACATTTTAATTATTTAGTGTTACAAAGATCTAAACTAGAAAAACATTTTGGCCAAAAAGTTACAGGATGGACCTTTAAAAACCATGTCATTCATTCATTTGTTTACAATTGCTAATTTGATAATATGTTTGCTTATGAGATCTTCTACACGGCTTTTAAGTTTATAAATCATGCAGACAAGTTTGGAGCATGTTTGATTTCCCCCTGTGTCATTTTCTTTTCAGCTAGTAGATGGAGCTCAGTTTCTGATGTGACAAACAAATGTCTGTCATATGTGCGTTATTACACATTCCTATGCATTTATGTCAAAGTAAAGATAATCATGTTTAGTAATTTAAATAATACACATCTGTCCAAATCTTGAATAATGACCATGTAATTCATAATGGGCGCATTGTCTTATTTAAGTTGGTGTACCGAAGATGTTTTATGTTAAACTAGTTCATAAATTCCACTTAAAGGTGAACCAAGTGAATTGAATAATAATAATAATAAAGTATTTTAGTTCTTCTCATCTAAAAGCAGTGCTCTGACTGGATGCTTTTACCTTTTTTTCTTATTGTAAATTACTTATACCATAACTGCAGCAATAAATGAAAACCTGTGATTATTAACGATGTGCTGAAGGATTTGTGAGAGCGAGGAAGTAGTTAAACACCCACTTTATGTTTTGCAGTGTGAAAATCAAGTACCCCACCTTTAAGAGATTCAGAGTTAGTACTGTAATTTCTCCTTTAATAACTTATGCTGCTAATGCTATCTCTTAAACTAGGGTTACAATCATATTGGGTACCACTTTATATTAACTACACCTTAACTGGCCTTAGTAAACCATGAATAAAGCATTAATAAATCCTTAATTATTCATGAATTAATGGTGAATTAATGAATGAAAAAGTTTATTAATGCTTAGTAACTACTTAACTAAGGAGCTAAGATTAGGATTTAGGGTTAGGGGGCAGGATTTGGAGTAATTAAGTAGTTACTAAGCATTGATAAGCTTTTCATCTATTAATTAATCATTTGTTTATATTGAATTAAGTCTTTATGAAGGTGTTATAAATGATTTATTAAGCCTAATTATTCTGTAGTTATTCTAAAGTGTTACCTATGTAGCCTAACACAGAAAATAACTATGCGTCTTTAAATGATCTTTACATTTTGTGTCTTTTAACAGTGCGTGTGGTAAAGTGCAAGAACAGCAGCTTCTCACCGTCCGTCCACATGTTGCAGCAGCAGAAACAGCTGTGTCTCCGTCCGACAGCTGCACTGATCACACACACACAGACAGGACATGAACTCTGCTCTTTTAACTCTGAACATTTTACTCTCCTTCACCACTTCCTCGTGTCACCTCTGAGTCTTTGTCTGGAGCCAGGTCCGGGTCACAGTCTCATATCAACTCACAGATTCAGATAAGCTGCGTCTGGAGACAAGTGTTCGGTCATTTTTATTTCAAGACAATAGGTTCTGTTTTCATAGTATTCTGTGATGTCATTAAGACCAGATGAAGGGCAGTTTTTCTTCTTTATAATATACTATATGCATCAAATGTATAAACTGGTGAATTCTGCACATGACTAATTATTGGCTTTATACAACTGGAGAAATATGCGACTTTCTGACAAACGTCCAATCTAAATAGGTTCATAATTAGGTCTAAATTCAGCATAAACCAGGTCTTAGTTAAGAATAAACCATCGCCACATAGTTGTAGTTAAGAAATGCACAAGAAAGAACAAAAATGTAAACAAAACCTCTCTCCTTTCTTTCTCTTTTCTCCCTCTTTTCTCTCTCATTATTTCTCCCTCTCTCCCTTTTATTGCTCTTCTTTCGCTCTCTGTCTCATCCCTTTCTTTATTTCCCTCTCTTCTCTCATCCCTTTCTCTCACTCCTTTCTTTCTTTCTCTCTCTCCTCCTCATCTCTCTCCCTGCTCCCTTTCTCTTTCTCCTCTCTCTTTTCCTTCTCTCTTCTCCTCTCTCCCTTCCTCTCTCTCTTTCTCTCTCTCTTTTTCTCCTCTCCCTCTCTCTCATCCATTCGTCCCTCCTTCTCTCTCTCTCTCTCTCCTCTCTCTCCTTCTCTCTCTCTCATCCATTTATCCCTCCTTTTCTCTCTTCATCTCTCTTTCTCTCTCTCTCTCTCTCTCTTCTCTCTCTCATGTAATTAAACTTGACGTAATCTACTGTTGCCTTACAAGTTAAAAATCGATCTTTAAGTGTAGTAGATACATATAAACTACAGTAAATTATTGTTTCTATATCACAAAGTCTATCATCTGAATAATTTTTGCTGTATTTAGTGTTGAGTTGTTCTTCTTACGTCCCATTAAGCTCATGTCACATCAGTGGGATCGGCCTCTTCCTGTGATCCAAAGGGTTTTATAATTACCTCCTGAAGCCACTGTAACTCTCCGGCCCAACAATAGTAAATCAGTGCCCTGTTTTGTCCTGAGCGTTGCCGTGACGACGCGGTTGGCAGGAGCGGACGGCGGTGAAACGATGATCTCATGGTGTTTGGCTGCTTCCTGCTCACCTGCCCCTCCAGGCTACGCTAACTGTCTCTGAGGACGCTCAAACACATGTGGAGCAGATAGACTGTACAGTAGACTTGATGTTTTTGTTTATTGTGATGATTGAAGTCTTAGATATGATGAGTAATTTTGAAAAATATAGATTACAATTTAGCAAACCTTTTCAACTATAAACTATGCCTATTAATGTTAACCCAATGAAGAAAATAGTATAAAAAAATAACCATTTAAGAGATGAGCTGACAATTCGATTTTTATTTCAATATTGCCCAGCCCTTGTTTGTAACCATGGTAGATTTTGTGTTTTGTCCCATCACAACACAGCCCCTGCCTCTCATTTGGGGTCACTCTTACTGTCACGAACCAAGCTGCTTGTAAACAATTGAAATACGACTTTGGGAGCACAAGCTTGTCTTTGTAGCAGACCTTTAGGAAGTGCAGTAAGTGTTTCCACAAGCTGCAGTTTAGCGAACATGAACAACACAGACTGACTCAAGGCTGTTTCCATGACTCAAATGGGATATCCCACTCTGGACCCTCCCTGGTCACCTCCACTTCCCTCTGCGAGCTGGACTTAGCGTTAGTCCTGTTGTAAACCTCACAGACATGGATTTTAACTGGGTTTTGTGACAGAGCAGAGCGTCAGAGCTAAGTGGTGAGTGGATAAAAGCATGTTGCGTGTGTGTGTTTGTGGGTGTGCACTGCATCTAGGCAACAGTTTATCTTGCTTTTTGCAGATTCCAATATCAAAATAACATGTTTTTTATACCTAAAGTGCCTAATTATAGAAAATTTTTTTAAGTAAAACATAGTGAACATTAATATATTCAAGATATCACAAAACATTTAGCTTGTTTTCTCTCAGTTTGATCAGGTCTATGGGTCTATGCATTGATGTATTATTAGAGCTGGATTGGACTCTGCCCCCTCCCTCCCTGTGGTGATAGTGGCTACTCCACTGAACTGCAGCTGTTGGGTCCTAGAAAGAATTCCACCTAGAGCAGACCTGGGCAAACTGCAACCCTGGGGCCAGATGCGGCCCTCGGACCAGAATGCTTTTAAGCGTTACTCTTTAAATTTATTTTATTTGATTGATTTAGCTGAGGAGAATGTGTCTTTGCTTGATGCCATAATATTTATCATAATAAATGATCAAAATAATAAATGAAAATACCTATTTTACAAAAAATGTACTTACATAATTTGTCGAACTAATGACTAAATTGTGGCCCTCCACCACTTGTCCAGGTTCAAATCTGGCCCTCGGGGAAAAATAATTGCCCACCCCTGTCCTAGAGCATCAATTATTTTTCAACACTTCAAACTACAGCTTTAACAAAGGTCTCATTTTAAAGGTATTTCTCCCTAGTTTAAAATTTCACAAGCCATTGAAAACAATAGGTCGCCATCTTGGACTCATCTTCCAGTTCTGATTATACTTCCATGGTCTATACTGTAACAACTGTTACACAGCACCTTTTTGTTAAATGTGTGTTTAAACTCCCAGGAATCTGTGTCAGTTGTGTGTAAATTGTCTTTGCGTTTTGGTGCTTTTTGATGACACAAGTGGAGTGATTCTGTATTAGAACTTAAAGAGATCACAGATCTCTTGTTAATGTATCTATTCACGTGGAAATTAGTCAGCTTTGTCCCCTCTACATCTAATGCCCTGTTTTCTCACCAAAAGTTCTTCTTTTGTTGTTGTTGCATATACTATTAGTATATTGACATGCCTCGCTCTTAATAGCTGTTGTTGAATGTTGAACAATTTTTAAGGAAGCAAAAATCATTGTAGAACGTTTAGTATAAAAAAAAACAACTACTTTTTACACTTAATATAGGAAAAAGGTCTTATTTCAAGAATGAATAACTTGTTTCCAAATCATAATCATTTATTAATAAGATAAAAGTTAGAGCTTTTTGCAGTGTGCTTGTGTGTTGTATGTGTTGTATGCTGGGTTGTGCGTGTGCTTGTGTGCAGCTTGACGTTGCTGGCACCAGAAACACACTGTTTGTTTGGAAACAGAGCAGGACATGATGGATCCAAGTGTTTTCTTCCTGAACCCAAACAAGACAGAGTAAAGTTCACTGCAGAGTGTTTTGTAGTCGGTTTAGCGATGACAGAATACACAGAAATTCAAACAGGTGTACAAAGTGTCAAAATTTGAAGATATACCTTAATTTCTGGGCCTTAAGCCACTACTTTTGTTCACAAACTTTGAACCTTCAGCTCTATTTCACACTACTGCAACTTTGTCGTAAAATGATCAATAATAATAACACAATTGATGTTTCTTCTGCTGTTATTTTGTTGATGGAACAGATGAAATGCTTGGTTGCTGTATAAATTGTGTTCTATTTTGTTAATTCATTAGATTTTTCACACTTGTAGCTAAACTTTATCTTAAGAAATAGCATTGTGAAATACTATAGATCACGAATTGTCTGAAAAGGTATTTTAAAAGTCCTAAATTTAACTTCTCCATCCCTGCAGAAACCCTGATTTTAACAATACCTGATTCAAGAAAGAAACATTGTCCTGTAGAATGTTGTGTTGTCCAGTAGAGATTTTGTAAAGTTATTAATGATTTTTTCTTTTTCTTCTCTCACCTTTCTCTCTCTCTTTATTTCTCTCCTTCTCTTTCTCTTCTTTCGCTCTCTGTCTCATCCCTTTCTTTCTTTCCCTCTCTCCTCTCTCATCCCTTTCTCTCACTCATTCTCTCTCTCCTCCTCCTCCTCTCCTCCTCCTCCTCCTCCTCCTCATTTCTCTCCCTTCTCCCTTTCTCTCTCCTCCCTCTCTCCTCCCATTTTCTCTCTTTCTTTCTTTCTCTCTCTCCCTTTCCTCTCCCCCTCTTTCTCTCATCCATTTGTCCCTCCTTTTCTCTCTTCATCTCTCTCTCCTCTCTCGCTCTCTTCTCTCTCTCTCTCCACCTCTCTCTCTCTCTACTCTCTCCCTCTCTTTCTCTCCTCTCTTTCTCTCTCTCCTCTCTCTCTCATCCATTTGTCCCTCCTTTTCTCTCTTCATCTCTCTCCTCTCTCTCTCCTCTCTTTCTCTCTCTCTCCTCTCTCTTTCTTCCTCCCTCTCTACTCTCTCTTTCTCTCTCTCTCATCAATTTGTCCCTTCTTTCTCTCTTCATCTCTCTCTCTCTCATCCATTTGTCCCTCCTTCTCTCTCTCTCTCTCTCTCTCTCTCTCTCTCTCTCTCTCTCCTCTCTTTCTCTCTCTCTCTCTCTACTCTCTCTTTCTCTCTCTCTCCTCTCTCTTTCTTTCTCTCTCTATCATCCATTTGTCCCTCCTTTTCTCTCTTCATCTCTCTCTCTCTCTGTTGACTAATTGACCTTAGTTTTTTTTACAGTTACATGAGTTCCTCTCTCTTCTTTGTGTGATCAGAGCCGATAATCAGTCTTTTGTCCGTCTGTCACACATGTGTCTGGAGCACATGAAAGTAGATGTTCAGACACAGTGGTTTGGAGGTAATGACGAGGTTGAAGCAGGTTTGGTTTGAAGACAATAATCTGTAAATGACAGGTGCTGTGATGCTCTGAGATTCTACAATTGTCACGTTTCAAAACCGTGTCATTTAAACCAGATGACACCTCCTGAGTCAGCAAAATGTATTCAGGTTCCCAGTACCAATTAACTTGTTTGCAAAAACATTGTCCTTTCTTTTGATTGACCAAAACTCTACTACTACTGAAAGTCATTGTAAATCTGAGTTATTCTTATTTAAAAAAGCAATGGGCATGTTCATTTGTTGATGTTTTGGTTCATAAGAGGATTAACCAATCAGAAAGCAGAATGAGCCTGACATGACTCTCTCATCTGGGTCGCTAGTTTGATATCTTAGGGCCTGAAGCGGATTTTAAATCAGGAACATGTTTGATATTGAACACACTCTGGCAACCCAAGTTCATCTGTGATTGTTGTAATACATGTTTAAAACCACTAGTTGTGCATCTTACATACAGTTCCTTTAATGTGTTTGAGCATTATGTCAGAGAGTATATTTACACTAGTCATATGAAGACAGAGCTGTGAAAATTGAAGTTTAAAATCAATATATGTGTTGCAGGACACATAGGGCTTGCAAAAATCTCTAAAAATCTCACTATTGCTGTGTTTATGTGCAAATATGAACTTCAAAAACGAGTGTGTCACTGTGGCTTTCATAGAGTCACTAATCTTAATTTATTTCTTGTTCTTGTTTTTTAAGTTTGTTTTTGTGTTGCTTTTCTGCAAGAACAGTGACTGTTCAAGCATTTTAAACTCAACCATCACTTTATGTAGTGTTTTTTTTATAAAATGTTGTGTGGCTGGTTTCTCCAGCAGGGACTAAGGCCCTTTCCGAAACCAGTTCCTCCTCCCTTTTCCTCCTCACTTCTACTAACTCCTCACTGAGGACTCCTTCACAGCTGTAGGAGGTTGCTTCATTAGAGGCTCAGAGCTGTGGCTTTCGAACTGCACTTTCCTCACTCAGACTGAAGAGACACGCCCCCTACTGACGCACATTTATCAAAGTTTTATTCAAATAAAGATAGAATAGACTCTTATTAAGAGGCATTTTGATGATAATAATGCTACTAGCATTATATCCTACTCCAGACTAATATTCATCCCAGTGCTCAAAACGCACTGACTTGGTCAAAATAGACTTTTTTTATTTAACTAGACAAGCCATAAGGATTTACACTGTCAACAACCACAACAAACATGAAAACGGCTTTATATTGAGGCAATTGTCATTAAAATAAAAAAGATGCAATATTTATCAGTGTTTCTGGTGTTTACATGAGTGGATAATATGTTTTTAAACGTCTAATTTCCTAAATAAGATGACACATAATGCACGCATGCTGTTTTATTTGTTTAATCTGCATTACTGATGTTGTGTTTTTGCTGTTGCTAAAAGTAGATCCTATAAATAAAAATACATTTATAATGTCGAATTTTGTCTAGGCATGATTTTCTCATTATTTATCAAAGCCTTTCAGTCTCTAACACATGTACAAATAAAGTTGTTTGGTCTTGTGAATAAACGCGGAACTAAACGTGTGTGTGTTGTTCACGTCGGGCTGCTCTCAGGTGTTACACACACGTGTTTAGTGTGCAGTGACAGCCCACTCGCTCTGAAGGAGCTTATAAGACACTTTTCCTCTCTCCTCGCTCCGTTTCAAACAGCACTTACCTGTCGGCTCCTTCGCGGGAACGCGCAAAGAGAGGAATAGTGCGTAGGAAAAGGAAGGAGGAGGCGGTTTCGGAAAGGGCCTAAGGATGGAAATTAGCACTGGCTAATCCTGCATGTTTACAAGTATGGGAATTTCCATGCCTCTGTTTCTAATGTGCATTGTTTCTTCATTAAATAATAAACAAACAAACAATCAAGAAACTTTAGATACTTTTTATAGGACTTCTCTGGAACAAGAATGTCCTTCAGAATTAATACACGCTTATCTTAGCTTATTTTTGCAATATTTTCAAAATCTGCTTTGCTTGGAACAAATGGGAAGAAATCCACTTGCATAACACTGGAATAAGCTGATAATTAAGGAAAACATTGATTTAGAGTGGATCAAAGGCACTGTCAATCTGGTTCAATTCTTAATGTGAAGCTTAACACTTTGGATGTTAATCTGAGGAAATTGTAAGCTTAAGGTCAAAATAGTAACAAACTGTCTCGCTGCAAAGGCCAATGTCATTTACACTTTATGTGACATGTGACTTGTATTGTCCTCTCAAAACTGTGTGCTAATCACAAACACCTGCTGTCAAAGCTATCACACTGCTGCTCTCTACCCTCAGTCTCTCCTTTCACCTCCTCCCAATGATTCTCAATGATTAGCTTCTCTTCTCTGCTTTCAATAGATATTTTTGCATTTTTAGGCTGGACAGAGCGAAGCAGAACTATCAGTCTCTGTGGTATGAAGCAGGTCTGTAGCTAACTGTAATCATGGTCTTTACCCATCGTGTCATACTGTTATTTTTGGGTGGCTGGTGTGAAACAGTCCATGCCACAGAAACTGGAGGCTGTGGTTACAGTGTTGTGTTGACTGTGGCTCGGGTCCATGAACGCCTCGTGGCAGAATAACTGATGTGTGTTTACTCACGTTATCGTCGCACAGAGGGAGAGACGCTGCTATCGCTCTGCATGTATTTACATTTTAATTTAGGCTTATCTTCAGGCATAGCATTAGGAGACAGTCGTTTATCTGTGATGGATAAAAACGTGTGCATTTCATTTAGAGTTATAAATCATCTGACTTATTTCACTGCACAGTCATTAATTAATACAATAGTTCGTAATTATTTTTCGCACGATACCATACAATAGCAACTCAAAATGAACCTTTACAGAACTATAAGTAAAATTGTGTTAAAGTAATCAGTAATTAAAATAGTTACGTTTGAAGTGAGCCCCTGGGCTGCTGCGTTTGTGCGCGCCACCACTCGCTTTTCCGAATTCCACAAGAAATGTATTTATCCTTTTAAAAGAAACAAATAAACAAAAAAAACTTACAAAATTAAAGAGCATGTCTGCTTGTTTTCACAGACATAATATAGGATTGTTCTACAGCATGACATTAAAAACTATCACCACGAAGAAAAACACAAGACGTAACTGGGCCAAATCTCTTGATTTAGTAAGACTGTACACATGTTTTCCACACTATTTATGAGCAATAAAAACACATTTAACAAAAGCAAGATTTATACAGTAGCATCTTCATGGAGACGAACAAGTGGAGCCTGCATTAAGTTGCCTCATTTTCAGGAAAAATTGTATTCCAAATAAACGTAATAATTTAATTTGGGAAAAAAACAAATTCTGCTTTAAAATGACCATGTAAATACTTATTCCTGATGAAAATGTTACTTTGGATTTACGCTTAATTCCGAATTAAGGATGTTTTTTTCCATTTTTAAAGCCAAATAATTTTTTTCTTTTTTTATATTCTTTTTTTATGTAACCATTTTATTCATTCTCACTGCGCATGTTCGGGGCGTCGTCTTTCCGACGGCAATGACGCACTGCAAGATGGCGGCACGGACCAGAAACGGTTTTATATTATTATATATAACAAACTAAAGCCATTTTACCATGTTTTACACGTTAGCCATTATTCGGATTTCCATGTAAACTTGAAGGAAAATATTCTAATTCTGAACTAATTAATTCGGAATTAAAAAACATCATGTAAATGTGGCTACTGTGTGTCTTTTAATTGCAAAAAATGACTAAAATCAACTTTACTGATCATCAAAGGACACTGTACTATCAGTCAAACATTTTATTTAAAGCTTGTTTATTCCAATCATTTCTACGTACAATAGTATCAACAACAAGCCTAAAGAGTCAATGTTGTGGTACTAAAACAGCTGTAGTAGAAAAAACAACAATCACTAAATATATGGAGTCTCCCTTGTTTGAAAAGTTGTGTTGATTATGTAAACCAGCTTTACTTCTGCATATTCCTGACTCCATTGTTTATATCTGATCCTTTTACTTCCTTCATGCTGTAAAGTGGCCTCAGAGAAGCAGATGTGGCAGTGTTTGGTTGTCTTTCTTCTCCTGGGCAGAGCGTTGGCCTGACCTTGGCCTCTGTCGCCAACAGGAAGTGGTCCCAGTCAAACAGGAAGTCCTTTTATAGTGACACTGATCCAGCATCAGTTTGTCACGTTCTTCCTCCGTCTGTCACACACTGTTTCCTGTCGCTTTCAAGTTGTTTTGTGTCTCTGTCGAGTGGATTCCTGCAGTCAAACTCTAAAATTAAATGACAAATATAAATGGTGAAACGCTGTGAATGAAGTTTGCTATTGTGGCTGAAACTACCACAACAGAAGAGTCCACAATCCAGTGCAGTTCATGACCACCTCGTAAAAGTTTGGGTTTTGTTTTGATGTGTTCAGAGTGAAAAGAAGAAACTGGACAATAATATACTCTGCAATGTTATGAACAGAAGGATAAAACAAAGCCTCTGTTGTTTGAATATGTTAGTCTTCTACATAAATACCCACACTTACAACCTACTCTAGCACTGTTTTGGTGCAAAAGATTCAAAACGACAGGTCTAAAAAGTAAACAAGGAGTCACTAGACAAAAATACACTTCACATTTACTAGGGCAGACTGTAACTTGCATTGCAATTTGCCTAAAACAATTCAAATACTTACCACCTCTTTATCTTTACTCGCTTCGACTATCTGCCGTTCGGTCATGGGAGTGGATCGCTCCTTCATTGAAGTTCTCATTGACATTTCTGTTGTAGAATTTTTTTATGAATCTTTTTTTCCCTTGCAAGAAGAAGGGCCAAGGATAGGGTCTGAGACAATTGTCCATTTGCTTGATTGTGAATGTCAGATAATCTGCTTTCGTTCTAAGGCTGGGCGATATATATATCGTATATCGTGATATTTATTGGAACATACATATGAATCTGACCATATCGTAAATATTGAGATAATGTCATTTTGAGTCATAAGAGCTTATACATTTGATAAAAAGCTGTTACGCATTTGTTTTATGCAAAAAATATAGCTTTACTTAATTTTTATTTAGCAAAAGACATCACCAAAATTTATAATTCAATGTATATTTAAATTTGCACCTTCTCTGCAGGCAGAAAAAAGAAAGCCACTTAAAAAAAATGTCTTTTCAAAGCTATTGAGATGTATATCGTATATTGAGATATGAAAAAAATATTTTTGTCCATATCGCCCAGCCCTAACCTGGCCAGCCAGATAGTTTATCTCGCGATATTTGTGAATTCACAAACACGAAATAAACCATCTGGCCTTCGTCCGGCTGGATTGGTTTGGGAGTCCGAAACGGCCGTGGTTCGGCCCACTCACATCACAGCAGCGTGGTTTTGAGGCCCAATCACATTGTAGCAGGGCGGGCTAACACGGCCGTTAGCTCCCCGGTGCAGCAGCAGAGTCTGATTCAAGCTAAATAAAGATGGCTGCTCCCGTGGATTTACGTGTTGTCTGCTGCTTTTGATGCGGTTTTAGCACAAATACGGAGTAATTTCTTTTTGAAAGAAGAGCAGTATGTGTGGCACGTACCTGTTCTATCCCAAGCGGACATGGGCTACTCCATTACGAGTTGTTGCTGTGATTGGCTAGCTCAAATAAGGTAGGCCCCACACCCAATCAGCTCAAAGTATTTCACTCAATGCCCCGCCTTTTCTCGAACGCTTTCAGCGAGTCAAGTCCCAGATGGATATAGTGAGAACTCAGATAGGAGTTCAACACATATCCATCTGGCGTGAGCCAGGTTAGCCCAGCCCTATTCTGTTATAAACAATGACTGTTTTAAATTGTTATATTCTTTTTATCAAGCAAGCCAACAATCTTTTTAGGCCTCAGAGACGACTGTTGTTATGATTTTGACTTTCATGAAATGATTAAATTCAATACTGAGCCACAATAGAGGGATTTTTTGTTTATCAACACAGGCGATGCACGCACACCCGGCCGGTATGCAAGAGTTGCTGCTCATTGACACCATAAGCTGTAAAAACAAGTCGAGCCAGAGAGTTTATCACTGTGCGAAAACTAAAGTTATGCTGCTAAATCAACATTTGTGAATGAAATTTGACGGCTATGACCAAGTTTTAAGGTGAGTGAAAAAACGATGAGAAAAACACTGTCTCAAGCTTCAGGAGACAGACGTCTATCAGACCGGTTCATACCTGATCGAAACAACTGCTCTTGTCCCGTTTTGTTGTTTTATTCAAAGAAGTTTCCCCAGCTAACCAGATGGACAGCGTCTCTTTCTGCATTGCCTGGAGAATCCAGCCTCACCGCTGCACCAGCGGATGAGTCTGGTCGCACCCCGAGTCAACTGGATTTCTAGGGCGGAACAAAGCTCACCTAACAGACAGCGAAGGGAACCAATCAGAGAAGAGCATAAAGGCTTTTAGTGCCGTAAGCTGTTGGGATTTCTCTCGCGCTGTCATCTGCCGGTAAGGGCGGCTCGAGCCGACTGCACTGCCTTGACCATCTTGAACACGACTATTGACGCGATGTCTTTTTGGTCATTTAAAACGGCATTTACCGGTGAATGGAACAAACTCTCGGTTTTCCGGTGCGCCATGTTGTTTATCCTTCCGCCGCGCTGCCTAGATCCATGCGCGCTGCGCACAGCAGGGACGTTGTTAGCAAAACCACGTGACTGAAATAAACGATTTTCATTGCACGGTACGATCTGGATTTCGAAGGAAACGCCCTTGGAGGGGAGGGCGACCAGACTGACATTTTCTCTGTGTAAAAATACAGAGAAATGTCATTCTGGATCCCAGGCAACTTTCTGCATGGGGCATGCGCAGTAGAGAGGAAAGTGATGTAATTGTGAATTTTCTTCTCAAAAGTAAAAAAAAAGAGAAAGAATTTAGTCAGTATTAAGTCTATCCTTTGCCATTCAGATTTCATAAAACATGGCCACATAAAGCTGTAAACAATCATTAAAAAATTAGGTGTTTCTTCCCTTAAAAACATGTGACATTGCAGATTCCAAAGCTGCAAAACACTGTCAGCCATATTTATAGACTCTTAACACATGAAAAGACAAGTACAGCACATGTCGGACATATTGATATATTTTGTCCCTGTGGCTCTTTATGCACCTCCTCTTCACAACCATAAGCAGTTTTTAATACATCTATTCTCCCAAATGCATCGCTCCAGTTGTTTTCCACATTTAAACTTTATGTCACATTGTCCTGAAGCTGCACAGCCGTCATTAACTGCTCTGTGTGATACAATTGTGCAATAAAAACATGACATACACAGTTAGATTGATGAACAGCCTTCTATAGACTATATAGTGCGTCGGGTGCGGTGTCATTGTGGTCCAGTCTTCTTCCCACGGCACCAGTTTGCTGCATTTTTGTGGTTCGCTTTTAAAAACGGATCATGTCATTTGGTCTTTTCTGCATCAAAAACAATCCGAAAGTTGCAGCGTTGCAGAAAAAGAGCAGGAAGCGTGTTGCAAACCTGTATTTTCATGTGTGAAGAGATTTCCGATGTTTATACATGGATCACTGGCCTCTGACGGCATTTTTAGCTTCTGTTTTCTCTTCGTGTTATAAAGTATATCTTTCTCAAGGTCGAGCTTAAAGATACATTTTGTAACTTTTCTGTTGAAGGTTCAGACACATTTTCTTTTTCTTTGTGGAGATGCTTTGAGTTTGTAGGGTCAGGGTTTGTTGGCTTATAGGTTTATTGATTAAGACAGAGGCGGGCAATTATTTTTCATTATTGCACCCAGATAAGTGACCACAATCACTGGTGTGGCTGTTTCAAATTTTTTTGGCACATTTCTGTAAGGAGGCTTTTCTAATCTATTTCTATTCATTTATTGTGGTATTTATTAAGAACACAGGTGCAAGTACATGATCCAAAGCTAACTCAATAAAATAATACTTATTGTATGTAAAGTGTAACTCTTAAAAACGTGCTGTGGGCCTGATCACATCAAGTCGAGGGCTACATCTGGCCCTCAGGCCACAGTTTGTCCAGGTTTGGCCTATGATTGCGGGACATTTTTGTGTTACTGCAGTTTCTTTTAATGGTCTTTGTTAATTACTGTGTCTCCTCTTGAGCAACGTACTGTTTGTGTGCTTCATGAATGAAATGCTGAACTAAGCAAGCCATAAGACTACTGATCCTTATGCATTGGCTCTATAATGTTTGCACTTGGACAAAACTAGCGTTCAGAAAACAAACACTATATTCATTCAAGGCCTCATCTAGTTCTCAATTCTTATTTAAACTCATATATAGAGGGATTTTTGGTCAACATCGCTTTCCACCCTACTGCGCGTGTATGCAGAAAGACCCACTCCTCGTCTGGGAACATGGGGAAACTTCTTTGAATAAAACAACAAAATGTGACAGCTGTTTTAATCAGGTCTGAACCGGTCTGACAGACGTCTCTCTCCTGAAGCTTGAGACAGTGTTTTTCTCAACGTTTTTTCACTCACCTGAATGTAACTTTTAATGGTCGTAGGATCAAATTTCATTCACAAATGTTGATAAGCAGCATAACTTTTGTTTTTGCACAGTGATAAACTCTTGTAGTTAGCTGACAACAGATCTTTTTAGAACTTGCTTCCACTGTTAGTGTCTATACTGTATGAGCGGCGGCTCTTTCAGGAGGCAGGGTGTGCGCACATCACCTGATCTTCAAAAAATCCCTCTATATGAATTGTCTTGTCATATGATACAACATAACATACAACAGTTGATCGCCCATACACCAACTTGATCTCACAAGAAAGCGTATATTGTATATACTTACGACATAACAGGACACGTCAATAGCATATGATTAGCACGATTTCACGTCTTTTTTATGTAAATATGCCAGGCTTTGCAGCCCCAGTTCATTCCTGTGGTGGCTGTAGGAGTTTATTATTTATGTATATTTTACGAAATCCTTATCCTGCCCCAAGCCCCAGCCCTAAACTTACCCATTTTAGTAATTTGAAGTCTAAACTTACCTGTTAAACCAAAGAAATGTCGCCATAAACTCGTGTTTATTTCACGCTATATATTAAATCATGTTTATTTTACGCTTTTTTATATCGCGCATATAAATGGTGTAACATATACGCAAAAAAGCCGTGAAATCATGCTCATCCTACACTATTTGTGTATATATTTATTTATTTACAGAGACTTACACGTAGGCTACTTTTTATGCCTGATAAAAAAAAAAAACTTGATTCAAGTTATTTTAGCTTTAGCGTGTGATTTTTTTTTGTTCTGCATAACTTTCTTAAAATTGACTGAAAATAACATGTTGCATTTGAACAAGCAAACTAATCAACTCCTGATTATAGCCTGGAGGTTTTTCTGCCTTTTTAAATTTGGGCACATATTTGTAGAGTTGGTCCAATACTAAACCCAAACAGCAGCAGTGCACGGCTCTTGTCCTCCCTAAAACAATTGTTCAACGTTATCCAAGTGTGACAGGCAAGAGTCAGAGAGAACGCTTCATAAATGATGGAAGCAATGAAAGAGAGAGGAGTTTAGGAGAGAGGGGAGTGTTTGACTTATGAGAGGAATATAATGAGAAGAGATAAGAGGGAGTAGGCTGTGAGGGAGAGAGAGAGAGGAAGAGGAGAGAGAGAGACAGAGAGACAGAGAAAGAGTGTAAGAGGGAGTAGGCGGTGAGGGAGGGAGAGAGCGAGAGAGAGGAAGAAAGGAAGGAAGAGAAGGGATATACAAAGCAAGGGAAGGAGTATGCGAGTGTGAGAGAAAGAGTTGGTCGAGGGAGGAAGAAGTTAAGAGAGGGAAGAAGGGAAAGAGAGGGAAATAGGAAAGAAAGAAAGAAAGAAAGAAAGCAAGAGAGTGAGGGAGTGGAGGATGTAGAGAGAGAACAAAAGGGAGAGAGATAAGGGGAAAATGTGAAGGGAGCAGGTAGGAATTAAGAAGCTTAGGGAGGAGAGGAAAGGAAGACATGAGGGAGAGAGAGAGGCTGCACTGCAAAAAGGAAAATTATACTTAATTTGAGGTAAAAATGTCTTATTTTAAAAATAATCTGCCAGTGCAGTAAGAAAATTTGACTAACCTGGTTGTTTTGAGCAAAAATGCTAGTTTCAAGTACTCTTGACAAGATTTTTAAACAAATCTATTCTTGATTCAAGCAGTTATGGCTTAAACAGATACACATTTGCTTAAATTAAGTTTTTATATCTAGATAAGGTAAATCAGAATAGAATATCTTAAAACAAGTCAAATAATCTTAATAAGACTTGGTCTAATCTTAAAATTAATCTTTTAAGATTAATGCGCTTAATTCAAGTCATTTTACTGAAGATTTTCCTTTTTTGCAGCATAGAAGAGGAGATGAGTGAGAGAAAGAAAGAGGGAAGAAATCAAAAGAAGAGAAATGGATAGAGATGGAGATGAGGTAAAAGTTAGAATGGGGGTGGAAAGCAGTGAGAGAGGAAGAAAAAAAAGAAAAGGGAGAAAAAAATGAGAAAAGGGTGAAAGAGGGGAGGAGAGAGGAGGAGAGAAGGCAGTGGAGGAAGGAAAATGGATGAGAGTGCTGCAGCCGGATTAACTAGGACCACCTTATCACAGTGAACAGACTTCACACAGTAACTGTTTTTGTCCTGATACTATTTGTGTTTCTAACATATAATATAACATAATATTCATTCATTCTTTATTTATTTACATTTTTCTGTTTTCCTGCTGCATCTGAATTGCTTTGTGTTTCTTTTGAGTTACACAAAGTAGATTGTCTTGCTTAGAGAAATGCTTACACCTTAAATCAAATATATTATGATTCATTGCATTAAATACAAGACAGCTTTGAAAATGCTTTAGTGCTTTTATGTTAACTTTGTGGTTAATCTTTTGGTTTCGCTAATCAAAGCACTTGTAAAAGAGAGTCTTGTGTCTTTTTGATAAGTTCTTTTTGTAGTTTTGATTCACCTGCAGAGCCGGAGTAGCCCAGGTGTGTCCGTGAGGTTTTGTAGATGCTTGTAAAAATCCCTCTTCTTTTCATGAGACTTCCTCTTCACTGTTTCAGAGTCTTGTCCTGCCTCGACTTGCTGCATCTTTTATTCTGCCAACATCTTTTATACATGACTTATTGGACGGCATAAAAAGACCTTTGGTTGTGTAGCATCGTTGGGTCACAGTCTGCACAGGATTCTTTATGTTTTGAGTTTTAAATTGCTGATTGTGGAGCTGTTTGGTTCAGTATCTTCTTGACAACTTGATTGAAGAAAACACAGTGAGTCATCTGATGTTAAAACTTAGCTGTTGTACATTGAGAGTGTTAACATAGTTCCACTGTTTTTTTCATTTGAACAGTGAGTGAAATAACTTTTTAATCATCATGTGTAATGCTCCTCATCATCGTCATATATATAAATAACTCCAATGATATCCAAATTTCAGTTTAAAGCAGATTTACCGGGTTGGTAGCACTTTAAAAGACCACCACGTTACCTACTAGTTAATTACCGTGTCACTTACTAGTTTCTAACAGTGACACTTAGTAGTATTTACGGTGGTACCTAGAGTGGTACTTTGAGGGGTACTTGTACCAGCAGTTACTAGTACAAAACACTGATAGTTACTGGTACTTATGGTGATACCTACAGTGGTACCTAAGGTGGTACTTGGAGGGGTACACTTATGTCAGCAGTTACTGGTACATAACACTGATAGTTACTGGTACTTACAACGGTACTTTTTTCTTTTAATACCAATAATACCACCACTGAAACAAATGTGTGTGCCACAAAGTATTAAACGTGGTAAGTGCTGCAATATGTACTGCTAAGTGTAGGAATTTGTACCAATATAAGTACCACTAAAAGTACTGGTAAGTGTACTAAAAGGTACCACTGTAAGTACTAGTAACTGCTGACACAAGTACCCCTCCAAGTACCACCCTAAGTACCACTGTATGTACCACAGTAGTACCATTGTAAGTACCAGTAAGTAACTATCAGTGTTAAACCAGTAACTGCTGACACAAGTATTCCTCCAAGGTACCACTTTAGGTTCCACTGTAGGTATTTTATTTAGTGTTTTTGTTCAACACAAAAAAAAATCTTGTTCCAAAGTCTGACTTTTGCACTAAACTAGGGATGCACCGATCCAGCTTTTCCTGCTCCGATATTAATTCTGATAGTATAATGTAAAGACTGAAATGCCTTATTTTTCTTATAAAACAAGACATTTGGTCATATAGTGTTATGTGTTATTCACAATAGAGCTGGGCGGTATAACCAAAAATTGATATCACGGTATTTTTCAAAATTATGTCGGTGTCACGGTATTTGACGGTGTTTTTTATCCTGATACATGTCCAGGTGTTAACCCCGTTTCCAAATAATTTAGAGAATAATTACTGCAGTAAATTAGGTTTGAATGAGCAGACTAGTATAAACACAGGTTTGAATAGTCCCACAGAATGCTGCTGTATCCAAAGAGGTGACAGACAGTGACACTCATAACTGTAATGAGGTGAAGAAATGAGAATGCATGACTTGCAGTCAAAATACAGAACGCTTTATTGTGCGTTGCATGCTGCTCCCACTGCGTGCTGCTCCGTCCAAGTCCGCCTCCGGGAGTTGCCGCAGATCTCCGCTCCGCGGGGCTGCGTGGCCCCAGGGAGCTCGGGAGGGGCGTGCGCCGAGGGCACGGGTTTGTTAAATGGAAGTCCTCGTTGAGGATAAAATAACTGTGGCAGGGACGCGGGCCGCTCGTGTGTTTCGTGGGATCGCTTTAGCTCGGGACATGGCGGTGGACGTCTTTTCCTCCTTCGTTGGGGGTAGACTGTTGCGAGCACGAACTCTGTGGCGTTGTCCTGTCCATGTGTCGGCGACATGGTTCACTTTCTTTTTCCTGTTTGGTGCGTTATGAGCTGCTTAGCGTGACTTTGCCGCGGACTCTGGCGGAGAGGATGGTGGCCTTGGTCCGTGTTTGGTCATTGAAGCTGCTGGTCCAGTGGTCGGAGCGGAACGGGGCGGGTTGCATGTGGTGGGATCAGCGCGTTCTGCGGCACGACATTCCGCCGCTCTTTCTTCCGGACATATCGCACACGCCGGTGTATGAAAAATTCATATCATTAAAAAAAAAACACCGGTGTCCAGTATGAAACGGTATACCGCCCAGCCCTAATTCACAATGCAAGTCACAACTAAACAACTAAATAAAATATCAAACATTATGGGACGTTCTGGATCAACATCGACCAATAAATTAGTCTCATTATGCTCAATTAAATTCAATTCACCTTTATTGTCATTGTCACAGGTACAACGAAATTTGTTTATGCATCCGTGGTGAAATCCCTTGTAAACATTCATACAAACATGCAGTCATTGTTGTGAGTTCAGTTCAATAATAGCTCTAGGTAGGCACAGCAATCATTTTGGCTGAACCAATATCATGGAGCTGAAACTCAATCCAGCAAATATCCGAACCTAGTATCACATCACTGCATCCCTACCCTAGACCACATGGTTTTACTGACAGAGGATTGTCAGGGCAGCTCTCGTTTCAAAAACATTCATTCATTTATTCATTCATCAGAGTACTGCATTTGTCCATATATAAGAATTAAAATACCTCAATATTTAATTCAGACAGTACACAGTGGTCTGATTTTGTCACAGAGTGCTTAATGTATCATATATTTGTTTACTAATTTACAACAAAAAATCACCCAATTCGCAACTTTTATGCATCTTGACTAAGAAAATTCCTTACTCAACATGTAAACAAACTTCCGAGCAGCCTGCCATCCCATCCTCCCCACACTTTCTCTGTTTCCTTGCATTCCTCTTCAATTGTTTGGTCCCTCCTTGTGTTCAAAACTCTAAACTCGGTCTTGTTCATGTGTGAGAGGAGCTGAAAACGTGAGACAAGGCCTGTCTTTCTGCCCATGATCCATGAGAGACACATATAAGCTTTTGGACCAGGCGTTTTTGTCCTTTCCTCTTTGAGCTGGCGTGAATATGAAGAACAGACACTTAGCCCCCTGCAGTGAGCGAAGAGGCTGTGCTGTGGGAACCAGACTTTTGATTAATAAAAAGGTGACATGGCAAAAGCACTCACTCCAAATTCTATGCTATTTATTGGAAGAAATAGTGAACATTAGGTATAATTCTAACATTTTTCAATGATGACTTAGGTGTACTATGTAAAAGCAAAAGTGTTCTTAGCTGTTGGTGCAGCTTGATTGAATACTGACTTCCTGGAATCAACTCATTTAAATGTTTCAAATAACTCACTTCATTACTTTGTCTTAGGATCGGGCGATGTTGTAATATTTGCTGATCTGATAATCTGCTTTAGGGTTGTCAAAAAAATCGATTCCCCGATGCTAATCGATGCTAAAACGAGTATCGATACTAAAACAAGTATCGATACTCGATACTCGTTGATGAGATGGAAATGATGAAACTATCAAATACTGCATAGCCTATATGTGTCTGATAATAGAACAAAGCCCAGTCTTAATGTAAAATTCATGAATCAAGTTAATAATAATAACAAATAATACATTAAATTACAATTTTTAATAATATCAAAAACATGAATAAACATGAATAAAAAAGTATTAAAAAGTAAAAATTCTATCATAAGAAAAAAAAAATTAAGTTGGCATCGAAATCGGTATCGAGTTTTTTTTTCAAGTATCGAATCGAGTTTGAAATTTTAGTATCGTGACAACACTAATCTGCTTTTTTGTTAAAATAGTCACATTTTGATTTAATGCAGCTGTTTTGCCACCTGGGTCTCTGACTGGCGAGTATTTGCGATATGTTTGAGCTGGACAATCAGATTAGTTTATTTGCGTGAGGAGCTGTCATTTAGACCAAAATCTAACTTCACTCACCTCACATTAAAATTGTTTTTTGCTTCGCTCATTGATTCTGCAGAAATCTGCCATGCGTTTCATTTCCACGTGATATTTTTAATGTATTTTTGTCGTCGGGAGCAGCGATGTTGTTTTTTAAATGCCGGAAAATGCGTGTCTCTGATTGGCTAATTAATCTGTCAATCACGGCTACAGAAATCCAAAAGAGGGACACGTTGGCCGGACGATATGTTTTTTAGAGATTTCCTAGGCAAGAGGACAACTGAAACGCACTATAACCACCTCTGGTAACTAGTCAACTAATAAAACATTTGATCAATTAAGTTCGAAATGGTGACATTGCAACAAAGCCATTGAGTTTATATGAACTGCAAGACCCAACCAATTTTCATATTAAACAGACGGACGGGACGACTGTATAAATGTCTTGTAGTATATTGTGCATCCCTCAAGGAAATGTTTGTGGCCCTTTGATTTTCATTTTACAAAGACAAAAACAAGCAGTCTTTGTTGTTTGTTTCTGTTATAACTACGACACTGCATCTAAAGTTAATTATATACGCAATACTCGCCCGACTATTGTGACTATTAGACTTACAAAATTCCTTAATAAAATGCTGTAATACCTTTATCAAGTAATTCAAAACGTTTTAGTGACTTTTTCTTAATCCTTGAAATTTAATGCCTAACGCTATTCATTTAAAGCCCACAGATAAAGTTAAACTGAGTGTTTGCCCTCTTTTCACTCATGCCTCCCTTTGTAAACACACTTGACAAGTTAACTCACGTACATATTGGCCTATTTCCATTGAACACAATCATTTCAGTCACTATTAAGCTCTTATATCCTCAAAGATCTCTCCATCGTTGCTACCTTTCTGTGTCTTTCTTCCGTCCAGAACAATGCATGGACCCTTTTTTTGCAATCATGAATTTGTTTAAGGGTTATCTGTTAGTTTAGAGCTGCCAGTCAGGAATGTAAGTCTTAGTTTAGTGGAGCAAGCAGGGACAGGTCCAGCAGCAGCAGCTCTTCTCTTTTCCTCAGTCGGACAAAGAGACAAACTGTATCCTAGAGCAGAAGCCGTGTGTAGGAAACAGAGGCAAATTGGCTGTGAGGTCTTAGAGGTGTTGTCCTACTTAATCAGTTCACGCTGAGAGGATTGGGTCAGTCGTGTGTCGGGAGAGCAGCAATCAACCATGGAGGCACTGTTTTGGCTGGACAACTGGAACAAGGTAGAAATGTCAGAAGAAATAGTGAACAAGGGCTTTAAAATTGTTTGTTTGGCAATAGATAATTTGTCTTTAATGTGACACGAAATAACTAATCATTTGTTGTTTATTATGTGGTTCAAAGAGATGCACAAATAAGTGGTAGGGCTGAATAGAGTTTGTTTGATTCTATAATTTTTTCTTATGCAGCACCTTGGACATGACTTCTGTTTATGAAAAGTGCCATAATGTGCATTGGATTAGTTTTTAGGGCTGTTTTCCTTCGTTTAGTCGTTTAATCTGTTGATTGCATCTTCTTAGTCAACCAAAATTTGTAGTAGTAGACTCATTATAAAGTTTTATAATGAACAGGGACAAAAATATAATGTCACATTCTATGTTCTGTTTGTGATTTATAAAAAGACAAATTGTTGTTTTTGCATGAAGTGCATTTTTAGTGTTTTCGTTTGGGTCAAATAAATGGCATAAAACATACTTTTAAGCTTAAGCCACGCCCCCTTTTGAGTCGATCAATTGGTCAATGAGACAAAGACCAATAATTTTTTGGGTCAACTAGCCATACTACTTTTTGATTTATCAAACTTTACTAAAATGCAACATTAGACTTTGAAAGTCTTTATCATTGGATTGAACTATTGGTTTAAGCATTGAAAAGCATTGAAGATTGTGAGGATTTCTTGCCGAAGTAAATGTTCTCCAAGTACTTTAGTAATGTTTTTAAACCACTGACCTGTTATTGAAACCTAAAGAGTAATTAGTTTTTCAGACTAATGCAGTATATTCAGTATTTGTCATTTTAATAAACAAAAATCAAATACAGAGACTATTATTTGTAGTATGTTAAAGATTAGCAAGGTGGACACGGTGGCGCAGTGGTTAGAGCTCATAGCAAGAAGGTCCTGGGTTCGACTGCCAGGTCTTTCTGCGTAGGTTTCCTCCAGGTACTCCGGTTTCCTCCTACAACTAAAAACATATCCAATGTACCTCCCTCTCCCCTCCCCAGGACTACAGATGAAAATTAGCTGTACAAGCTAGAATCTGGCACAAGCATCTCTGCCATTTCACTTAATATAATTGTACATCGTCCTTAATAAACATTACCTAAATCTTAGTTACAACTGACCCTTAGAGATCAACTATGATGCCAATGTGGCTCTTTGTCAAACTTAGTTTGATAACTCTGCTCAAAGTTTTTGTAGATTTATTATGAACAAGTGTACATTTGTACATTTGTTTTGACTCTTTTAAATCTAGTTGGTTTGGGTTAGTATTCACTCAATAAATCAAACATTATGATAGGTTAGGGCAGGGGTGGGCAATTATTTTTCTCCGAGGGTCATATTCGAATCCAGACAAGTGACAAAAGGTCGGACCACAAATATTGAAAGAATTTAGTTTTATTGCAAGCACATTTTGTATAAAAAAGGCTACTTATCTATTAGTTGTGTCCATTCATTGTGTATATTAGAACACAAGTCAGAACAAATGGCATAATCAATCAAATAAAAGAAATACGGCAAAAGAAGTAATTCTATATTTGCTAAAATGTCTGAATTTAAATTTTTAATTTTTGTGGTTAAGATGGTTTTAGTTGAGGGACCTAGATGTTTCTGTTTTTTTAAATAGATTTCGGGATATTTATCATGCCTTTTCTAAATAATACCTCATGTTCTTCAAATTCACTTGTTACTATCCTCCTGGTGAACAAAACGTCAAATTGTAATATTATATTGTATCAAAAACTTTACTCCAGGCTGCACTAATCATCATTCCTCTTGCCAGCATTTCAAAACTTTACACCTGAGGCGAGTTCACATCACAACTGTATTCTCATGAACATATTAAACAAGAAAACAACCCTGGGCATTCTTTCTTTAATCATTATATTTCCTGAAGTTTTGAGAAATGTTTTGAATGGACTTATCATTTTCGTTTGTGTAGAAGATTCAGTTGAAGTGACTGTTTTGTCTCCTTCGTTTCCAGTCTAACGAGGATATTTAAAGTGTGCTGCTGATTCCTCGAGGGCAGGAAAACTGTTGCTAAATGCTGCTTAACCATCTGTTCTTGGTTAGATGAATCACACTTCATTACGTGTGAGAGAAAAAGAGGAGGGATTAATGGCAACAGGACAGTGGTGCTTAGAGTCGGCGTCAGAAGTGACTCAAAATACCCAAAATAACTACGCTGTGTTTCTGTTACATCTATTCATGAGTAGTTTGGAGTTTTTATAAGAAGTATCCAGTAGCAGCAATGTGGCAACTTAACACATTCAGGACTGATACGGCTTTAACATAAATCAACTCTTTAAAAGCTTGTATGCAACATATTTCAGACAATTTTGAAACAGGACATAATGTGATCGCAATGTAGAAACTGGAATGAATCTTAAATACAAATAAATATATAAATAACTGATTTTGACTGATGAAAACTCTGCTAATCACAAACAAGAACAATTTTAAATTTAAGATCATTTGAATCAGTCCCAGACCCAGTTGTTTGCATTACTGCCTTCCATAAGGTTGTTTTTATTTTATGTACATGTAAACATTTTTGTGACTTTCAGACACATTTTGGAATAAGAATACTAAGACTCAAAATAATGAATAAATAAACAAAGTTACATTCAGTTTAGGGCTGCAACTAACGATTATTCTGGTAATCGATTAGTTGGGCGATTATTCTTTCGATTAATCGATTAGTTGTTTTGAATGCAATGTCAAAAGAATCAAAAACCAGATTCTCATCAACACTAAAACTTGTATCGAAACTAAATACTCATTTGAACAAGCATCCATACTTTTAAAACTAATCAAATTAACACAAGGGCAAAATTTGACATTTTCTGATGAGTTTTAAAAGAGTCCTGAACTTAATCAAAACTAGTTTATAACCAAAAAGTTTAATAAAGAAAGCATTTTTATTTTGTGCTCATTATTATGTAGAAAATCTGACGTGAATTATCATTGTAGCACCATAATTAGTATTGTAAGTCTATTCCTTTATTTTAAAATGTTGTCTCATAGCCCATTGTGTAGACAAACAAGTTTTTACATCAAATACACGTATTTCTGTTTAATCTGAGGCTCCTGGGATGTTTGGAACAAGACAAGTTATAGCAATTATTCGATTGCTAAATTAGTTGACGATTATTTCAATAATTGATTAGTTGCGAATAATCAATTAACTTGTTGCAGTTCTAATTCAGTTGCTTTATAAATGGTAAATTAGGTCAGGTCGGTATGGCCTAAAATGTTTATTGGTATAAAAGAGAACATTTGCTATAACGATATAGTTGACAATTTACCTATACAGCGTTTATCATTGTTATAATTATGTGCTTCAGGCTATTTTAGTTACAGTGTATGTTCCTCTTTCAAACGCCATGTTTTACTTCTCTCATTATTTGTGTTTTTGACCTCTGCAGAACCTCCACTGTCTTGTTCAAGGTTTTCAGATGAGTCTGGGGTCGTACATGAATTTTGACAGTCAAGGGTTGTGAATTTTAAGCGTTTTCTAAAGTTTGATCCAAAAAAATATCCTCACTAATGACTGAAATATGAAGCACAAAATGTGTTTTAAAGTCTTTATAAATGACAAGATGGTTTGTTTTGACTTTTTTCAAAGACTTGTCGCTTCTTGATCTCTGAAAATCTGGCAATACTAGGATTTAGTCACAATTCCTGTTTGCCTCGGTGGCAAAATGAGTTTAGAATATCATCATATTCTAAAGCTCAACTTTTCCACATGAATTTTGCGATATATGATATACGATATATATTGCCCAGGCCTGTTGTAAATCTAGTACTGTAGTCTATATTTTATTGTTGACAGTCATGTTCTGTTTTTCCAAACATTTATGTTATTATTTGATGTGCTTTTGTGTCAGAGAAAAGATCCATTGAGGGCAATTCTTCATTTCATTTGTTCATTCATTGCCCAAAAGGGACAGGAGAGCTGTTTTGTACTTTTATGGGTTAAAATGGTCAATATGACAGTGATTCACACAGGATTACACACTCGCAGAGGAGGAGGCTCTTTTAGCAGAAATGAAAAGACACGTTGGTTTTAACAGTGTAGCTGAATCAGAAAAGTGAAGTCATCGCTTTTGTTACTATTACGATGTTGCAAACTACGAGCTGACGATGTGACTTCCTCCTGCAGGATCTTCATGTGTCGGCCGCAGACGCAGACAGCTCTGTGGACATGGACCGACTCAACAGGAACATGCCTGAATACGGACGCACGCAACACCAGACCCTCCAGGTAAGAGACACACGACAGGACTGTAAGGGGAACAAGGAGACAGGATCATGTCTTCTACAACACCACACTGCTTCTGACAAACAAATAGTGATGTCAAGATTATTAGGTCAATTAGGGATGCACCGATTGGATACTGGGATAAGATATCAGTGCCGATCCAGGAAATTTAGCTGGATCGACTATTGGCTGCATGATATTGATTCAGCCGATATCGTTGTGCCTTTAATTGGACACAATGAGACTACAGGCTGATGTTGATCCAGAACATCTCATAATAATTGACATTTTATTCAGATTAAGTTGTTAATTTGTGACTTGCACTATAAATAATAGTTACGTAACATTATATGACCAAATATCTTATGTTTCGATAAGAAAAATAGGGTATTTCAGTCCTTACTCTTGTATGGGTTGATATCTAGTATCAGCAGATACTTAAAGACAAAATATCAGAATCAATATCAGAACAGAAAAAGCTGGACAGGTGCATCCCTAAGTTTAATTGTTAATCTTGATTATACAGATTGCAATATAATTGTGTGAGCAAAGAATATGAACTGTGACAATTTTAGAAGCAAAATTCTGTCTTTTAATTAATTTGGCAACAGTAACTGGCCAGTTTAATAGAAAAAAAAAACTTATACGTATTTGGCACAATTTTTTTTAAATTCTTGCCAATACCAATAAATACTTTATGTTTAGATTCCTTACTGTACTGAAAAGTAAATGTGTGAGACAGTTTTAGAAGAAAACTAAGTATTTTAAAGCAATCTTAAAGGTTTAAAGATTTCACTCTGCAAACACAATTTATGTTTCAAATCTGACAACTTCCTCTCTTAAATCTTTCGACACAGGGTTTTTATCTACATGTCAAGATGCACTGTGTTCATTTTAGTTGCAGTTATGGTCAGTAAACTTCTTTTTACAAACACCAAAGTGAAACTTGAGAGAACCACCCAAGCTCAGCCAATCAGAGCGCAGCATTCGGCTCCTGAAGAGAACTAATAAGCTTTCAGTAGTGGTCAGACAGTACTGTTCTTATTTTTTCACAAAACTGCTGCATTTATCTTACATTTTAGTGGAAAACACACCATTTACTCATTTACAACTACAAAAGTTAGTTACCCCAACTTTAAGCAAAACAAGTTTCAAATTTCAAACATTATTATTTCATGGATGGGCATATTCGATCCCACTACAGTATCTGATTGGTAAAAAGTAGGTGTGATTTTTTGGATTTTACCACTTAAAGTTGGGGGTAACACATTTTTTACTTGTGAATTAAGAAACTTTGTGTTTTGAACTAAAAAAATATGATAAATGCAGCACTTTGTGAAAAAATTAGACCACTGAGCACTGTCTGAATTGAATAATAAAGAATTTTAGTTATAATCAGGAGCTGAATGCTGCTCTCTGACTGGCTGAGCTTTGAATGGTCCTCTCCAGTTTCACTTTGCTGTTTGTAAAGAGAAGTTTATAAGCCATAATTGCAACCAAAATGTATACATCGATGTTACCCATGTGTCGAAGGATTTATGAAAGAGAATTTGCAGTGTGAAAATCAGCTACTCTCCACATTTAAAAGCTGAAGCCTGAAAAAAAGCTTGAAATAATAAATGATCACATAGGAGACGAAGAAATAGTTAAATACAACAAAAATAGGAGTGTAAAAGTGTTATTTTAGTTTTTATTTTGTATGTTCTCAAAGCTACTGTCTGTGTCTGTGTAATGACATAACACTGAGCAGGTCAGATGGGTTGTACAGCTGGCTCAGTGGTTTAACATATGTCACTGTGTTGTCCTGAAATCAGCCCAAGCTTTCCACCTGCTGCTCTGAGCTCGCCGCCGTCACAGACATTATCCTCCACAAGCAGTACTGTAATACCGTGTATGTTCTCAGACGAGTGACACAAGCTTTACTGCTCCTTATATTTACCAAAGAATAATTAGGTTGGGTTTAAAATCTGATGTTCTTCTGTGCAGAGCTTATTCTCATTATAAAGCCTCTATGTTTTGTGTCAGAAGCAGATTCTGTTTGCATTAGAGCTCATTTGTCAGGTGTTTTAGTTAATGTATTCAGACACGATAATGGGTTTAAACTGTGCCTCTCCAGCGGTATGAATATGATTTAGTAGGGATGTCAAGATTATAAGGGTTAATCAATAATCTTGATGATCAAGTCACAATATAACCATAAAACAAAAGAATAATAATAAGCAAAAGTAAATTTTTTTTAATTAATTCTATTAATGATGATGTCGGTTCCAGTTTGTACTGGCCGAGTTTATATAAAAAAGAGCGATATTTAATATGGACACTTTAATTTTCCAGATAAATATGCTTAGTTTTAATTTGTAAACTAACGTGAAAGCAAATTTGTGATTATGTGAGCCTTACAGATTTTCAAAGATATGCATCTGCAAAATTCAATGTAGAAGTCTTTTAATCTATGTAGCACATTTAGATATTTTTTCAGGACGTTTGAATTGACAAAACTGGTTACAATCTTAAGAAAAAGTTATGTGTTAACAATGAGAATGAAAGAAAAATGACTGTTGTTTAGTCAAGTCAGGTGTAATCGTGAATAATCGCTAAATTGTTCGNTTGAACACAGCTGATTTTGCAACTGTGGCGAACAGAACTTGTGACTAATTCCTACTGTTGCCAGATTTTCAGAGATTAATAAGCAACAAGCCTTTGAAAAAAGCCAAAACAAATGGTCTTATCATTAAAAAAGACTTTACAACCCTTTTTGCGTTCCATGTTTCAGTCACAACATGGAACACAAATATTTCGTAAATCAAACTTGAAAAACCCTTGACTCTCAAAATTCATACTGATTTTCCAACTAAAGAAGACTTGGCAACATCAGATCTCTCTAAAACCTTGAACAAAATTAACCTATGCCCTGTGGAGGCTCTGCAGAGCTAAACACAAATAATGAAAAAAGTAAAACATGGCGTTTGAAAGAAGAACTTACTACTGTAACTAAAATAGCCTGAAACACATAATTATAATAATGCACTGCTAACTAATCAAGAATTGGTCCGCTCAAAGGAAAATGTAGCTTAATTATTAATCAATTACAGTCTATGCAAAGTGCTAATGAGAGCAACTGAAAACTGCAATTTGACCTGTGACATTGACATAACTCATTGTATTATTTTTATTAACTTCTAATAACTCATTTGCCACATGAGAGCAGCAGCACACAGCCGTAGTCAGCGCTCTCTCTGCTCCTCCCAAACCTGCCCCTCGAGTCGCACCAATCCTCTACAGGACGACCCTCTCCAACACTGCACCTCAGCCTCTTAATCCTTTAAAGAGAGGCAGCCAACAGAGCAGCCGCTCACCAGTCGCTTTTCAACAAGTGCTCATAAAGTCTACAAAGACGTGGGCATAGTGGTAATAGGATGTGTTCTTGTGACTATTTAACAGAGCTTTTTAAATGACCATGTGCTTAGAGGATGTTTATTTTCAATTTGTCAGACTTTAGCGTTAGCATTGACACACAAACACATACAAACATTTATTATCACACTTTGGTCCTTTGGTGAAATATTCTTCTCATGTTAAGTATTTGACGTGTGAGAAAACCACCAACAACTCACTGTTCACTGCCCGATCTTAAAGTATTTTTTCGTTTTAGACTAATGCAGTGGAAACCCCATAGAAATGAACTAAACAGGAAATGAACATGCCAACAGGAATTAGCATTTTTGAAAAATAAATAAGCTAACTGACTTCTGTGCACAGACAACTATATTTTTAAAGGGGCACTGTGTAAAAAAAAAGTAAAAATAAAGTGATCCACTTTTTGAACACCAGGGGAGCCTTTCCAATGCATTTTGCCTATCTACCCTGCTGACATCTAGCGTCAATTTATTCACATTCCGGCCCGTAATAAAACATTTCAAATAAGTATAAATGTATCACAATTGATGTGGATTGGTTAACAGTGCTCTCTTAAGTATTCATGTTGTAAAGAATAAAATATGATTTAAAATGTTTGTGGACTATAAGTGATAATTAAAATTTCCTCTCAACTACACATGCCCCTTTAAGAATGAGCCATGTTTACCAGTAATGCCACCAAAAACAACTATTTCAAGATAAATATACTTTTTGACTGACCGGAGTCATCCCGACGATCCCGAGCGACCGATATACCCGACCGACGACCTGCCGAACCGACCCGACGATTAGCGACCGACTCCGACCGATAACCGAAAAACATACCCGACCGACCGACACCGGACGACCCGACCGACCGACCGACTTCCCGACGACCGACCGGACCGACTCCGACCCGACGACAACAATACCCGAACGACCGACCCGACCCGACCGACCGATCTCCGAACGACCGATTCCGATACCGATCCGAACGGACCCGAGCCGATCCCGACCGACTCCGACTGCCCGATACCGAAACGAACCGGACCCGACGACGACCGGGAGTTACCGATCCGACCGACCGAAAGTCCGACCGACCCGACCGAAGAACGACCGAAACACGACCTCTTAAACTCTTCCCGACCATCCGATTCTCGAACGACAACTCCGATGAGCCGACCGACCGAAACACCCGACGACCGACACGACGAAAAATCCGACCGACACACCGAAACGACCGACCCGACCGATCCGACCGACCCGACCGGACGATAGCTATTCACGACCGATTCCGACCGATCCGACTCTTTCCGACCCGGAGTCTCTCTTATCAACCGCCGAAACGAGCCAAATCCGACGACGCCGAACCGCACCCATACACCGACACGACCCCGAAACTCTGAACACGACCGAAGTCTCGAACTTTGGTACCGAAAAACACGAAACGACTACCGATAATCCGATGCCAGCCGACCGATCCGACCGACCGGACCGACCGACTTCCGATTCCGACCGATCCGACCGATAAAGACGACCGATCCGACCCGACCGATCCGAGCCCGACCGAGACACCGAACCGACACCCGACCTCCAACTCCCCGAATAACCGATACGACTCCGACACTTCCGACGACACCCCGAAATCCGACCCCGACCGGACGCCGACCGACCTGACTCGCGACCGACCGATTCCGACCGACGAGCCCGATTAAACCGGATCGAACGACCGAACGCGAAGTACCGAAGCCGACCGATAGCCGAACCGACTCCCGGATACCGACCGATCCGACGACTACCGAAAGCAGCCCCCGATCTCCGATCCGACACCGAAACCCGAATCCGATACAACCGACCCGAATACCGAACTCGCCGAGACGCGAGAACCGACCGACCGAACCGACCGACCGACCGAAAACCGATCACTCTAGTAATACCGACACCCGATTCAAATCCGACCGACCGAGCCGCCGACAGACCGATAGAACCCGATCGAAACCGAGCCCCGACCTGGACGCGACGACCGACATAACCGACCGACCGACCGACTCGACGATCCGACCGACCGATCCGAGCCCGACCGACCGAACGTCCCGACGACCGACGACCGATCCGACCGAGCGACCGAACGTACCGACCGAGCCGACCGACGGTAATCGACTCCGACTTCAACCCGAGTTTCCGACCACGAGCGAATACGACCGAACCGATTCCCGAACCCGAACCGATCCGACACCGAAGCCGACCCGAACCGAAAGTCCGACTCTTAACTCCGACTTTTCCCGATCCGACCCGGACCGACACCGATCACCGGAAACATCCGAGCCGACCGGAATTCTCCGACGAGCCGGACCGACTTCCGCCTCCGAACCGACATCCACGAATCCGATCGAGCCGAATGTGAACCGACAACCGACCCGGAACCGACGATCCGACCGACCGACGAGATCCGAGAAAGCGACCGACCGATTCTACCGACACCGAGCCCGAGACGACCGATCCGATTCCGACGACAAGCTCGAACCGACGATCCCGATACGACCGACGGGACCGAACAACCCGCGACCGACCGATCCCGAAACACGACCGATACCGACCGATCCGAAACCCGAGCGCCGATCCGAGTATCCCGCCAACAAGTACCGATATCACGAACGCACCACCGACGATCCACCTCCGGACCGAACGCCGACCGATAACCGAAGCCGACCGACCACGATCGATTCCGAGTCTCTGACACCGAGTGCCGACAAACCGACCGAGAACCATCGCCGGACGATCCGAGCCGATCCCGATCGGACGAATATCCACCGACCGAAACACGAACCGATCCGAAGCCGATCCCTATCCGAACACGATCCCGACACGATCCGACCCGACCGAGTCCGACCGATTTAAAGCCGATCGCCGGAAACTCCCGACCGACGACGAAGACCGACAGCGAGATCGTCGGACGACGATGCCGACGATTCCGACCGAACCGAAAACGACCCGATAATCACACCCGACGACCGAACCGAACCGACCCGCCACCGAACGACCGACCCGACGACGACCGGACCTCCCGGATGCCGACTACCGAAGCCTCCGACCGACCGACGCCGGACATCAATCGCCGATACCGACCCGAGCCCCGATCCCGGACGACCGATCCGACCGACCGAACCGACACCTCCGACCGGACCGACCGATCCTCCACTGCCGATCCGACCGACCCGACCGACCGACCTCCCGACCGACCGACGACGATCACCGCCCATTACCGACCCGAAACGACTTGGACGAAACCCGACCGACTCTCCCGAAAACCGACCGACGGACCGACCGATCCGATACCGACGACCGACCGAAACCGACCCGAATCACCGACGACACGCAAATCCGACCGATCCGAACCGACCGACCCACCGATTCCGACCGAACCACCGAAAACACTCTAGATCCGGAACGGATCGAACGACCGACCGATCCCCGACCGATCCGACGTTTCCGACGACCGACGACCCGAACCGACACCGAACAACTCCGACCGACCGAACCGGAGCCGTTGGGCAAATTCATCTCTCTCGAACGACGAGACCCGACCGAACATCTCGACCGACCACCGACCGACCATTCCGACCGACGAGACTCGAACGACGACCGACGATCCACAGGAGCGACCCGAACCGACCGAAAAACTCAGTGACTACTTTGGTAAACACATTAGATCCAAAGATGTTCATTCAAATTTGGATGCCTTTTTTCTTCTTAATGAATAAACAAATTAATTAATTAAAAATCTTTCTGCAAAAACTTTCAAACTCCATGGATTTAAATTTATTTTCTACACAAAAACTTGTAAACTGAGAGAGTAAACAGCCCCCAAAACACGGAAATTGTAAAACTTGCCTTAACTTCAAGATTATTTGACCTGCTTTCTAAGTTAAATATTTGTAATTACAATTCACACATCAGCCTATGAGATTAAACCAGGTTCACAGTTTGTTGTCTTGTCTATCAGTGTAAATAAACAAAAAACATTTTCGTTTGCACATAATCACATTTCACATAAAACTGTAAATATTAAGATATCTGATTAGTAACGTGACTATTTTACAGACTGTGTAAATGTGTTAGTCGCAGCGTGAGAAACACAGACACTACTTCAAGCTAAACTACCAGAAAACATATTTATAGCACAACTAGGCCATGAGCAACATGAATGTAAAGACTGTGATGATGTTTCCTGCTGCTTAGTCTCTAACGAGCTTTTAGGAGCTTATAGTTTTAAAGGTAATTTTATTAATCAACACCAGATGGTTATTTTTGCGAGAATGGCTACTTGTAAAAACAAACCCAAGAGCAGAACAGTTTTGAAAAGCTCTCCCCAGTGATACAACGCAGGAAGGAAATGACACTTTCTAATGGATTTCTCCTCATCCAACTTTGCCATATTGCCAATAAAACCAAAATAAAACAACAAAGACTGTCCAATCTCGCATGTAATTTTGTGTTGTCAAGCCACTATTGACCCTTGTCTCTCTCTGCTGTGATAAGTTAATGGACAGGAAATTATTGCTGATTAGGTCTCATCACTCGGAGCCAACTATAGCCCAGACAGTTGCGTGAAAGCGGGCGGAGGAAGTGATCTGTTTGGGGCAGATAGTGTGACCACTCTATCAGATTACAGGCAGTATTTTACACAGGCTGTCAGACGTCATCAGTGGCACAGTTTTTCAACCCCAACCTCCGTCATCCGCTAAAACGTTATCAAGAGACGCGAATTAGAGTAAACAGAAGTGTAAATAATGATCCATGACAATGATTTTATTGAAGCTGGCTCTGGAGATTTTGTGTTAGTGTTTTGCTTCTGTCCGTTTTTTGGTTCAGAAGTTTGCTCAGGTCACTCAGAATGACTTAGCTTAATATGGCTAGGTGAATTATACATCAAAAGGCTGACCGCAAAATAAAAGCTTATAACGGGCTCATTCAGAAAGATTTGTGCCTCCATATGCTCTCTTTCTCGCTCTCCTTCCCACAGTGGTAAGCTGCGTACAACTGTCAGCGCAGCATTAAAAAAGAGCTATTTAACAGACAGTTTCTTTAAAGACGTGTGTCGAACTCCCAGTGATATTCTGTGAAACTGGATCTTTATAGGGATCCTTGTTTTGTGCAAATCCGCCCTATATCCATCGAGAAAAGGTCCTAAATGTACATTGAAATAAAACATGCAAGAATAACAGCTGTGCAAGTCGCACAAAACGGCGCATCGTGGAAATCTGATCACACAGGACAGTTCTGTCAGGTTGAGTCTGACTGATGCTCCTAAAGCCCAGTTTTACAAGGGCAGAACTAAGGAGGGCATCTAGTGCTGGTACCCCCTAAATCTGGTCCACCATTGAGACCTTTTTTTTTTTACTGCCTCATGTACTTTTAATAATAGTAAATGACATCACACAATATGAATATCACTTCTAAAACACGCCAAAATACAAGATATTGCTTAGAATTTCTTAAAAAAAAAAAAATCCTGGGGGAGCGCCCCAGACCCCCCTGAATTACATCAACACCTTGTAATACTGAAATATATTTGAACTAAAGGGCTTATAGATCTAGGTGTCTGTGTTGTAAATTCAAATGAAATAAAACTGTATTTTGCCCTCTGGTGGTCGATTCATAGTGTCACTCTTCAAGGATGACAGCTAAAAATTTCAGTTCTTAGCCTCTTACCTGTTGGCCACTCCTGTCTTACAATGTACCTTTTCTCTTTCCAGAGCACTCCTTTGGACCTGATCGACACAGGAAAGGGGTTAAAGTTCCAAGCAGAGCGACCCCATCTGGTCAGTCTGGGAAGTGGACGCTTGAGCACGGCCATCACTCTGCTCCCTCTGCCTGAAGGTAAAAAACACGAGTTTCAAAACTAAACTACAAAAGGAGGAATATATGCACAAATATATCAAAGCCTCTGTTAGTGAGCACTTATCTATGCCACAATCTTGAGATTCTGATTAAACACCACGAATACTGCACAGGAATGCCTTGGCCCCAATAAAAAGACACTGAAATGTTTCAGTTTTAGCACACAGATCAGAGACACAGATGTTGCAAGTTTTGTTGGGACATGTAGCAGGAATGTCCAGGAAGGCTGTTGTTTGTGGACTGAATATTCATTTCTTTACCACAAACTGTCTTAAGAAAATTTGGCAGTGCATCCAACTGGACAAGAGCAGACATTTAAAAGTGTTAAAGTGACAATCAGAACTAGTGCATTTAGCTTCTTTGAGCCTTTTGATTATTCACCACGATTGGGTTTAACTTTCAGGGAGCACAAGCCAGTTTTACAGCAGTATGTGCACTTCCTGTTTTCTAAAGAACAAAAAAATTGTATTCTGTTATGTCATATTTATTATTTTCTGTATGTAGTGAGGTCTTATGTCTATGTTTTCTTCCAGGCCGGACTACGCTGGGTCATGGTCCGATGGACATTAACATCCAGGGCCCTGGCGTGGCAGCGCAGCACTGCTTCATTGAGAACAGGTCTGGACTGATCACTCTGCATCCCTGTGGAAACCTCTGCTCCGTGGATGGACTCCAGATCACACAGCCTGTCCGACTGTCTCAAGGTAAGAGCAGAGGTTTGACAAATGTTATTATCGCTGTCGAAGATGTTAGTGAGTGGGTCCATATGAAAGAGACAAGATACAAGTTACAATTTTGGTCTCAAAATAGTTTATTTAAAGTGCAGCTTCTCAAATTGTAGGAATTTTGTCTTGTGAGATTTTGTCCCAGAATTATTTCTTTTGTACACTGAGTTTTGTATGATGACTGAAGGCTTCTGTAGACAATATTAGCGTTGTGTTAGAGTCTACAAAGTCAATTTACGATAACCAAAATGTAACTATGGTTATTTTTTTAGCTGTCTAGTCATAGGGGGTATTCCATGAAGCGAGCTAAAGCCAAAGCCTGGCTTATTTGGCCAATCTAGGCTTATCAAATCTCCATTTCCATTCCACTAACGCGGCTAACCAGAGGTGACGCTGAGTTGCCGCAGTAACAAGTGCGCAGACATAAACCTGGTCGGGACCAGGCTAACAGTCAAGATTATTTTAGCTTTGTCTCAAAAAACGTCTTAAATCTCGTGTTTATCCCCACACACTTCCACAACTGTGTGAAATCTCTCTGTCTGTCACAACACAACTTATAACGTCACTTTATATTCACTTTTATTTACTTGCCATTGACACCAAAGAGCCGCTCTGATTGTTTCTTTTCATCCTTTTGTGAGCCGCTCTCGCTGTGGAGAGACGCGTTTGTAAGAGCAAACGTCACATTGGCTGCACAAAGAGCCACATATTTAACTGGAAAATTAACTAAATAGGCTACTCCTATGTGCATCTAAACTACGTAAGATTTCCCACAGACATGCAGCTATTTCTCTTAAGGATGAAGCAATGAAAGCATGACTAATGTGTGAGAGCAAGCGGTGGAGTTGTGCTGCTGCTTTTGAGCGCAAAAGCGCTTCATCACACCTCTTTCCCTCGTCTCTGACCCTGTCACAACACGGACACACATCCTCTGCTCTGATTGGTTAGTTCTGGTTGTGAAGAGTTACGCTCAGGTTACACTACAACTTTGTGACAACTTTACGCAGCGGGACTAGTCCCACATGCGGAGTGGAAAACGTGCATTGCATTAAAAAACGATGCGCCTACTACTCACAAATATGATGATAAATCCTCTGGATCTCCACCTCGTCTTTCTCCAGCAGTGAACAGGAGGGGAGGGGCTGCATCAGAATGAACCAGTATAAACTGAAAACTTTTGCGATGCAAATCAAACTGTAGTCCGTGTGCACTTTGACTCCTCTCGTGTTTCAGTCAGATCATGTAAAATAAGCGTTTTCTCTCTCATTCTCAGTGAAGTCGTCGCTCCATTGATCTGGCCTCGTCACATTCAGCGGGAGCAAAGCTCACAGCCCAGATTAATCTTCAAGCTTGAATTAGTGTGGCTCAGACCCAGGCTTATTTCTTTCATGGAACCACTTGAGGCTTAAGTTGGAGATGAAGCTAGTTTCAGCTCAGGATTTTAGGATAAGCCTAGACTTGTTAAGCCACTTTCATGGAATACCCCCATAATTAGCCAGTTTGTTTTTGTTTGACTTAATGCTATGTTGTTGTGGTTCACTGTTTTACTGTTGAAATTGGATTAAATATTTTCTGAATGGCAGTGGAGTCACATTCATGTTTCTCCTTTCATGATTTCCTCGCTTTGGCGTCTTTGCTGCGTTGCCTTTACACTAAACTTCAGAGATCAGCACGTTTTTGCCGACTTAATGGAAAGTGAGTGAAAGAGCCAGAAGGTCTGTTGCTTAAAATGCACAGTCTGAGTTTTTAACAAGATCGATTGAAGAACTGCCCGAGGTTCAGCCGTGTTAATGAGTTAACTCTGTGCGTTTGTCCTGCTCAGACATGTGCGCCGCTGTGTTAATGAAGGACACGCAAGAACGGTATTGATTTTTGACCATGTTTCTGCTTCATAGGCTTTCAGAGCTTGCAACACTTCTTTTTCTTCTTCTACTTCTACTTCCACTTCTACTTATAATCCTCCTTCTCCTCCTCCTCCACCTCCTCCTACTTCTTCTTCTTCTACTTCTACTCCTCCTCCTCATCCTCCTCCTCCTCATCCTCCTCCTCCTTCTTCTTCTACTTCTGTTCCTTCTGCTTCTACTTCTAATCCTCCTCCTCCTCCTCCTACTTCTTCTTCTTCTACTTCTACTCCTCCTCCTCATCCTCCTCCTCCTTCTTCTTCTACTTCTGTTCCTTCTGCTTCTACTTCTAATCCTCCTCCTCCTTCTTCTTCTTCTTTTTCTTGTTCTTTTTCTTCTTTGTCCTCTTCTTCCTCTACTTTTACTTCTACTTTTACTTCTACTTCTATTCCTTCTTCTTCTTGTTCTTCTTCTTCATCTTCTTCTACTTCTAATCCTCCTACTTTTTCTTCTTTTTCTTTCTTCTTCTTCTTCTCCTTCTCCTACTACTTCTGTTCCTTCTTCTTCTACTTCTAATCCCTCTTCTTCTCCTCCTCCTACTTCTATTCTTTCTTCTTCTTCTTCTTCTTCTTCTTCTTCTTCTTCTTCTTCTTCTTCTTCTTCTTTTACTTCTAGTTCTAATTCTTCTACTTTTACTTCTACTTCTATTCCTTCCTCTTGTTCTTCTTCTACTTCTAATCCTTCTTCTTGTTCTTCTTCTACTGCTAGTTCTAATCATCCTTCTTCTTTTTCTTCTTCTTCTACTTGTTCTTCTTTTTCTTCTTCTTCTTCTACTTCTAATCTTTCTTCTCCTCCTACTACTTCTATTCCTTCTTCTTCTTCTTCTTCTTCTTCTTCTTCTCCTCCTTCATTGATTGGTTACTAAGTTATACTAACCATTTTTATTAATTATTTACCATTTATTCATGAATAACTAAGACATGTTTCATGCTTTATTCATGCTTTACTCAGGCAAATTAAAGTGTAGTCATTATAAAGTGCTACCTCCTCCTTATTCTTTATCCTTCTTATCTTCTGTGTTTTTTTTTTGTCTTTTCTTCTACTTCTCAACATGTTTATGCTACAAATATACATAGGCAGTTAATCGTGACTCACTCTGTATGCGTCGTGTTTGAGATTCATACCTTGTAAGTGCTTCTGTGTTGAGCTATACCTTTGGGACGTTGACTGTGAGGTGAATGATTATCTTTCTATCTGTCTGTCTCCTCAATGAGTCATTTCACAACTCCAGTACTAAGCCTTTCTGTAACCACATTCATGAACGAAGAACACTTTAGTTTTTGCTAAATAAATGATGCTTAACTTTGAAAATAGTACAATATAGATTTGAACATTGCTTGTCCATATGTCCGTCTATGTTTGGATATTCTAATATTTACATGTAACCTGAGTTGGGTCGGTCTTTACGGCCCCTCTACTCCAGACTGCTCCAGCTTTAGCCCCTGAGAGAGTTTCAAGTTGAATGAATGAGAGGGTAAAGCAGAGGTCACATGACGGGAAAACTTTTACTGTGGTTTGGTAAGAGTTCAAGACATTGTGAAACATGTTTAATATGATTCGAGAACAGGAAGTGCCCTAGACTTTATGGTTACACCTTCTGCCCGTGACTAATCCTCGACATTACCTGCACATGTGACTAAGCATGTACGTATGTAACGCTGCCTCTTCTGTGATCGATCTAAAAATATATACTGTACTGATGGCTTGACTTGTCAGCACCAGCAATTTATAGACAGCCATGCGACTACATGTTTGAATTGTAAAAGGTTATAAATGTGTTTAACAAGCATTTAGTGGTAATCTTTTGTAAGTCAGGGGGATACAAAGGGGAATTCCTGCTATAAAATACAAGCACAAACAAAGATGCACTTAAAATAGATAGTGATTTTGTTTTTGGAGTGAAATGTCAGCTGCAGAAATCCAGTTGGGGAAAAGACAACATCACTTTTTTCTGTCCCTATAGGAAAATTTGTCCTCTGCGTTTCACCTAAATGTCCTAAATTAAGAGGTGGGTCTAGTAATTACCCAGAAGTAGTAGACTTGAAATTGACTCAGAGTTGAGTTTTAGACTTACTTGAGACTAGACATGATAGCTAAGAGTTACTTAGTTTTGCTTAGTTCAAATTAATTCAATTCAGTTTATTTGTATAGCCCAAAATCACAACAGCAGTTATCTCAGAGGACTTCACACGATTGTTGATTAAGCAAACACAATTGACAATCAAACAATTAAAAACATTTGGTCAATTTAAACAGAGACATTGGAAAATCAGAGACAGACATTCCTTGTTGGAGAAGAGGTTCTTTTAAGGTGAACTTTTCCAGCGACATATTTTGACTTGAATAACATTGTGTTTGAAGTAACAGAATTCTTATACTAGAGAAAATGTTTTTCTACTTTTTCCCACTTAAAAAAATAGATTTCAATAGATTTTTTAGGGATACACATAGTTCTGATGCTGATTTCAATGCTTTCACATTAGGTTTCAATTGATACCCGATATTAACCAATACAAGCGGCAATGAAAAAGCTTTTTTTTCCCTCAAAACATGGGAAAATTGGTCATATTATGACATGTAATTGTTAATATTATAAAAGTGACAACATAACACCTTTATGTAAATAAAATTGAACTCTTTAAGACCTACGTCGTATTGTTTTGTTTTTTTTATTGAGCATGCTCAATTCTATGTGGGAAATGTGACGTTAAATTTGATTGTGTTCTGTTTTTGAAAGGATTTTTAATGAGAATTTTACTTTTTTTTTCTTTTTGATGTCTTACAAGCCCTTACTGACTAAAACTTTATTGAATAATTTAGTTTGTATGACAAAGAACTGAAATAATCAATGAAAAGGGACAGAGGGGCTAAACAGGTTCAATCAACTCATGTTTGTTTATATGAAAAAGCCCTTAGCTAATATATACCACAGTAAGGCACAAACTTGTTCTACACCACAGAAAAGGTTTCAAAGAATGTATTAAACTTTCTGTCTAAATGGGATCTTGCAGGTGATTTCAGTAAACATTCTTTGAATAGACAAGGTTTTGTGCATTTTTAATGTTTTGTCTTTCCAATTAGATGCATACTTTCAGTGTAAATATATAGATTGCCCAGAGAATTATGGCACTGTATTAGTCATTCTTTTTACTTTTACTGTGTACTTTTACATGAGTAGTTACTGTTGCTCCACCAACCTCAGCTACTATTGCTATGTAAATAAATCCCGTAAAGCTACTACATAATTCTTTTTAAATTGTTTCCCCAAGCGCACAATGCCAATTACATGGGACCAAAGGATTTATGAGTGAGGTGAAAGTGGCTCCAGGGTGCAATATAAATGTCTTTAATGTATAATTGTGGCCCTCAAACAAACACCTTTCATCTTTAACACAGTGATAAATGTGAAACAAGGGAAAACTCCACAACCTTCTCTTATAGTGATATGTTAAGTTGTTTTGTAGTTTTTCTGGGAAGTGATACATCATAAAACTAACTTATAATTTGGCTTTTGGATGCAAAACTAATTTTTTATTAGATTTGTATTTTGGTTCTCTCAGATGGATGTAAGAGTGGTTTTCCTGAGGAGCTATCTTGAAGCAGAAACAGTAAGATTGGGACTATTTTCTTGTTTCAATGAGGGTATTCCAATGTTTCAACACACAGTTCAAAGACAACCGGAGAATAGAAACATGACATCAAATATTCTTGCATAACATTTAAAACTATATATGCAATAGGGATGGGACGATATACGATATTATTGTTAATCGCGATAATTCAGGTCGAATTATAATCGTGCGTGATAATCGTAATGACGATAATCAAAATACTTAGTCCAGTTATTCAATTGAGACAATACACAATGGTTTGATTTTGTCAACTGCCAGGTTGTGTGGAAAATACAAAGTTTACTCATTTACAACAACGTTATAAAGCAAACATAGCACCGCAGTAGGTGCATATGTTGCAAAAATAGCACAAAACTACAACAAGAAAAGACGACAGAAAAATTGGGTTATTGCAAAGTTATTGTAGTTGAAGTTGTAACAAATTAAGCTGGCAAATAGTCAACAAGTCGTTTTATTAGTTTATGCCAGTAGCTTATATGAAGCAACAATCATTTATTCTCGTCATGGCCACATTTACGAGCGACCCTAACACTTTCTCTTTCACTTTTGTCAATGGATCAATACTATCGACCACCATCACAGTGCAGTTATTCCGGGTCTATTGTGAAGTGACAGACGCGTGACTCTTTGCCCGCGCTCCCCAGAGACTCGAGACCCGGCGGGCTGGGGCTTTTCTCTCCCCTCTGCCCCGCTCCTCTGACTCAGGATCACCGCCACCCTTTGCTCCTCCTCCTCCCGCTGCTGCTGCTGATTTTCCCTTCTAGCCAACAGTATGAGTCTGCAGACACGGAGGCTGCACTCACACGTCCCGCACTCACAGGACTCAAAGTAAATTCTATTAGTATATGGAATCATTTTAGGCCCAAGCATTATATTCTTTGTACTGTGGTTGTGGATAAACTAACAACACAATGTGAGTGAATTTATATAACTGTCTGTGATGCCATAGCTTTTTTTAAAGATGTGAACTTCTGTGGGGATTTTGACGGAATAATGTATTTGTTTATGTAGGCTTATGTATTTAGCCTATTGATTTATTTACATAGGACTCTATGCACTGTATAATACTCTCGAGGGGAGACTTTTTTTTTTTGTCAGTTTGCTTTCTCAGGCTTTCATGTGGAAACAACAGAATCATCCAATAGAGCTCTGTGGAAGATTGTAATTTCAACTTTCTCAAAATGAATTTTTGTTTTGCAATATCAGCCTCTAGAGTAGCTCCTACACACACCAAGCTTTACAGTTTTGGACTAGACAAAATTCTAGGGATGGGGTGAGAAGTCACGATTTGCTTTGGTTTTCGATTTTGCTGCTACAATTTTTTATTTTGTTCTATTTTGTTAGTTTTTTTGTATTAACTTTTTCTTTCAGAATAACCACAATAAAATGTATTTTTTATGAATATTTGAACAGTTAACAGTAGTGTCCATATTCAGAGGTTCATACATCAGGTTTTAACGCAGCATAATGCACATTCAGTCAGGTCTTGCACAAGTTCACGCTTTGTTTCTTCAGACATTGTGGTTATCCTTGTATTGTTATTGGTATTATAGTTTGTGTGTGTATATTGGTCAGTGGCTGCAAGTGTATTTTAGCACAATAAACTGATTGATTCAATTTGATTGCATAGTTCAAACAATTTTCAAAGTTTTGAACTTTTTTCCATCCCTATAAGATTCTGGAGATTTTTTGCTGAAGGGTTTGTTAATATCTACTTTTAAGCCTAATCATCAAAGTAATAATTATGTAAAAACTTTATTATCATTATTTGCTGTTGTTTGAACTCTGTTGTTGAGTGTTAGTGTGTAAAGCTTAAACATTATAGTTGGGTTATGCTTTGAAACGGTTTATTTTGTCCCTTCTCAAACTTGAAGTATTTCCACAGAACCAGCACCATCCAAGTAGAGCACGAGACGTGTGAGTGCGGTCCTTAAAATGCTGCCTCCAGCTCTACAGCTCAGCCCTACTGGCGGCTTCTCCCCTTTCTGACTCTTCTGACAACCCTGAATTTCTCTGCTGGGGCTGTGGAGATGACTGTGCACCAGCTGTAGGAGCGCAGCGGCACAAACCAAGCACGCAGACAGACAATGGACTTTACGCACATTATACGCACGCGTTTGAATGAAGCTGCGGAGTTTTAAACCAGAAGCGAGGCGAGCAGCGGCAGCACACAGCACCATTTACATATCTGGAGAACATCGTTGAGTCTATTGGCTTGTTGGATTATCATAACAAAAGCTGCAGAGGACAAAAACCTACTATTACCATTGCCTTGCCTCAAAATATCGCCTCAAACTGAAGCAAACACGTGGCTGTATTTCCAAAGGAGCAGATACGATGAGTTCAGCGGAGAAAAGAAGTCTCACTCGGGGCTTGTAAAGTAAGTTGGTGAAGTTACTTGTGTTATTACTCAGTCTGGTGATGACTTGTGATTGTAATTGGTTAGTTTTGGCCGCTGGCGATGTTAACGACTGAAAAGCAGTTTATTACGCGTTCCAAGTAGCGCTTTGGGGGCAGTTTGAGGTCTTCTTCCACGGTTCGCTCTCCGGGGCTTGTAATTTGTTGTAGCCGGTGCTTGGTGCTAATTTAACGACAGGGTAACCTTATCCCGGACGCCGGTTGTGTGCGTCAAAGCGCATTGGGTTCGTCCGCGGCAAGCGACAACCCACGCGTGTTTGCTGCGCTCCCAGTGATGCAAAAGTTACAAAATGTGGCAAGTGGGCAAACAAAGTCGCGAGGTAGGAAGTAAATAAACATAGAATCATGTGTTTATGGACATTTGTGCAACCGTGAAATGACGCAAGGAGCAAAGGGAAAGGCAAATGTTTTGGGTCAAAGCAAAAATATCAGAAATGTTGTTATAAAACTTGGTAGGCTACTATTTTTTGCAGGTTTGATGATAATTGACAGTACGTGACAAGTGTTTAAGAATTGAATGATAAAATTGCTACTTTATGTCATAACTTGTAGGACGGTGAAGAATGCTTTGAGCAAACATAACGATGGTCTATTTTTAGTGCTATGTTTACACTGAAGTGCTGTTATGATGTGTTAATGAGAGCACAGGGTAAGATTTTTGTTAAAAGGACTGCAATCACTTTTCTCTTTAGAGTTGATATGGCTTTGCTTATTGAATGTTACACAGTAGATTTAAAGAGAGCTGGTGGATATTATGATAAATGTCAAATCGTGAATTCAACTTTGTGACGATCTGCTTTTTTGATGAAATCATCATACCGACTATTTCTATTAGAGATAGACCGATATAATTGACTGGGCGATATTTTGGGACTGACATTTGAATTTTTTTTTTTTTTGTATATCGACCATATCAGCTTTCGGACTCAATTTCAGTCGATATCTGATCAAACTGTTGTTTGGGCTTTTCCTCTGTGGGAAAGCTGCACTCACAGTGATCAGCTGAGTCTCAGTCGGTTTGAAAAAAAATGATAAGACTTGTTTTATCTCTCTCCATTCACAAGTTTTTAGCTTGGATTTTAAGTTTTATTTTGTTCTATGACTTTGGCTGGAGCACAAGCTTTTTTAAGTGCTTGTTTGTTTGTGAACAATATGAATGTCTTTCATGACTCCAAAATACAATCAAGCGTTATTACATTGCGTGAAAGAGACACACATGTATTGTTGTGAATAATAGTTTAAAACAGGGGTCTGCAACCTTTGCCAACAATTGAGTCGCATTAGCTCAATTCTAATTAAAGTCAGAAAGAGCCATTACTGTAATTACCAATACAAAATAAATGAAGATAATAATATGAATTTGCACAAATTTGACAAAAAGTGGTTGAGCAAATAATCTGTCACTTCTTGTATGCATTTTAGATGAAATGTATTGATAAAATAGCCTAGTTTAAAAAAAACAACAAAAACATTTCCATCCTCTAAAAATAACGAGGCAATAACAAAAATGTCTAAAAGTTGTGGACTGTTGAGATAAAATTGGCCAAAAATGGATAATTGAACACATTTTTGCATTTCTAGAAACAGTCTAATTATTAGGGGGTTTTCTTCCATTTCTATCTCATATGCTATATTCATATCCCATATGTTTTATCATCAGGTATCACAATGTGAGTGCTAATAACTTGAGAAGAAGACACTTCTCATTTGAAATGCTCACATTATGAATAGTGAGCATAGTGAAGAGCCACACTGGACTCCTTAAAGAGCCACATTTGGCCCTCGAGCCGCAGGTTGCAGACGCCTGGTTTAAAATGAAGTGTTTTTTTTGTTATGCTATCTCACCCTAGCTATGCTTTTAAAAATAAAATAAGAAAATGATCCATTGACATAGGCATCGGATGACAAAATTTTGAAATATTACATCAGTCGATATCGGTTGACAAGTCAGCGGGAGGAATACAGATTTTTCCCACCAACTTCTCTCATTGGTCGGCCTTTGTTCTGCTCTGAGTGAGTGACAGCTGGTTTCAACCAATCACAGTGAGGCTTGAATGTTCTGAAGAAGCAGATGATTGTATTTACTCCAAAAGCAATAAAAAAAAACTTAAATTTTACATGAATCGTGATCAAATCGAAATTGTGAGTTGTCTCCAGGTTATTGCTGAGCCCATATATCTCCATGGAGACGAAGCGATGGTTAAAAGTCAGATCTGTGAAGAGATGGCCCACTCACTGTAATAAGATTTCCAATGTTATCAAGCAACAAAAACGTCCAAAGTGAAATCATTTCTAGATGTCTAATGCCACAGTAAAGAACATTTTAGCATCGCCATGGGGTCAGGCAGAGAGCAGACTATCCACCAGACAAATTACACAGTTCATCTTTTAGCTTAACATTAATTATTCCTCGCTTCTGCTTTGACTTTAGAGAATGTGTCTGTGACCTGTTACGGTTGTCAGAAGCATGAATAACTACACCAGTAATAATCAATAGTCTGTATCCTCAAAGCCAGACACTCATTTTAACCAGCACTGTGACTAAAAGAACAAAATGTGACTTCTCGTGGGTAATTTCCAAATTTCTGTGCTCTACATCAAAACAGCCAACTAGAGATTTGGGTGAATATATAGCTTACCTCTTTGTCTCCATGGTGATGTAGCATGGAATTAAACATATTTAGCTTGCAATTGGCAATAACGTGTGTTAATACTCAAAATATCTTTAAATTCATGCATTCTTACTGTGAGTGGAGTCACTTTATCACAAATATGACTTATTAACTTTCCCTCTCCCACTTGTCTTAATAAGATGCTTAACTTTCCTCAAGAAAAGATACAGAATGCATCTTTAAAGGAAACTACTTCTATTGTAGAATTTTGACAACCAAAATCTTCTCTCAAACTTTGCCTTTGCCATGTCCAAACTGCGACCAGGAAGCCAAATGTGGGCCTCAGATCTTCTTTTGTTAACTCTTAAACCTCTTGAAGAATTGTTTTTAAGCATTAAGTAACACAGAGTTTAGAAAATCTATCTTTGAAAAGATCACATCAATTATTTTTCTGTGTACCGTTGTGGTTTTATTTTGAATAAACATCTTGTGGCTCATTTTATCTTGAAAGGTTTACTTTATACTGTATGTACTTTTATGATATTTCGGCCGGCCGATTTATATGCTAATATTTTGATTTTGTTTTTTGCATATCGGCCTCATTTTGGCCGATATTTGATCAGACAGTTGTTTGAACAGTCGTCTGCACGGTAGAGCTACACTCCAAGTTAGTTTTGGAGAGAAATGATGGTTTGTTTTATAAATCTCCATTTTGCTGTGTCTTGAAATGGAGGACTTTCTTGAATTACTCTTTAAAATGTTCTCTAATGAGCGTAAACATGTTGTTTTCATTCAACAATGAAACAAAATAATAGTTTTAGAGTTTTTTGGATATACTATCTGATTTCAGCTGTTTTTGAAAAAAAAGAAAATCAGCCATTGATATCGGCATTGACTGACAACATTTTTTAAAATTGGCATCGGTATCGGCCCAGGAAAAACGCACATTGGTCGATCTCTAAATATCATTTACATATACATTTTGTCTGCATTTCAGTGTGTCACCCTTGAAGAAAAAAGTTTGCCCACCCCTGGTCTAAATACAGTTGGAATCATTAGTATTTGTGACAACGCTATCTGTCAAAACTACCTTTGGCACCTGCTGCATCGCTGCTGTCTTCGGTAAAGTCCTGACTTCCCCTAACCTCCCTGCGAGTCCCTATAATAGACACAAACATACACGAGTCTGCAGTTACCCCTGGAGACCCCCCGTCCGGCTCGGCATGACCAGACCGCGCTGTGTCTGTCTACGGTTACACGTCTATTCCTGGGGCCTCTGTCACTGAAGCTACTGGAGGATTTACTCAGAGCGGACCAACCTTTTCCCAAAACAAGTCGCAGATCTGCTGGAGACACAGAACTGTAGCTGCATATGATTGTCAATGTGTTACTGGTGTATTTGTATGTTTATCGTGGCTTGGGAGAGGCACAAGAAGCATGCTGTGTTTTGATAATGTTGTCTAAAATGCTAATAAGTCATATTTTGTTATGGTTATGGTGGCAAATTAGAAGTAGGACTGAGCAAATAATCAAAAGATCGAGAGATGGTAATCCAGTCATGTCAATTCATCAATTATTTAGGTTTGCTTTTTGAATCAGCAGCTTCACAGATAATCCTCTGTCAGAAAAACATGTGGTTTGGAGCAAAAGTCAGACTTGGGAAGAAGAAAATTTATTGTTTTCAGTGTGAAATAGCAGAGATTAGCATTGTTTTTAGTTTACAGTGTTGAAATCATTACCGGAAGTTGTTTGTATTTTGTTTTTGAATCACTATGAGTAAAAAAAATGTGATGGACTTTTTCCCCAAATCATGCAGCGCTAATTTTCTGTATTTATTTATCTTGGCTTGGGAGTGACTCAAGAAGCATGCTGTGGTAAATGTGTTGCTGTCTGAACGCTAATAAACCATACTCTAATTCTGCTGTGGCGGCGAGTTCCAAGACTGTTTTGTGAAACAGCTACTGGACTCTGTGTAGCTGTAGTGTAGATTTTTTAAAATTCTGGTTGTGATTCTTTCATTTCTAGTCATCAACAATCAGTTTGTGTTTGTATCTATCTACTGCCAGTCTCATGTCAGTGAAGTAGGCTATAGATTGTGCAGCAAAGTTCATATTTTGAGAGAGTTTTCTGGACATATTAAAATTGTATTTTTACCTTTCTTCAGGAAGTTGTTATTGCAAACCTTTTTTTAGTAACTTGGCTCGACCAGATGGATTCAGTTATTAGCCAGATTTATTACTTAGCTTTAAAAGATACATTTGAATAGAAAACTCAGATTTAGGATTGGTAAATAAATATCTTCATTGAAGCAACATAACACAGATGTTGTTTTGTAGAAAAAGTGAATATTGACCCTATTGTTTATAGCAAAAATGCTACAAGAAAAATATGATTATGTTATAATAAATTTTACAGTCAGTTCGCATTATAATTCATGTAGGCCTCAGTTAATAAGTTTAAAAGCAAGTTTTAGCACATTTCTAAAGGCATAGCAACGTCTGCCTGGGATCAGATATCGGTGCCGCCGATACAGAAAATTACTAATTTATTGGCTGGTGTTGATCCAGAATGTCTCATCTTGTTGGACCTTTTTTTCAGATTAAGTTATTAAGTTGTGGCTTGCAATAGAAATAACAGTTACATAACACAATTTGACAAAAGGTCTTATGTTTTGATAAGAAAGAAAAGTAATTTAAGTCCTTACACTATTGATATCAAGGTTCTGCAGATACTTAAAGACAAAGTATCGGAATCAGTATCATAACTAAAAAAAAGCTGGATCGGTGCATCTCCAGTCTGAATATATTGTTGTTGGAAGTTACCAAAATATCAAGATGTGCATATGTAAGGGAAAATTATGCCATTAATTACACTAGGAAGTTTTGTCAGGAAGAGAATAAAGTATTCCCCATTAAATTTGACTGTCAGCACACAAATACCAGTGCAGTCAGTTGTTCCTATACTGTTTTCTCTCCATATCCTTTGCATCTGTTGGCCCTGACACATTGCATTGACACTTTTAGTAAATGAGGATGTGGAGGCCCTTTGTAAACACAGTCCAGGCTGCTGTGCTGCTGAGATGGGCTCCCCGGGGCCCGAGCACAGGTCAGCAGCACCTCTCTGTGTGTTTGGGGCAGTGGAGAAGGGAACAGCTGGTGCACAGACGCATGGATCCTGTGTGTTATGTATGATGACACTTTTCTGAGAGCGAACATCCTTAGACAAGAGCAGGTCAAGGCAGTGTCAAGGCTCAGATGAGGTGGACTGGCACTGTGGGAGCCAAAAATACTCAGGGGGTTACGGGAATTCGCTCTGAAGGTGAACAACTGACATGTGTTATCTTTAGCTACAAACAGATTCTGCTGAATAAGAACAATTACGACCAACTGGTTAATTTAATTATTTTTATTTGATAAACTATTTATTTTATCTGCCTTATCAGTGTGTCTGATTAATTTGTTCTTACGTAGCATAACTTTAGTAGCTTGATGCTAGAGGCTTGGACTTTTTTAATCTAACCAGTCACTGCTTTTTGCTCATTTTGTTGTCTAGGAAGTAGAGCATAAACATGTCAGTGATTGTTGTAATTTCTTTGTGGTAAACCTGCAAATTAAAAGGTACAATATCATATTCTAAGTTAATATTTAACACAAGGTCAAAGGGAAAGAACATATACAGTCTGCTTTTTCAACTCGGGTTGTTTCTGGCAAACACACCACTCCGCTCCTTCTTGCTGATTGGACAACTGTACTTCCTGCTTTTTGTGAACCATCTGCAGTCCTGTGATACCTGACCTAGTAGCTGGAGAGAAGAGGCACTAGGTGGCGCAAGCCTTGCTTTAAATTTTTACAAAAATGGTTAGGGTTAGAGTTAGTTTAGTTTTAGGGCTTGTATTTGGGTTAAGGGCTTGTATGTTGAGTTAAGGATAATGATTTTGTTAATTATCACAAAAAACAACAACACACCTTTACAGCCACCACAAAAATGAACTGAGGAACCTCTATTTGTCCTCATGACCTCATTGTGTGGTATAGGAACACAGTCTCAGAGTAAAGCATATATATACCACGACTCACTCTTTTTTGCTTATATATGTTACGCACAATATGAAAAAGCGTATGTCATAGCATAAAATACACATGGGTTTTGGTTGAAGCCACATGGAGGCATTTTCTTTAGGTTTAACAGATAAGTTCAGGGCTGGGGCTTGGGATAGGTTAAGATTAGGATAAGGATTTTGTTAGTATTCATAAATAATAACACATCTTTACTAGTGCTGTAGTCGTTTAGTTGATTAATCGGTTGATGGCAGCTTAGTCGACCAAATTTTCTATTAGTCAACTCATTTTTTTAGATAGATTATAGAGTTATATATTGACAAGGACAAATAGTTGTGATTTAGTTGAAGATTTGGGGCTAAATCATGGGTCAAATCTGCCGTTGTAGACCTAAATACCATGTTTCCTCTTCATTTTGTGTATAAATTGTTGTGTTTGCATGACCTCCATTAGATTTTTCATCTTCAGATAAATAGAATAAAACATACTTTTTAGCTTCACAGTTTTAGCCACACCCCCTTTTTAGTCAATATATCAGTCGATGGGACATACCTACAGCCCTAATCTTTACAACCACCATAGAAATGAACTGGGGCTGCAACTCGTGGCTGGTTTACCCCCCAAAAAAGGTCTGAAATCATACGCTTTTGACATGTCCTGTTAAGTCGTGGTATATTTACATTTTCTTGTGAGATTTGGTTGGGTATAGACACGCATTTCCGTCAGACCAGGCTGTGTAAGTGCATTTTTCAATCTTAAAAACAGTGCCTTTGGGTTTGATGTTATGTCATTCATTAGCGGGTTCAAACAACCACTTGTAGAGCAGTTCATTTCTCCACAGGCTCCTTCTGCACCCATCTGCCCCACTGCAGGACTACGACTCTGACAAAAGTCTCTGTTTGGGGAGGTGTGGAGGGGGGAACATCTGTTAGGACGCTCCACGACAAACCACCAACGTGTTTTTATTGTGACGTTCACCCACAGGAGAGAAAGAGCAGCTGACGTCCCGCTGCAAACTGCATCTGGTCTGCGCCGCTATTATGAATATTAAGTGCCCCGTGAAAGGAAAGCTGTTTTTTTTCTGGCCAGCCATCGAGATGAATTAGCCAGAATCCACAGCTAAATGCCACAAAGGCTTACTGCTGGCGTCAGGCTGGTTTAAACATGTGATCTTTCCATTTTTTTCCAACCTGTATTTGCCCAGACTGTCTCCCACATGACGCAAGGTTAAAATCTGCACCTCCTCCTCCTCTTTCCTCACTACACTGGAGCTTTATCTGTTTGACTGGGACAAACTGAAGTCATTGATTAACTAGGGAGGGGGGTTTCCTTTTTAACCTTTAGCGGTACAAGCTATAAACCAACTGGCTTTCCATAGCAACTGTCCCGTGCGTCTGTGGGCATGCTTTTGTCCTCTGTCCTGCATCACTCCACTGACGTCCCACTCTCTCTCTCTTCAGAAGGAGATGTCTTTGTTTTGAAGGAGTGAAAGTTTTGGTCTTGTAAAGTGAATAGAAAGTTTGCTTTGAACAGATTGAGGAGATGGTGCTCATAAAAAAAGATATTGTTCTGGTTGTGTGTTGTTTCTGATTTTTTAAAGGTCTTTTAAGTGTGCAGCTGTCAGTATAGAGTGGTAGCTCTAAAGAATACTGATGCGTTTTTCACATTCACCTGTTTGGAAAGAGATTTGTGAATCTTCTGCCTCTGCTTAGGACTGTGCATTGTTCTTATTGTTACTGGTCAAGGTATGAAGTGGTCTAAAGTCAGTCCCCTGTATGTGGTTCAAACCTGCAGTGTGTGTTTGTTTTTGTAATATTTATTATTTTGATAGAGATTTAGAACGTGTTGTTTAAGGAAAGAACATTTATTATTTTTCTTATTCTTTTTTTGTTAGTCAATATGAAGTTGAATTGAAAAGTGTGGATTGATCAGTATGAGGGCGGATCATTGCAATATCTTTTGTCATATCAGCCATTCTTAACTTATCTGTTGTTGATAATAAACACTGATGTTAACTGTGGTTAATACCATTATTAGGGGTGGGACAAGACACAAGATGAGACGTGACATGAGAACATGACAAGACAAGATTTGCGATTGTGAAAATTCAAATCACAATCCAAGCTTTTATAGCATTGCTTTTTGGAAAAAGTTCTCATTGTGTAACTCATCAGTGTTTGTTTTTTTGTGTTCAAACTGAAAATAATCTCGCAAGATCATTTTCTCCTTGTGTGCACAATCTTGTGGCCATTGTGCAGTATATTTTATATATTTTTTGTTTAGGTTTATTATAGACATCACAATCACATTGGACCAGCCAGATGCATTGCTTTGAGTGTTTTAGCACAAATGTACATTGCCTGATGTTATGATACGAGATTTGACCTAATCCATAAATATTATATTTTCCTACTTAACCTGTGCATTAGATTAACCAGTTAATGATTGATCTAATGCACGCTAATGCATACCGGTCTCTCTGCCACCTTTCATGCATCTTACCAGCTTATTCAACTTCAAACTGGATGATCAATGTAGTCTATATAGGATTTTTAAATCCAATACACAGTGTGAACTTGCATATGAAAACCTATGGATGAATGTACAGTATGTTGATTTTAAATAGTATTTCAAGAACCCTAAAGCTTTTTCCTGTGGTCTTTTTTGATACATCTCTATTTTTGTCATCTGAAAACAACCTGCTCAGGGACTAAATCAGGTGTAATTTAACATTCATGTTATAACGTCCTCGCACCAGCCAACCTCTCCTTTGACTTTTGTCTGGGATACTGTTGTGCACTGTCCCTGTACAAAGAAATGCACACCATACCATACCACACCATACCATACCATACCATACCATACCACACCATACGTAAACCAAGCCAGCCATACAGATATAATTTAAGAAATAGCCTACCACAAACAATGCAAAGCTTTTTACCTGGATATTTTAAAATTTTTGTAATTTTAAGTTGCACTATATACTTTTTCTTTTAAGGTGGTCACCATAGAATTTTTATTTTATTTTTTACTTTGGATGCTATAGCAACATCATTCATTTACTCAAATCACAGACAAACATAAGATTTCACTGAACATTGCTTTTAGCTTGTTTTTACCCAATTTGGTTGTTTTGGTGAAGTTTTTTGTCGTTGTTTGTCCAGTAAATATGACATTTATGGAGAGGAATCCACAAATGTTATAAATCTGGGTTAAAATCAACACAGGAGAGACAATGTGACAAACTATTAGAACTTGTAACACTCTAACTGTGTTAAATGATTGTTTAAGCTGCAGGAAAGTGTGTCAGTTTTATATGTATTGTCTTTACTTTTTGGTGCTTTTTGACAACACATGGAGGAATTCTGTTTTAGAACTTAAATTACTTCCTGTAATACTTTTATTGTCACTTTCTTCATAAATTGCAACTGCAGTAAAACTATGATAAATATTTACAACAAGGACTATCACACCAAAACTAGAAAAATCTGTCAGATCTGACTTGTAATTTTACCTGGTGCTTGTTTGTTTCCTCAGAGACAGAGAAATTCAGTCTGCTCAATATGTTAGCCTTTACCCTTCTGCTCAGAGCAGCTCCTCACAGCTTATGTATTCACTTAAAGACTCACTCTTCAGTTTCCTCTCTACTGAAGTGATTCCAGTTTCCAGTTTTTCTGCTCCTGTGGGAAAAGTACTTGTGGTTGAAGCTAACGCAGTGGAAAGACTTGTCGCGGTCGCAGAAAAAGAGCATCGTGTTATTAGAGGATGGTGAATATTTGCTGCTTGGATGCATTTTTAATGGAGTGAGTGGAACAGGGTTTACCACACGGACCTGAATGCCACTGTCGCCTGGAGAAACGAGTGACATTAGCTCTGATTGGACCAAAGACCGGCTCACAAAGGTTCATAAAAGCTCTTGTGTTACAGCTCTGGCATTAAGCTGATAATATTGTCTTTGTAGTATAGACTTTTGGGACTTTTTGGGAAAGACTTTTGAGAAATGTCACTTGTGTAGCTGAATGAAGTCAATGCAAAACTCAATCTCCAAAAGGTTGAACATAACGTCAAATGTAACTCCATATGAATATTAAAGCAGATTAGGGTTTTCTAAAGTGCCCTTTTCAAACCTAATAATGTCAAATTAATTTATGCTCTAGCTAAGCTTTCCTTTATGAGCTATAAAGGAAAGCTTAGATAAACACTTTCACTGTGTTAATCTTGTGATGGGTTGTGATATCACAATTTAATCTTGAAATTTTGATTTAGAAATTTTGCAATTATGATTTTGTCAGAACTCACATACAAATATATTTTGATATGAATACAATCATTTGCTTTTAGGACTGATCAGTAAGGCAATGAGAATAGAATTGTTATCCTTGTCCTTGTCATATCGAGATTTACAGATTATCTTTGCAATGCTGAAAAACAGACAAAGAGAATAAAAATGTAGTGGGGTTTTTTTGTCAGAAAATTTCTGGAAAAAGTAAAGATCACACATTTTCATTTGTTTTTATTGACATCATTAAGGCAATATGAATTGGTCTCATGCAGGGGTCTCCAACCTTTTTCGATAAAAGCAAAACATATCTGGCGGTGAGCTATACTAACGATGACATAAAACTGAGGTTAAATGGGGCTCAGTTAGATGTCTAAATGACCATTATCAGTTTTTAATTGGACACAATTAGGCATCTAACGGCACAGTTGCAATAGAAATAGGCATGCATTAAAGTAAAACTTGTAAAGTGTGATGCAAATGATTCAAAATGCTTTGGGAGATCTCTGGTCTGTGGGAATCGTGATGAAATCAATGTGATTTTAAGAAAATTGTGATTTGCTGTATATATATTTTTTGTGGTATTAAACATCCCTAACTGCTTCTTCAAAAAGTTCTAACTTTGTTGTGATTGGTCACATCCAACATTCATTCAATGTCTGACCAATTGGAGAAAAATACACAAGGAAAAAAGTCTAATTGAACAGCTAAATTTATTAGATTGAAAAAAAGTCAATTGCGACATGACAATCTTACCAAAAAATTAGATTGTCACAGGCATGAGATCACGATTAGGTTTTTATCATGATATTGTCAAGCCGTACATATAGTTGGCAGGTTTAACATGTTTGTCTCGATACTTTTTAGTTGAAAGGATTCTGCACAATATCTACTAAAATTTAACATTTTAGTCCTGAAAATAATCTTATTAGGTGTAAATGCTCTAAATTCTAAACAACCAGTCCATGTGTCAGTCCATTAACATAAACTGGACATTTCTTCAGGCTCATTATGTTGTTTTGTTTCACACTGGTGGAAAATCAGGTTATTAAGCTGAGCAGGTCTTCATGCAAAATTCTAATGCAGTGCACTTTTTATGTCAAAGTTAATCACAAAGTTAAAATGGCACTGAAGACCGGCTCCATTTAGTAAATTGCTGACTTTACTTAACTCTACATAGACTTTGACCTTCACTAAATGGCGTGTCCTTGTCTCTATCGTTCTCCATAATCCACTTACTGTATGAGTTATTAGAAAAATGCACCTGGACTGTCCTTTGGCTCAGGTCGTCTCTGTGATCGGAGAGCGCGGATATTGAACCAAAAATACATCATTTTGTAAAATCTATTTGTATTCTTCCTGCGTGCCACGGCATCACAACAACAAGGTGATTAGTTCTATTCTAGGAGACAGGCTTTTTTGTGGAGCTTGGATGTTTTTGACTCCTAGCCTAAAGGATGTTCCTGATGATTTTTTGCATCAGTTACAAATGCCTTGACATGGTTGTGCCCAATATCCAGCTACACATTAAAAACATAATACACTTGCTGTTGAACTAGATTTCTACCATAAAAATGTGAACATCAGAACCTGTTGATTTAAAATCTCTTTGCAGTAGTTTTTTTTAGAGCATCCTAACCATTCACTGCAATTGACCTGTGCATAGAAGATGTTTATTTTCATATCGTCAGACTTTAGCTTTAGCATTGACAGACAAACACATCTTTTTATAAACACACTTTGATCCTTTGGTGAAATATTCTCCTTATTTGTAAAATATTTAACATGTTTTCAGAGAAAACCATCAACAACTCACTGTTCACTCCTGGATATTAAAATATTTTTCATTTTCGACTGAGGCAGAGAAACCCCATAAAAATGAACTAAACAGGAAATGAACATGACAACAGGAAGTTAGCATTTTTGAAAATGCTAACTGAATTTTGTGCACAGTCAATTACTTTATTACTGTGCTCTAGTGTTGTAGTTATTTAGTTGTTTAGTTCATTTATCGACCGATGGAGTCTTTGTTGACCAAAATTTGTATTAGTCGACAAATTATTTTTGTTATATTTCAAGGATTTGTACTGAACAGTCAACAAAAAAAGTGCATTTGCAGAAAATTTAGGACCAAAGTATTGGTCTAATTTGCCTTTTTAGATATAAATACTTCTTGTTTTTGCACTATTGAGCACAGTTTGGTTCAAATAAATTGTCAGATTAAATACATACATTTTAGCTTCACAGTTTTTGCCACACCCTCTTTTTAGTCGATTAATCATCAATAGGACATGTCTTTAGTCGACCAAAGATATTCTTGGTTGACTACTGCTCTAATGTGTTCTTAATGCAGAACTAAATAACATTTTTACCTTTTTGAATATCTGTAAGTCGTCGTGATGGTTACGGCTCCCTCAGCTGTGTCTTGGTGGAAATCCCGCACTTGCAATTCTTGAATCTCTACCTGACAACAGCTCTCGCGAGAATCTTTTGCTTATTGGATTTTTCATTTGATAGTGTAAAAGTGTTTTTGCTTCCTTATTTAATACTAAAGTTACTCTAATAATAAGAAAACAAAGCAAAACATGTTTTTTACTTTCGATTTGATTGTGTATTTACACAAGAGAGCTGTAGGGGGAGCACTACCGTTGCTTAGTTCTGCTTTAAGAACTTTAAGGTATCTTTTAGCTATCTACATCCATTATTTTTTAGCAGTTTCAAGACTAATTTTACAGCCCTAGTGTTCTTGACTTGTAATAAAGAATCCAATTTCACCTCCAAAATGCAATCCAAGTCTCATAACTCTTCACCATGATGAGTTTGGAAGCAATTTTAACAACTTTCACAGCTGCTTTTGGCAACTAGCCGTGTGCTCTAAACAAAAACAAAAACAACAACAACATTTTCTGTTATTAGACATAGATTGGACACAACAACAAACTATATTTTACCTCAACAGATACTTTGAGAAAACATCTCGGGGCTCATACAGGGCTTTTAAAAGTGTTTTTCTCTAATTATTGCCCTCACTGTAATTCTCCTAAAAGTACAATTTCTGCCAAACATTTTCTCCAATTACAAAAACACTGATCTCTTTGCCTTTCAGCTCTCAGTTTGTGGCGTAGTTTGGTCTTGTTTTGATGGACTGGAGCTGCTCTTGCGGTTGTGCTGTTGTGGCAGAGGAGCACTCAGTTTGATGAAGTGGTGATTAGACCCGATCGTCCCGTGTCCAGGAGCATAATCTCTCACACAACACTCAGAAACCCAATCTGATTTAACCCTCGCAGCACCGCCCACGCACCACTGACTCTGTCCTTGTCTGTGACTTTCTATAGGCTCTATGTTCACCTTTTTAATGGCTTATAAAGTGTCACATATACACTGTTCCTGCTGAGAATCTCTTTTACTGCCCGGTCTTGTTTCTTTTTCCCATTTGGTTTAAGTCTCGGAGAGCTTGTGAACCGCTGATAGTTGGAAAAATTGTCTCCCCGAAGATACTGCTGTGTTTTATAAAAATAGTGCCAACGTGGTTCTGCCAGATGTGGACCAGATATTTGAGCAGGACACACAGCAAAAAGCCTTCACTGCATTTTTTTTTATTTGGGAAAGTATTCAGATGGATGCCAGCATAAGAACACAGGCTGTTTTACTGCAGCTACAGCAGACTTGGATAAAATAGTTTTACTCTGTTCATTGGAAAGTAATTGGATACTTTAACCTCATGCTATAGGAAATCTAAAAATATATTATCTTAGTTTTAACCCTCATATTGATTGATCTCAATTTTCGATTCAGTTTTGTCTAGTCTTTTCAAAAACAAAAAAGCTTTTAACAATGAATGTAACAATATAAACGAAACAGCTATTTAATATAATCCATTTCACATAACAAATATACAATATACATTTTTGCCAACATTTTATATTAACTACACCTTAATTAGTCTTAAAAAAAACCCTAAATAAAACCTGAACTATTGAACTAATGGTTACTTACTAGATGAAAAGGTTTATAAGTAACTACTTAATTACCTCACACTCTATCCCAACCCTAAATTCTAAACTTGGGCTCCTTAATTAGGTACTTTGTAAGTCTTAATAAAGTTTATCCATTAATTCAGTGTTTCCCAACCAGGGGTTTGTGGACCCTTGGGGTAAGCGAGCCCTCACCAGGGGGTACTTGGAATGATTTCAGGCTTTAATAGAGAATGAAATGTATTTTGTATTAATTTACAAATCTTCTTTGTGATGATTTTTAATACTTTTGAAGCATTTTAAGCCAGCATTTCATAAAAAGTGACAGTATTCCACTAGAAAATACATTTGTTTACCTAAAAAGCACAAGTTAGGGGTTACTTGGCATGTGGGACAAAATTTCGGGAGTACTTAGTTGGAACACAAAATTTTGGAACCCCTGCATTAATTCACTATTTGTTCATGAATAAATAAGACTGTAATAATGCTTTGTTCAAAGCATTTGTCTTTTTGTCCAAACCACATGTTCGTACTGACAAAGGATTGGTTGTCAGTCTTTCACTTCAAAAACCTCCAAACAAATAATTAATGATTTAACACGACTGAATCTTGATCTCTCAATACTTTGATGAACTGTACAGCCCTAGTCTCTGTTTTTTTTTTTAATCAATTAGCAGTGTAATTGGGGGCCAGCTGTAGCTTGCTAGCTTATCAAACTACTTTTTAGCATAATTTTTAGCATTTACAACTGTGATTTAGCCCTACATTGCATGACTAAATGGATTTTCAACAGGAACTTCAATTTACATGGACCTACAATGTAAAATATAGACTATTAATAAGCCATACAAATATCCAAATGTGCATATTTGGTCAGTATTTGTTGTGCATATTCACTCAAGTGCACAAAAATAGAATTAGCTTCAACATAAATTGTATTTCATTGCTAAGTAATTGTTACATTAATGTAGCCACATACATAGGTTCAATATTAACTTGCCACAGAAAACTGACAACAATACATATTGCATGAGTTCCAATTATCTTGGTTTAATCCCACCTTTTTCCACATAGTTCTAAAAGTAATATCTTAATAAAAAGTCTTGTTTGTTCACTGACCTTCAGGAGCGGGGTTGCGTTTTGCTTCAGAGCAGAACAACATCAGTCTGAGGTTCACAGGTCAGTCACGACAGAGTCAGGAGAGTTTCTCTTTCAGAGTTTGACCCTGAGGTTCACTTCTGCTGTCACATGGATAACAAGCTCCTGCCATCACACACTCAACGCTGGAGAAACAGCAGCACGAAACATCTTAGAACGACTGCTGAAGGAGAACTGTGTCTTACACTTATTCAAATCTTTATTGATTTGTTATATTTTAAATTCACAAATCTTCTCAGACAATAGAAACAGAAACAGAAATAAATGTCTGGCAGCTCGCAGCCTTTTATATGTATTGTCTTTATAAAGATCCAGTTTGTGGACATGTCTTTGAATGTTTCGTTTGTCATTTAGTCAAATGAAATCAAAGGAAAAGCTCCAGAAACAGTGAAAGATTGTGAATGGACCAACAATACTGATCTCACATTATTAAGATTCAACAAACTTCCCTGGTAAATGATCCACCATCTTGTCTCTTTAGAGATTTTGATTTGTTTGATTGTTGTAATGAATGGCAATAAACTCAATTATCACCCTATAGAGGGATTCTTGGTCGAGGTCACTTTCTTCCTGCACATGCGTTATGGAGAAAGAGATGAGAGCAGGTGTTTCGATCAGGTCTGAAGCGGTCTGACAGACGGTTGTTTCCTGAAGCTTGAGACTGTGTTTTTTTCGCTGTTTTTTTACTCTCCTGAATGTAACTTTTAAGGGTCGTAGGGTTGAATTTCATTCACAAATGTTGATTTAGCAGCATAACTTTTGTTTTACAGTGATAAACTCTTGTAGTTAGCTGACAACAGCGCTGGCTCAACTTCTTGCCACAGTTTGGTCATTAAGCAGCAGCTCTTTCTGTATACCGGATGCATGTGCATCTCCCGTGTTGATTAACAAATAATCTGTAGCTCGTCTTTCTCCAAAAGTATCTATGAAAAATGATTGTATTTATTCTGTTGTAGTGCAGCTCAATATGATACTGTATGTATTCTTTCCTGTTTAAATCAAAATTACGTTCCTAACTGATTAATCAAACTTTCTGATACATTGTCAAACAGTGACCTTTATTTGAAAATGTCCCCAGTATTACATATTGTTTATCTTTGCCTCTTTGCATCCACAAACGTTAACTATCGACAGAGAACCAATTAAATGTCTTTTTATTTTTGTAATGAAGATTAATTCTTTTTGCACAGCCGTTTTCCAATATTCTACGCTGTATGTAAACCGTCTTTCATTTATAATTCAAAACCCATTGATTCATGTCAGCTAAGTGCTTATCGAAATGCCACAACCTCACTCATATCACTCTTGTACGCGCATCATTCACTTCGTACGCTGGGCTTTCACTAAATAACCTTTCAGATGGTCGCTGTAAAATGAATCACCTCCGTTTTCCTGTGTCAACACTGTGTGGGATTTATGTAATGAAATAGAGTTTGATTTATGTGCCCCCTGCGTCCCACCTTCACCTGTGTGTGTGTGTGTGTGTGTGTGTGTGTGTGTATGATGCATGGCCCGGTTAGTGCGTCTCCTGCTTCCTAAATGTCCTGCAGACATAGATAAATACTACGAACCATACGGCGCTATTAAACCTCTGAATCAGCTGCTTATGTAGAAATGCTCCCTGTAGTTAGGCCCTCGCGGCGAGAGAATCCATCAAGATAAATAGCTCAATGAGATTAAGTAATGGCTGCATTGATGACTTCTAATTGGTTCCCAGAGACAGTTTGTAACGGACGTCAAAGCCTTAAGCAGATGGATTGATGAGAGGAATATGATGTGACATTCAGATTTTTATTTTGTCTTTGGTGAAATGTATTGGAAATTGTTTTTATAAACTGCAGACTAAGCAGTTTATGGGCTAAACAAAGACTTTTTTGCCAGATTTATCAAGCATTTGCTCAGGTGCAAAATAAGTTAGAGATCGCTGATGTTTTTCTCCCACACAGACGCTAAAAATGCAAAATTTTTTGTGGTGCATTTCTGTTTTATGTAATATGTAGAGCTGCAATTATTTTGATAATCGATTAGTTGGGCAATTTTTCTTTTAATGAATCAATTAATTGTTTAGAATACAAACGCCATTGCCATCATTGATTCCCAACAAGGGGTAGAAAGGGGTACGCAGTCATTTGCCAGGGGTTACTATGATTGCAGATTAAAAGAAAGGTAGGATTGCAAGTATTGTAATGTAAAAAGTTTATTTGTTGCACATTTTGCGTGTTAGGAGACACATTTTGGACATTGAATACTTTAAAACAATAAAATGCAATGGTTATAACTGAAAATATATACGAATGAAAATATAAACACATGACATGAGGGTATTCTGTGTTTGAGATCATGATTAGGGGGTACTCAAGATGAAAAAGTTTGGGAACCACTGCACTAGAATACAAAAGCCACTGGAAAGACAAAGTAGTGTTTGCATTAAAAAACACTTAAATTACACAATTTTCATAGTTTATCCTCACTGCTGTTCAGTCTGAGTTTTTTTTTTTCCACTGTTTTGAAACCTGTATAAAACACTATTGTATTAAAATTGCATAATAGTCAATACTAAAGCTAGTATCAAATCTAGATTCTATAGATTTTCAATTATTTGTACTGAAAACTTACTTTAGGGAAACACAAATTGGCCTTTGCTGAACAGTTTTAAAATAATCAACTATAAATCACAACTAGAACAAAACAGAGTTAAGCAACCAAAAAATGTAGTGTCAATGTCAAATAGCATTTTTGACATTGACAAATGTCAAATAGCATGAGGATGACATTGGGATCAATCATCGAGTGCATTTTCTAACCAAATTGTCTTTGAAATAATATAACAGTCATTTAGAATTGCGACAACACTAGTATAAATACAAGTTAATGATTATTCGATTACTAAGTTGACGAATATTTCAATAATCGATTAGTTGCGAATAATTGATTACATTAATATATATTCATTTCAATACTAAATTGAGTGCAAAGTGCTCACAAATAACAAATGCATTTTTTTCAGTTTGCACCTGCACATTAGCACCTCACTTAATACATTAGGCCCTTCGATTATACTGTAGTTAAGGTTGGGCAATTTATCAAAGGATCTAGATTCAGTCCTGTTGTTTTTCGGTTGTGATTTTTGAACAGATAGGTCCACAGACAGTCTTGGTTTAGGGAATAACTCTGACTTGCAAAGAAGAAATTTGATTATTTTTTGTGTTAAAGTGCAATTTGTAAGATTGTTGGTGGAAGGTCTCAGTCACATGTTGCTTTGCTTAAAGAACATTTCACCAGTGTGGCCTTGAGCTTAGATATCTCCATGGAGACAAGTACTACCAGGCCAAGTTAAAAGTCACATCTGTGGAAAGACGCACTGGTTTGTCAAGGTATTTTTGAGCAATTAAAACACTCATACAGTCAAATATATTCTTTTTGTTTGGTCAAATAATACTTTGGCGGATGTCCTGAGGAAAAAAATGCCAACTTAATATCTGCATAATGTATACTCAGGTATTAAATATACAATTGAAATATAATTAGGGAATGTAATGTACAGCTCATTTCATAATCTTCAGAGTTCAGACCCTTTGAACCTTTCTTCTTATGCCAATCTATTTTGAATGACTGTATTTACATTTCTCTGACTCATCACATGCTCCCAGTGCCTCGCTGACCACACATGTACAGAAAGTGCACTGGAGGGCTGAGGTCTCCGGGGTCCAGGGGTCAGGGTGGTGATGGGGTCTTAAGCGGAGGGCGGGGGAGGGGGGCAGAGGAGTGTGTCGCTGTGGGTGAGTGTCAGCTGCCCGCGGTGGTTTGTGCTGAGACGACAGTGGAGCGCACGAGAGATGTAGAACTGAATCAATCAGCCCAGAGCCGGAGCAGTGCTGGACCAGTGAACAGAGCACAGACCAGAGGGTTTACGACTGTCAGTGTGGGGCAAGTGTGTGCGCAGTGTGTCAGTGAGGGGCAAGTGTGTGCGCAGTGTGTCAGTGTGGGGCAAGTGTGTGCGCAGAGTGGCAGTAATAATGTGCAAGAGTCGGGTAAAATACTGACTATAGGGCTATGGTCTTTTAGAATGTGGGACAAGTCTGATTAATGTTTTTGTAGGTTTTTCTCTATTAGTTTATTTGTTTGTTTTAGTGGTTATTTTTATGTAATGTTTTCACTAAGTACTGCCAGGCAATTAGACTAAGCTAACCTCAAAAAATGTTTGTTTATTTGAAATAAATTTGCCGTTTTTTGGTTTGTCAAGTGCAAAGATGTTAAATATCTTGACGATCAAACCCTAAGCTGCAGTATAGATGTCACAAGTTCAACCTCCGTGTGACTTGAGCCTTTTTGTGTGGAGTTTGCATGTTTCTCCCGTGTCTGGGTTGGTTTCCTTCGGGATCTCTGGTTTCCCCCACCACCTAAAACATACATATAAGGAAAAATCCTCCAGCTGACTTGGAGAAGAGCTCCACTGCTGCGCTCACTTCTCATAGGTTACTCCAATGACACTGAAGGATGGGTACAAAGCTTTAATAAAGTATAACTTAACCTAAAACACAGCAATATGTTCAAAGCATTAAAAGCCATTTAAAAAGACCAATAGAAGCACAATCTGGTGGTGTGCCTAAATTTCAGACAGTGAAACCCTTTCTAAGTCTTCCTTCTCTCCACACATCCTTTTACACATCACTAGTTTGACATGGATTTTTTGTTCACTGGCACAACAAAGTGAAGCAGACTATACATATAGTCATTTTGGAACTCGCATAGTTCTTTCTCATAAGTTTGAAGAGCTTGTAAAGGTCTGACATTTACCACAAAGTTTTGTTTAAATCAGAGATGTCCAAACTTTTTTCTCAATGGTGCACATTTCGAAACATATAGAAAAAAATTAATGAAGCACCACACTTTTAAAAGGCATTTAACATTCATTTTAGGTTTCAAAGGCATCACAATTTTGTTTTTTTGACTACAATTGAAGAATTGCTCAACATTTACAGTAAAAACTATACGTTTTGTAATTTGGGTCAATCTAGCCGGAAGTCTGAGAGTCAAAACAAATTGGTCCAAGAGTTGCATTTGGTCCCCGGGCCGCAGTTTGGACACGCCTGGTTTAAATTAAAAACACTTGATTGATGATTGACTTGATTGATGATTATTAGACATTCACATAATACAAAAAGTCAGCCTCAGTATTGGGTGGAGTCAAAAATATACTGATAGTAGATCTGATATCAAGCCTTTCTCTTATTGAAATCAAATATATGTTTTTATTGAAGTATTCACCTCAATAGACCAATGATACGTTTGTCAAGGTCATATCAAGACAAAGAATCCCTTTCACGGCTCCACATACCTTTGGACTTTTGTAACTTCTGTTTAGAATTTGAACAGGCTAAAACTCAGACGGTTTTGGTTTTTACAGGTGCAGTTTGAAGCTGAGTCATGGGTGATTTTGTGAAATGCCACGTGGCGCTCACACATCTTTCTTTCCCCAAATCCCTCACACCCTCCACAGAGAGAGAGAGAGATGAATCTGTCATGACTGTACTGCAGACACGGCGCTCCCAGCTACGCTTTTTGAAGTTGGCTTTTGTTGGAAATGAGAGCTTGATCTTCAGGCGGGAGCGTGCGTCGGTGAATGTTACAGGAGGAGGGAGAGAGGGAGGGAGAGAGGGAGGGAGAAAGAAAGAGAGGGAAAGACAGGAAGAAGGGACAAAGAGAGAGAGAGAGAGATAGAGAGAAAGAGAGGGGAAGAAAGAGAGAGAAGCAGAAAGAGGGAGAGAGAAATAGGGAGAAAGAAAGAGAGGGAAAGACAGGAAGAAGGGACAAAAAAGAGAGAGAGAGAGAGAGAGAGAGAGTGAGTGAGAAGAAACAGAGAGAAAGAGAAGAAGAAGAGTGGACAAAATGAGAGAGTGAGAGAGAAAGAGAGAGGGGGGTAAAAAGAGAAGGAGAGTGAGGGAGAAACAGAAAGAGAGCGAAAGAGAGGGGAAGAAAGAGAGAAGCAGAAAGAGAGGGAGAGAGAGAAAGAGAGAGAGGGTGAAAGAAAGAGAAAGACAGGAAGAAGGGACAAAAAGGGAGAGAGAGAGAGTGAGTGAGGAGAAACAGAAAGAGAGAAAGAGAAGAGGGGACAAAACGAGAGAGAGAGAAAGAGAGGGGCAGAAAGAGAGAGAAAGAGAGAGAGAAAGGGTTAGAAAAGAGAGAGGAGAGCAGAAGAGATGAGAGAGTGAGGGCTAACAGAAAGCGAGAGAGAGAGAGAGAGATAGAGGGAGAAAGAGAGAAAGGGGGCAGAAAGAGAGAGAAAGATTAAGGCAGAAAGAGTGAAGGAGAAAGAGCGAGTGAGGGAGAAAGAGGGAGAGAGACAAAAAAAGAGAGAGGGGCAGAAAGAGAGAGAGTAATGCAGAAAGAGAGAGTGAAGGAGAAAGAGAGAGAAAGAGAGGGGCAGAAAGAAGAGAAAGGGGGAGAGGGAGTGAGGAAGAAAGGGAGAAGGAGAGAGGGAGTGTTACATAATAAGAGAGTGAGAGAGAGAGGTATGAGTGGTAGTGGCTGTGTTGACGTGGCGTTGGACAAACTTTTTGCCATCCGTTTTACCAGCTGCAGCTCAACTCAAACTCTTACTCAGCATCTTCTCAGTTTTCCTGTTTGATGATCCTGACATGGAGGCACAGGGTTTTGGACCTTCTGTGATTGTTAAGAAAGTGGAAACTTACAGTAAATAACTGTAATAACAGGGCTCTGAATAATAATTGGGGGAACTCTAAACTCTATCTGATAACTTAATCTGATGGCAGCATGTAGCGCCTGAATAAAAACAAAGATGGCAGCTGTGTGGAAATGCGTGTTTCTGCTTCTATTGATACTGTTTTAGCAGAAGTACTGAGTATTTACTTTTTGAAAGAAGAGCAGAGCGGTGTCCGTGTGTGACACATCTGTCTCACATGGCCATTGGATACTCGGGGTGTGTATTGCCTATTAACGGGCGATAGCACGATACAATATATCACGATACAGAGGCCCACAACGATATATTGCAAATTTACTTTAACTTGGTGTTTTACAAATTGAACATTTTTTTGTTTTTGTCTTGATGAGTCAAAAATTTAAATTAGACACAAAAGTTGTATATTTTCTGTTATTGAGGGATGACAGTATGATATTTAATGGTTCTTTCTGGTAGTTTTTAACAACCCTCCAATTTTATGTGTCACAATATACAGACCACCTAAAAAATGCAGTCTTTTTATCAATGAATTTTCTGAATTTTTATCAATTTTACATAGTTCTTTTAATATGATTATTTTAACCGGTGATTTAATTTGCACATAGATGTTTTAGATCCCATTCTATTGAATTTTAAATGTTCTTAATTACATGGATTTTAATCAGCACGTGACACAGCCGACTCACAACAGAGGACACACGTTGGATCTGGTCATCACGCATGGCCTGTCTGCGAGTGTGTCCTCTGTTGTCGACTTGGCTGTGTCAGATCACTTCTGTGTGTTTTTTAATATCACTGGTTTTATTCAGCGGGAGACCTCTGTGAGAACTGTGAGGAAGCGTCATCTTACCCCTGAAGTGGCTGCAAATTTTATTCAAGTTTTAGAAAACACCCTTCCAATTATTTACCTGCCCCTGTGATTTTATTGTGAATGATTTTAACAGTAAAATGCGATCTGCCCTCGACACAGTCGCTCCTTTGAAATTAAAAAAAGGCCCCATTCAAACCTGTGGCCCCATGGAAAACCGAGGAGATAAAACAACTGAAGAGAAATTGCAGGCGGGCAGAGAGAAAATGGAGAAAAAATCAAATTACTGTGAACTACCAAATCTATAATGAACACTTGAAACATACAATAACGCCATCAGAAATAAAAGAAGTGCATATTTTTCAAAAATAATATCAAACAACAAAAATAACCCCAAAATTCTTTTCTCTACCATTGATCATCTTATTAACCCTGATTTTAACAGTCCTAAACTTCCTCCCACTGACGCTCTTTGTGAGCAGTTTGCAGACCACTTCATGGGAAAGATAAACAAAATCAGATGTGACATTTTATCTACTCGAGCTACTGTTTTTAACACATCTGATTGTTTATCTTTACCAGAGGAAACACTGGACAGTTTTGTCCTGGTTAATGCTGAGATGCTTGATAAAGTTTTCTCGTCAGTGAGGCCCACCACTTGTCTTTTAGACCCCGTCCCAACACAGTTTTTAAGTCATTTTATGAATCTTTTAGAGACGAGCTTTTAACCATGATGAACTGCTCTCTTCAGACAGGGGTCTTTCCTACTGCTTTTAAAGCTGCAGTGGTCAGGCCCCTGCTGAAGAAGAGCAATTTGGATTTTAATGATTTTAACAATTACAGACCGGTATCTAACTTACCATTTTTAAGCAAAATTTTAGAAAAACTTGTTTTTACTCAGCTTAATTATTTTTTAAACACACAGAACATTCTTGAGGAATGTCAGTCTGGTTTTAGGGTAAACCACAGTACCGAGACAGCCTTGACAAAGATTTTAAATGATTTTAGACTAAATTATGATTCTAAACAGGTGACAGTGTTGGTTCTACTGGATCTAAGCGCTGCCTTTGATACAGTAGACCACACTATTCTTTTACACAGACTCAAACACCTGGTTGGCCTCTCTGGTACTGTCCACAAATGGTTTACGTCCTACCTCTCAGACAGAACTTTTATGGTAAGTTTAGATACCTGCTCCTCTCAGGTTCATGAAATCACATGTGGTGTGCCTCAAGGTTCCATTTTAGGTCCTGTGCTTTTTAACCTGTACATGCTCCCTCTTGGTGGTGTCATCAGGAGACATGGAATCAACTTCCACAGTTATGCAGATGATACACAGCTTTACATCTCCATGTCTCCTGATGACACCAGGCCAATGGATGCTCTTTTTAACTGCATTTTAGACATCAAATCCTGGATGGCAGAAAACTTTCTCCAGCTTAACCAGGACAAAACTGAGGTTTTAGTCATCGGTCCTGAGGCCCAGAGAGAGAAGCTTTTAACCAAATTACAAACAAAGTCTTTTAATCCATCATCACAAGTAAGAAACCTGGGCGTTATTTTTGACTCTGAGCTGACTTTTATTCCTCACATTAAAAACATCACAAAAATAGGTTTTTACCATCTTAGAAACATTGCCAGAGTTCGTCCCATTCTCTCTCGGGCCAACACAGAGACGCTGATGCACGCTTTTATCTCCAGTCGCATAGACTACTGTAATGCCCTGCTCTCTGGTCTTCCCAAAAAGTCTATTTCAGGTTTACAATTATTACAAAATTCAGCAGCACGTGTCCTGACTAAGACCAGGGGGCGGGACCACATTACACCGGTTTTAAAATCGCTGCATTGGCTCCCTGTGTGTTTTAGGATCGATTTTAAAGTTCTTTTACTGGTTTTTAAGTGTCTTAATGGTCTTGGGCCTTCTTATCTTTCAGAACTGCTTTTACCCTATGAACCCTCGCGGACCCTGCGCTCCTCTGGCAGCAGGCTCCTAGTCATTCCCAAGTCAGGACACACACTCACGGCGAGGCGTCTTTCCAGTTTTACGGCCCCCGTTTATGGAACAGTCTGCCGGAGGACCTCAGGGCCGCAGAGAACATTCAGGTTTTTAAGAGCAGGCTCAAGACCCATCTTTTTAGCTTAGCCTTTGATTAGTATTTATTGTTTTACATGTAATTATTTATTTATTATATTTATTTATTGGTTCATTTATTATTAGTTTTATCTGACTGAATTATTTTTAGTTCTTATCTTTTTACTTATTTTAATTTTTCTTATCACCTTTAGGTTCTCCAGTGTTTCCTCTGAGGAGCCTCTGCACCAGGAGCTGTGGTCGGCTGTGGCTGTTGGGCTCTGGCTCATGGGCCCTGGAGGTTTGGTCCTGACCTCATCTCCTCTCTGGGCCCTGGGCTGGTGTCCTGTGGCTGCAGGTGACTCTGTTCCTGGTGCAGACAGCTCCTCTGATGATGCTGCCTCTGGTCCATCTGTACCCAGCCCAATGTATGTAGGCAAACTTAGCAATATGTATTTTAGTGTGTGCGTGTCCGTGTGTGTGTGAGGGTGGGGGTGTGTTTTTGTGTGCGGGGGATGAGGGGTGGGGGTATGAGCTTGTAATATGGGATTGATTGAAATGGGGGTGGGGGGTATCTGAAATTGTTTTTAATGCACTGTAAAGCACTTTGTGTTACATGGTTTGTATGAAAAGCGCTTTATAAATAAGGTTTGATTTGATTTGATTTGATTTGATTTAGTATTGATAATGGAAACACATAGCTATTCAAGTTTCTAAAAATATGAAGACACTCGTCTCTTTTTAATATCATATAAAGTTATCATTTGTGTGCCAAGATTTAACATTAAACAGCCTTCCTAAAGACACAGTGCTGCCCTCTTCTGTCCTGGCTGAATTGGCTAGTTTTGAGCCATGATTGACATTGAAATCACTTGAAATCCTGGAAACAAAGCATCCTCATTAAAACACATGACGTCATAAAAAATATTGATATTGGAATTTTGGTATTGAGACCAGTATCAGTAGATCGAGTATCATGATATATCACAGATTCGATATTTTCCAACACCCCTATTGGATACGCCATTACGATTCGTTGCTGTGATTGGTTAAGTACAAACTAAGATAGGCCACACATCCAATAAGCTGGAAGTATTTCATCAAGTGTCCCAATTTTACCAAAGTTTTCAGTTAGTAAAGTTCTACATGGATAAGAACTCAAATCAGGGTTCCGTACAAATCATGCCAGATGGCCATTTTTTCATTGTATTATGTAATAAATATCATATTTTACAGATTTTTTAGACAATAAGTGATGAAGGATTTGACTTAAACCAGCACTAATGACAGGTGCACTGTGTAACTTTCTGGAGATGAAAAGTCAACTACACAATCCAGTAGAAAGTTAAAATTGTACTTTGGAACATTATTAATAGCAATAATTGGGTGTTAATGCCACAATGTGAAAAATAGCGTGGAAACAAGCCCGCTCAAAATAAAAACATCTAAATGACAAGAAATTGCTGTTATTTAAGTCTGTCTTAGGTCAAAAGTTACACAGTGCATCTTTAAGGCAAGAGAAACAGTTTGTTGTGGAAATGTCGACTGTGTTAAACATCCTATAGTCTCCAGACGTATATCTTATCAGCTTTCTGAGACGATAATGATCTATTTGAACAAAGACAATAGTGCTTTATGAACGGCCATAAACATGTGATTGCTTATCTGGTATTGGCTTTTCAAACGGATTGCCCCTGCCTACGACATTATTGACATTTTGTTTACCCGAGAGGTCACAAACGCAGCAGAATAATCCTCTTAGAGCTCGATAGGATCACGATATCAGCACCTGCTCAGTCTTCTCACTGTAAACCGACTAATCAGCACTTTTAGATCTGAAATAAAGCAGGAAGTGAGGGCTGGGCTCTTCAGATAGACACGCTCATTAAACCAGAGGGATGCATGAGGTACAAAAACACAACCCAGCCCCTCAGACCTCATACTAAACACACATGGTACATTACATATTAGTTAATCCCAAAAGACAGTGATTCAATTGAGATCTTATATTTGTTGGTGGTCTGATTCCCACTTCATGCATCTTGCTTCAGATGTATTAGTTTGCGATAGAATTGTCAAATGTATTATGTATTGATGCAGGAAAACGTAAGAAAGTAGTAGCTAATCATATATAACCCATTGTACTGTAAAAGATCTCAAATGGGTCAAAATGTCTTCTATGAAAATCCTAAAATTACACTTTAAAAAAATGTACTACCTGGTGTTCACCATCTTAAAATCATAAACAAAAACAAAGAGCTAATATATATTAAGCATTTTAGTCCGAATGTTTTCCTAACATTATGAGCTTAGAAGTACTTTTCACAACTTTCAGAAGCCAGCACAAGTAATGCCAACAGGTGCTGGTCAAATGCTAACAACAAAAACAAGGGGATGTCCTGGATTTTAGGAACAAAACACTCCACTAGGCAAATAAGACAAACTAGATACTTACCATATAGCCCACTATTTGTGCTGGAGCCTGGGACCAAGCCGAAAAAAACGTGAATAAATAAATATAAACGTGAATATAATGATTGTGATGAGCTATTACTACAATCACAAGAAATTATATGAAACCTGATCCATTATCCATTTAGAAGTAAACACAATTAAGCATCTAAAGATACATTTGCAAGAGAAATGGGCATGTAATGGATACAATTTGAGTTAAAAAGCTAATATGTCGGATCCAAATCCTCCTGAGTTGCTTGTTGGAGACCACTGTTATTAGGCCTTTAATTACTTTAATCATCCATCCTGTCAGCTGTTTAGTAAAACTAGTTACTTGGGCTGGACAAAATCGTGATAAAAATCAAATCCTGAGCTCATTTCTGTGACAAGATGAAAATCGTCATATTGAGATTTATTCCAATTTAATGCATCTGTACAAACACAATTTTTTTTCAGCTTACTTTGTTGCCAAGTCCACTTTTTTATAGCGACTATGGCTTCTTCTTTTAAAGTCTTTTATGGATTTTGAAAGTTGTGTTTTTTTGCCTGCACATTTGAATTTTAGACATTTTTGATTTAGATTTACAAAAAAATAAATTTATGACTGAAACATGAAGCATATTTCCATGTCTAAAAGTTGTTATTAGTGTTGAAAAGTGTCAGTGTGAAGGGTTGAGGTCACTTGTTTTGGGATTTTTTTCAAACACTTGGTCGCTTGTTTCTCTAAAAAAAACTGACAACACAAGTCAGCCTTTGAAAGCTGAATTTAGCCTGTGCCATTGAAGTAGGGATTTGTGTTACTGTATTGCACATTATAGTCTATTTGTATGTAGAGTATTATAAATTTGCTGTGTTTTTCTGTACTTGTTAAAGCTCTTTTGATGTCATATGTTGCTTCAAAGTTAAAACTTCAATTGGAGAAAACAGGCTTGTTCTTCTATGATACAGTATCTTCTTCTCCTGTTTAAATGTCATGTTATAATAGTTATGTTTGATGTTTTCCAGGCTGTATGCTGTGTTTTGGCCAGTCTGCCTTCTTCCGCTTCAATCACCCTGAAGAAGCCTTTAGGATGAAGAGCATGATGCCGCAGGGAGGCAGCATCTCGACTGCAGACTACAGGCGCTGCACAGGTACCAGCCACTTTCTCACCTAAACTGTGCTGCCTAACACACCTTAATTCTCTAACCAGGGTAAAATACACACAGGCCTTTTGTCCCACGAATAATAACCCCTCTGAGGAGAACGTCCCACCTGAAGGTTCGGTTTCACCCAGGTCCGAGTGCATGAATAGACTGCTGTGTTTTCTGATGGTGTTGAGGTGGAGCTCAGCAGGTTTTTACAGCCAGAGGAAGAGGAAGTGCGCCCAAACAAGGCCCAGGTCTGCAGGGTTCACAGCAGTGTCTTGAATCACTTTATACAGCTGTTCTGCCTCCTAACTGCATTCACATTACTAAGAAGTGTGAATAATTACACAGGTGCAAAGACAATGTGTAGACTGTAGTTGCTTTTGTAAAGTAAAACACAGAAAATGGTATAAATCTATGATATGAAGTGATTTGTTTACACAACTATGATGCATTTATTCCTGTCTATGATACCGCTGAAGTGAGTTTAGCATCTATCATCTGAAGGTTTTATGGTTAGCGTTTTCCCCTCATACATGATATAGCCTAAACTGTGACACAGAGCCTACATTTACTGATTGGATTGATCACAAATGATCAATTAATCTTTAACAAGTGTTGCTAATAACAACAATAATTTCATGACAGTAAAACAGGGGTGTCAAACTCAAAGAGAGCTGGGGCCAAATCAATTGGAATAAGATTTAGGCGAGGGCCGCATTTTAAAATATTGGTCCTTCTTTGTTGTATTCAAATATGGCAATTGGGCTTTATAATATGTCACATTTACTGTATGTCTAGATTTATATTTAAAACATTGCATTGTGTTGCAATATATTATGCAGATACTGTCATTCCCAATTTTTTTGGAATAAAATATGCATTTCACTGCATCCCAGTGCATTATAGGTTTATAGTTACATCTCAGCAAATAAGCCTTTAAATGTCCATAGGCTTATCTATTCTGTCCTATGTGACTTGTCTTATCAATTGCTTGACTAAAATCACTTTCCATTTTCAAATTTATTTAGAGACCTGATTATTTTCCTTCTTCAAAACTGTTCAGTAAATTCAAGATTTATATACTTTGAATTATTTGACAATGGGTAAAAATAATAGACATACAAGAAATTAAAAAAAAAAAAAAACATTTTGGTTTTCTCTTATTTCAAGACCAATTCTCTTATCCATCGGGGGGGGGGGCAGTCAGGAAACCATGAAATATTACTCATTATGTAAACACGTAAAACTCGTTCACTTGTTGTTTTGTCTTAATTCAGGACTAATCTGTCTTAATAAGCCGGGTTGTTTGTAGTGCACTCTTCTTATGTTTTCCAAATCATTCTCAAACTATACAAACATTTATTAGAACTTCATGTCCCGTATTTAACACAGTCATTGGGTTCAAATTTAATCTGACAGCGCTGAAATTAAAACCGCGCAGAGAAGAACCTCCCTCTTTAATGTTTGATATTTGATTACGCTAATATAGCTAAAGGAACACAGCGCTTCTATTGATCACTGGCCTAGTTTCTGCTGCTGCTTTTTGTCGCTGCGTCGCATCTTAACCATCTCTGCACAAATACTGAATGTGACTAAACAGTGAACCTTAAGATTTAAACTTTTATGATTGTTTACGTTACCATTAAAGACTTTGCAAACACTCTAGGACCTGATGTGGCTCTTGACCTGTTTTAATGTCTTGAATGTTTTTGGTGTAATTGTTACTCTTTGTGTTTCTTTTTTTGATTGAGCTTGCTAAAATCTTTACTTTTTTTTTTTTTTTTTTTCTGCTATTATTCTGTCCTATGTGACTTGTCTATCAATTGCTTGACTAAAAATCACTTTCACATTTTCAAATTTATTTAGAGACCTCGATTATTTCCTTCTTCAAAACTGTTTCAGAGTAAATTCAAGATTTATTACTTTGAATTATTTGACAATGGGTTATGAAAATACCGTTTACGGATTGTTCTCTTATTTCAAGACCAATTCTCTTATCACCAGTCAGAAACCAGTAAAATATTCTACATTATGTAAACAACTAAAACTCGTTCTGTTAAAACTACTCAAATACAGATTAAAATTCTAAATCCCGGTCTTTTTCAGCAAGTGCAGATTCATATTTTTGCAGTGCGGTTAATGCTGTTGTACCCCCAGAAGTCCCCTTACCCCTGCTTGAGAAACTCCGGTCTAAATCTCTGCCCGTCGTCATCAGCACGCTGCTTAAATAAAAGCCTCCGTGGCACAAGCCTGACTCTGTAATGCTCTGAACCTCGGCCTGGATCATCTCAGCTGGGACCTGGCACTGTCTCCACACTCTGCATGTTTTATGAGCATCCCCATTCCTCTGCGTCTCCGGGCAAGACTTTTGGCTTATCGTGTGTGTGTGCGGATGTGCGCGTGTGTGGCTAATCTGTAACTGTAGCTTTGCTTGGCTTGTGCTGCTCTCCCAGTGTCCTAATTAAGGATGCTATGATATCAATTTTAGCGTTGTGATTATTGTGAGAGAAAAAACATTACAGTTTAATGATTTTTCATGATCACTGAGACCAAGCCACTGTTAAATATTTAGATTTCTTTCACTGTCATTTTCCAACATGCTTAAATTTGTATACAACAAAGTTATTGTGAGAAAAAAGTGGACTCTTTTATTGTAGATTCAAATAGAAATCATTTTGCTCTTAAAGTTGTTAAGTTTATGCAAATTTAAAGGCTTTGAGCTGGATATCTGACTTTTTAGTTGTAAATCAGTAAGCAAAATATATAGATACCGTCAGCATCAGAGGCCACACCCACTAACGGACTTCCATGGGGGATAGTTAACATTGAGAGTGAAACAGAACAACAGTTTTATCAGTCACTGCTCAACTACAACTGCAAATGTGGGCTTAAGGAAATATATTGTGTCAAATATAGATATGAAGACGTGGAGATGAATAAAGTGATCCAATGGTCCAAATGTGTAAATATATCTAACAGTGCTAACACTAGCCGCAAGCTAAATGTTAACGTGATGATAGCGCGTTTTAGCTCATTTTAGCATCTTTCTTTAATAACTTTCTGTTTGCTTTTAACACCACGTAACCTTCATTTAAACTTGATAACTCAACTCGAATTAATTGTGCTATAAATACAATAAATTTGCCAGAAAACATCTTAAAAAAGGTCAAATGTTTAGCCTCCAATGCCTTAACATAGGATTTCCAACATGACTCTCTCCATCTCTGAATAAAGAATATTTATTGACCAAATGATTAACAAAAACAACAGCTTGGATTTTTAAAGTATATTTTCATTTAAACAAATTTATAGTTTAAAACAAGTTAGCTAATGTTTAAAACACATTCCATTTTATTTATATCTTTATGTAGTTTTGACAAAACAAAGCACATAAAAGTCTTATTTTGTAGTTGGTTGTGCCAATAAAAGTCTTGAAAATTAGCATTTTATAAGCATTATATCTACTGAAACTGGCATAAACTCTAATAGCAACATTTGACAAATTGTGTGTGGAATGTTGAAAAAAAAAATACAGTATATATATATATATATATATATATATATATATGCAAATTATAGAAGGAAATAAAACTCAAATAAATAGAAAAATAATGAGAGCGGGCTAAAATCTAAAACACAAGATTATGTGAGAGTTTAGGGACCCAACAACAAAGTTTGTACCTTGGCCCCAGATTTTGTAGCTACGCCCCTGCAGCAGTGCACTTCCTGATTCACTAATGAAAGGTTTCCGTTGTTTAGAAACGTGCCATTTTCTACAATTATGCATTCCTGAGTCTGGCTGACAAGATTTACACCACTCCCAGGATAATCTCAGAGCATTTGTCATATCTAAGCTAAATTGCTCCTATCATCAGTGCGAGGGACCATGATAACAGCACTGAAGATAATTCTCTGCTTTGAACCAAAATTAGAGCGCTGACTGCAAGATTGTGCCTCTGTCTACAAACTATATGTGTAGGTATACTTTACAAAGAGGGTTATAAATCAAAGTAATCATAAAAACATGCCTCTCCCTTCACTTGAAAAAATGTCAACAAATCACAAGTTGAGAAAGGGCATCATCTCAGATTTTTTTTATTATTTGTTGCTCTCCCAATCAAAAGAAAACTCAAGAACTAAATTGATATCTTGGAACAAAGACTTGCATGTTAATATTAGTGAACAGGATTGAAAAAAGACATGCAATAAAATCCATAGAATGTCTAAATATTACCAGACTGAGACAATTACAATTCTAATGGTTAATGCGTTTATACATAACACCAGTAAAACTTCATAAATATAATAAAAATATACTGGACACATGCATAAAGTGTGGCAGCATAGTGTACCTTTCTAGATTTCAATTCACTGAAAATGTAAAAAATGTTAGTAAACCCTGTGCCTCACAATGGTTAAACCAAATGATGTGTAACCTGCCATTGGAGAGAATTACATCCATAAAGCAAAACAACATAGATTTGACAAGATTCATAGACATTTCTGTGGATTCAACATATTTTTAAGTCCCATTTTTGATTTTATTTTATTAACAAGCACCATGAATGGATATACTGTCCAGAATGGAAATATTGAAAGTGTGTCACTGTACAAACATGTCTAAAAGAAAGAGGGTTATTACTCTGGCACTTTTTTTCAATGTGTATGAAATTGTATGTTGCTTATAGTCAGAGGTAGCGAAAGTATTTAAGTTCATTACTCAAAAGTACAGTTACTTGTCTAAAAAATTGCACTAGTCAAAGTAAAAGTCCTACTGAAACTTGTTTACTTGAGTAAAAGTATGACTTTATAATAACTACACCTTAATTTGCCTTTGTAAAACATGAATAAAGCATGAATAAAGCTTTAACTTTGTGTGAACAAATAATGAATTAATAAATGATTATTTATTAAGGCTTAGCAACTTCTTAATTAAGGAGTTAAGCTTACAATTTAGGATTCTGGGATAGGGTTGTAGTAATTAAGTAGTTACTAAGCTTTACTAAACTTTTGTATCTATTAATTAATCATTTGTTTATGATGAATTAAGTATTTATTAAGGTTTTATTAAGGCTTTGCTAAGGCTGATTAAGTTGTTATTAAAAAGTGTTACCTAAAATTGTATTTAGTTGTGTTGTAAATAGTTGTTAGAATATTAAAATTTTAACTTGTTTAACTGGAAGAAGGTGTTGATTTATGACATATAAGCAGCTGTGCACTGGTTTTGAGAAGAAAAAAATGTTTGTGGACGTAAAAAAGTAACTAACCTGTTTTTAAAATGCAGAGAGTAGAAAGTGCAGATATTTCTTGACTACTTAAGTACAGTACATGAGTAAAAATACTTTTAGTGCATCTTAAACAAAGTAAATCCACAAGTAGATGCAATTTAAAGCAGCTAGGAGGATTTTTATTAGAATTTTTATCATAATTCATGGAGTTTATTTGTTCCCAATGTAGTAACTTTTGGCTGTTCTTTGTTTTTCCAAATCTATCCCACTGACCAGCTGTCTTTATCCAGCATCTTTCAACAGCGATCTTGTCTCCGATTGGACATTTCCTGGCTGTTCTCGGCTTTGTGCCTCTGAGCTGCTTACTGAGGCCAGGGTAGCTGCTGCTGCTGCTGCTGCTGCTGCTGCTGCTGCTGCTGCCGTATCTTTTTCGGGGACTATTTATAAACCTCAATACTGTCTGTCACTCCTAGGCATCCCCTCTGTGTCTCCACCACGCACTCTCTTTTTGCGAGCTTCCTTTTAATCTGTAATTTTGCATAATAATGACCTGCATTTTTGTTCTGATGAGGCTCCAGTGTTCAGTGGTTCATTGGCCACACTGAGAAAGGAATGAGGAATCTATAGGTGCTAGTCTTTGGAAGATTTTTTCAACTTTCTCTTTATTTAGTTATATCTTTATTGTGATTGCGTGTAGACGTTTGTATAATGTTCCCAGGTAGCTTTTGTTGAAGATATATCACTTTCAATAGGCTTAAACCTCGTTAAAAAGACTTTTATGGATGAGTAATCTTGTTTTGTTCTGCAACTCAAACTCGATTGCCTTCAGAAATGCTGTTTTCACCTACCACCTATCCCAGTACTTGGAGATGTGAATATTTCTTACCGATGCATGAAGGATTGTAACATGTTGCTTGCCCACTTTTCAAAAATATAAACACATAAATGCCAATCTAGTCCACTTCTGGTGAAATATCATTGGTGGTACTTATGTAATGAATCTGTTTCTTAGTCTTTAGTTGTTTAATCGATTAATTGGTTAATGGCATCTTAGTCGACCGAAATTTGTATTTGTCGACAAATTTTTGTAAATACAGATTTTATATTGAACAGGCCCTAAAATAGTGATTTAGTTTTGGATTTGGGACCAAATCATTGGTCTAATCTGATGTGGTATACCTAAATACCATGTTTCCTATTCATTTTGTTTATGTATGGTTGTTTTTACATAAACTCTATTAGAATTTTTGTATTTTTTTGTCAGATAAATGGAATAAAACATACTTTTTAGCTTTTAAGTTTTAGCCACGCCCCTGTTTTAGTTGATTATTAATCAATTGATGGGACATATCTTTAGTCAACCAAGAATGTCTTTGGTCGTCAACAGCCTTACTGTTTCTGTTGTTATTATAATGCAATAATATAATATTATTGTGATTTACCACACAAAATGTAAAATGATGATCTACATTATGTTACAATCATAAATGAGACAAATGAGCCTAAATCTGTAAATACAGAGATTGATTTGCGATTGGTCTCCTATTTTAGACAATAAAGCTTACATATTTTTAGTTTTGGTGTATTGCATTTTATTATTTTAAACGAGCTTATAGATTATGTCTACTATAGAGTAAAATAACTGGTGTCCTCTTATGTCAGAGCTGTCATTTTTATTTACTGCGCTTATTAGACACTTTTCTACCTCCTTGCATGCAGTGTCAAGCTAAATTAACTACAGCAAAAAACACCGGAAGTACAACATATAATAACAATTGTAAAAGCTTTGCCTTGGTGCTTTTTTATTGGTTGTAAATAGGTTATTTTTCTAGAAAGATACAAATTATATACATTGACCATATTGTTTATTTGCATTATCTAATCGCTTAATTATAAAATAGTAAAATTGGTTTACGCTGAAAGTCTTAACAGGAAGTGCGTTTGTTGACAGTGCAGCAGCTTCACGCGCTCCCCCAGAACCCCAGGCTGAAATCCTCCCCGGTCTGTGGTTCATGGAGCCCGGCCAGGCCCCGTCACTGCTCGGCTCCTCTGGCTCCGCTGTCCGCAGGATGTCGGCTGCGTGTCCGTGTCTCGTTTAGCCGCGCTGACACTGACCTGCTCGCAGTTTTATCCCTCCACGATGTGAGTAACCTGCCAAGCGCGCGACGCCTGACAGATGCGATAGTACCTGTGCGCGCGCCGGACTCCATTAGCAGAGCGGCTAATTCATGTTTATTAGATTGTTGTACGGTTGTTCTTACATTTCAAGAAACAGTGAATACACAACACGATACAGGCACAACCCTTCCTTAATTCGGCTTACATGTAAATAGCATTTATGCTTTCTATTCTGCAGAATATTGAGGTTTGTTTGTAATAAGGCACAATCAGAAACGAATCGATGAACGTCTCGCAATGCCTAATATTCAAACTTTTTCTCAAAGGGCATAAATAATTTCTGAACGTATGTTGCCGAATGAAACACTAACATCGGACTGGCATTTTGTCTTTTTAAAACTGAGATTCGTGTTGAGGTTATTGATTGAACCAGAATAAGCTATTTCGCTGATTTTTAAGTGAGCTTTTGTCATGCGCTCTTGGCTGAGGCGGTTGCCCATGACATCATTGCACGGGCTTTCCCTTTAGCAAACGCTTGCATGTATTTTTATCACTGCTCCCCCATTGCTGCTGGTGACAGTGCACATATGAATCCAGCTGCTGTGTTTGGTTTGATACGAGACCTGACATTTAGCGCACACGGAGCCCATCGCCAAAATCCAGGCTATTATCAGCGCAGCGGCGTGACAGCTCGCCTAATACTGTACAATTGGCCTGGACATGCATTCAGAGCTGACTGTGGACAGGCTGTCATTATCACTGTGTGTCATTGTTGCCTTGTTCTGTCTTTAAGATGAACGACCAGGAAAGAGCGCGAGTCCGGCCCATCTCTGTTGAACTAGAGACTAATGCATATTTTATAGGCGTTTTATTTGGAGCAACTCTCAGTCTGACATCATTTTATTTTTACAAGAGGACATACAAGCACACCAAAATCTGATAAGAGGTTCTGCTCACGTGACACAGCATTCTATAGGCTAATAATAAATAATACAGATGGAGAGCAGCTAAGATAAGGGATGTTCATCAAGAAAACTCTTTCATATTAAGATGAATATTGTTTAAATGCATTTTTTGTTATTTTACTGAGTTATTGCCAGTGAAATTTGTGAAATGTTGTTTATAGTGAAAACTTGCTCTTGCCATCATCTGACAGACCTTATGTCATCGTCCCATAGAATGTGAAGGTAACCTATTTATTATCTGATTTGTGGAGTTATTAGATTATTGAAATACCATGTGCATACCATGTGTCTGGCATGAGTCTGTGCATGTTTTTACACTGTATGAAAACAGCTTAACATAAATATGTGTCAAACACAAGAAATGAGTGTCAAAATGTTAAACATTGAATGATAAATGCATTATTGATATAAATCCACCATAAAGTTCTGTTCAGCTGACTGACACAACATTCTACAGGCCAATAATATTTCCTACAAATGTAGAGCAGCTGAAATGAATGTGCTTAAATATGTAAATTTAATGACTCTAGTAGGGCTGTGCCATATTGACACAAATGATTATCTCGATATTTTTTTTTACCTATTTCCAAAATGATATTCAAACTATATTAAGTCATTTCATCAAAACTCTGTTCAAACATTGTTATGCTGCCTTCATTTGCTCTGGAAAACATTGCGAAGTGGTATTTACCGGTAGGTTGTGTTCAAATGGTTTTGTGGCTTTTTACTTAATTACAGTGAATAGAAATTGCGACATCGTTCGACTTAATCTGTCATATAATTTTCATATATTTTTCCAGATAATAAAATAACTTGTGAACAAGTGAAAACATTTAATATTCTTTATTTGTGATTCTTTTGCCACTGTCTGGTCAAAGGTTATTTTCAACTCGGCAACTCGGGCATCAAAATATTTTCTCACTTTCCTAGTAGGAATTACGACATGAGGGGTGTTCATTTGCTATTTCCCACTCGGAAAGTGGTATTTACCATAATTCCCACATCAAATGAAGGCAGCGTTCGGGTTTACACAGGAAAATAACAATTTTAATAATGTTCATAAATGTCTGAAATCAGTGATGTGATGTTCTTTGAAATATTTATTTTCTTTATTTTAAAATATGATTTTCCATTGAAGCAAGTATAAAATATCTACTTTGACAGCAATTTTTCACTTGAAATAAGGAAAAAGTCTGAAAGTAATTTCATTTATTCTGGATTCCCATAATTAACTAAATAAGACATGGTTGAACACATTTTTGTCTGGCTCAAATTAATTTTTACAGCAGCAATAATTTTAAGGATAACGATGACTGATTTCAAGCACTGTTTAGTGCATTGGCTCATTTAAGTTTGTTTTAGTAAATTTCATATAATTGTTGAAATGTCACTCTAATCTCAAAAGTGTAGATTACTTTTTTTTAATTATTATTTTTTTTACTAAACACTAAATTCAATATTCAGTTTTTGCATTACTGTAAAACAACATTCATGATATTATCTAAAATTCAATATATTGCACACTTCTAGACTCTAGTCTTTACATTTTTTTTTCATTCATTCATTCATTTTCTACCGCTTAATTCCGTTAGGGGTCGCGGGTGACTGGAGCCTATCCCAGTGACTTTGGGCCTTAGGCGGGGGAACACCCTGGACAGTGGCCAACTTGCCGCAGGGTTAGACAGACAAACATTCACTCTCTCATTCATTCACAGGGGAAATTTACAGTGATGCCCAATTAACCTAAACATGCATGTTTTTGGAGGTGGGAGGAAACCGGAGTACCCGGAGAAAACCCACAATGACACGACAAGAACATGCAAACTCCACCCAGAGAGATCATGAGATGTTGATATGGTCCGACCCGGGAGTCGAACCCACGACCTCCTTATTTGGGAAGCCAGAGCTCTAACCACTCTGCTACCGTGCACCCCCTACATTTTTTTTCTTAGATATTTCAAAATACAATGTTATTTAATGTTACAACTTGAGTTGTAATACGACTGCTTAGATCTCTTCTGTGCGTTTAAACACACACCAAGATCAAATCTAAGTATTGGTTTAACTGATTTTTCTAGACCTATTAATATTATATGTGTACCTCCAGATTTTTAGCATTTCAAGTTGTAAATCGTTTTGCAGTTGGCATCATATAATATCACTGTTCTTTCTATGACTTACTTTAAAGAGGCGATGTTGGGTTTGGGACAAATGTGTGTAATTACTGCTCTATTGACTTGATATCCAGAAGGCCTCTTAATTTCTGTGTTGTGTTGTCACCAAATCAATTCAAAACTAATCGTATTTATCCCAAATTAAACCTGATCCGAGCAGTGATCCTGGCCTGGGGGAGTTGTGTTTCTGTGGTGGGAATCGTCAGTGCGGCGCTGACATCACAGAGACAGTTCAGATTAGATTACAGCTTGTGTTCTACGTCGCTCTCCAGCCTCATGGTAATTGGGTTACGTGGGCACATTTTCTCCTGATCCCTATCCAAAACACTTACCATACAAACACAACTAATCTTTTGTTTTTCCTCCTTATTTCTTTAGTTGTAGGAATAAAGGTCAAAGTTTCATCTGGACAATGTCAAGAGTGTTTCCAATGAACACAGGAATCAATGTGACTCTTCCATATTCCAAAAGCAACTTGGATAGGACATTAGTGTAACAAAATATTTCTTCATTACTCATTGCGTTGACATAAGAATGCAAGCATAAGTAATGTTTTTACTCAAAAAATTGTGTAAGAGAAAAAATAGGAAAATAAAATGTTTTGTGCCATCATAGTTTGAAGAAATTACAAGTCCAAAACCAATGTTTATGTGTACAGAATTTTTGGGTTGGGAGGGCAAAAAAGACCAGTTAGGCTTGTCAAATTACAGGGCATGTTAAAAATTAAGGAGTTTTCATGAAGAAGTTATAAATACAGAATTGATAACTTGCCTTTTGAATCTAAATTTCAAAGCAATTAGTTTATGTGCTTAAAACATATTTTACACTGGGCAGTATTCTTAACCCTAAAATTTCAAGCCCAATTTTAATACTAGTAAGTAGTAGTAAGTAAGTAATCTTTATTTGTATAGCGCATTTCACAGAGTCACAAAGCTCTTCACAGTGAGATGAACCCCTCCCCTCCCCACTCAGTGACAGTAAGCTGCCCTGGGGCAACTCAGCAGAGGCGATTCACCTAACACCTGACACCTCAACCTCCGACTATCACTAAGTGTTCCCTAACATGCATGTTATCAGTTGGTGGGGAAGCCGGAGTGCCCGGGGGAAACCACGCAGACACGGGGAGGAACATGCAAACTCCACACAGAAAGGTCCGGGCCTGAGCGGGAATCGAACCCACAATCTTCTTGCTGTGAGGCCAGAGCGCTATCCGCTCTGCCACCGTGCCGCCAATAGTCTTAACAATACATAAGTACTTTTTATGTTACCAACTGTGGTCTTACACTAGTTTTGAGAAAACTTAAGATCTTTTAAATAGGGATTTTTTGTTTTGTACCAATACTTGCTCAAATGAATGTCTTTTTTTAATATATTTGACAATTCTACCTGGGAACAAAAACCAAATATATCGTCTTACAATATGTGTTTCTTGTTTTGCAGATACTGAGAGCCTGGTCAATGGGAATCACCACTCGAGCCCAGCGCAGTCCCCTCCGGCTCCTGGGGACAAAGTTCAGTCTGAACACAGTAAAATCGTCAGCTCCATCGAGAAGGACCTGCAGGACATTATGGACTCCTTAGTCATGGATGACCCTCAACCCTCCTCCTCCGACTCCAAAAAACTGTCCTCATCCCACTCGCCTCTCTCTCCCATGGTCAACGGAGGAGGGAGGTACTTGTTGTCCCCCCCGACCAGCCCGGGAGCCATGTCTGTCGGTTCCAGTTACGAAAACACATCTCCTCCATTCTCCCCTCTGTCTTCTCCCTCGGCGGCCAGCAGTGGGAGCTTCACCAGCCCCTCCCCGATCGGCGGACCCTCAGACCAGAGCGCCTCCCTGCCACCTGTGCCTGTACGCTCCTCCAGCTACAACTTCACCTCTCAAGCCCCGCCCGTCCCGCAGCCACGGACCATTTTAAACTTCAGCAGCAGCAGCGGCGGTAGCGGAGGGGCGAGTCCGAAAGTCCAGGAGAGCCCAAGATTGCAAAGAAAGCTGCTAACAGAACCACCTCAAAGTCCGAAATCGACCAGGAGAGGGTTGAGTTTAGATGGGAACGACAGCCCAAGACACGCTCCTATTTTATCACCGGAAGACTTGATCAATGGTCGCAACGTTGTGCCAAGTAGCCCCAGACTTATGCCTAAATTTTCTACACCTCCTACACATCCCAGGACCAAGACCACCACAGTGCTTCAAGAAAGACCCGCAAGTCCTTTCAGGGAACAGACTGCTAGCTTGGCCGATCGCTCGCTCACCTCTAGCCCGTCAAGGCAACATTCTCAACCAACGAGAGCCTTCCAGCCGCCGTTAGACCCCATTGTGCACATCATCCAGGGCGGACCTTTGCAGCAGCGCACGTTACAGCCTCCCGAAAGCCCACGCGTAGCTCGGAGGGAGGTGAACGGTGGCAGTAGTTCAGGTTTAAGCATGAGAGATTTGCCTCCGCTTAGCCCGTCTATGGCGAGGAGAGGGGTGCCCGTGCTTCCAGGAGCGCTCCCAGGGACAGTCCCGATACTAAAGACTCCTGATAGTCCTTCATGTTTGAGCAAGTTTGTTCCAGAAAGCCCAAGACTGCGACGCAAAACTGCAACAACACCGGATGAGATTTTAACCAGCAAAGGAATGAGAGCGCGTAGTCCGTCGCCTACTCTGATGATGGAAGGTGGTGGTGGTGGTGGTGGGTCTAGAAAGGCAGGTTTGGGGAGTTCGTTGACCCCGGCCTACAGTCTGGGGTCGTTGCCAGGGTCGTCTCCAGTGGCCAGTCCCAGGGCGCACAGGAAGATGTCGGCGTCGGGAAGGCCTCACCGGGAATGAGGGAGAGAAAGAACAGCATTTCGGAGATCAGTGACAACGAGGACGAGCTGCTGGAGTATCATCGCAGACAGAGAGAGGAGCGACTGAGGGAGCAGGAGATGGAGAGACTGGTGAGTTCACAGTAATTTAAATTGGCAGTTACATGCAGACTCAAAATGTGTTCAAATGGAATTGGCTATGAAGATAAGAGTGATTTTTTGGTAATTTTCGTCCAAACTGATCAAATGAGTAATTTTCTGGTCAAAAAAAATCACAGACTTCTGGTGTTTCTCACTGCAAAGGCAAATGTAATTTCTAGACCAGGCCTATACAACTTAAGGGCCGGTGCCAAACCGGCTCTCTAATTGCATTTTTTTTTGTCATTTCCAGTGAGAAAATGCTGTCTTTTTTAACAAAACCATCCTTTTTGCTCTTGTTCTATTGGCAAATCTTATTTGAAGATTGCAAGACACTAAAATGTGCTCAAATAAAGACTAATCTGACTTAATTTAAGCTTTTATTCACTCATTATCCAGTTTAAGATGGTCACTTCTTACAATGTGTATTTCAGTCCTGATTTAATTCCGCTTTAAACCTGGTTTAGTTCTGGTTTAGATCTGGTTTAACGCTAAGATAGTTCAGATTTGCCTATGTATGGTTTGGACATGTTGTAGAGCAATAAAATAGAATGTAACATTAGTTACTATCACTATAGAAACATATCTAGTTAATTAATATTTGATGCAACCCTCATAACAAAAGTGGCGACGTATTGTGCAACTACCGGCCACAAGCCATGGTCTTTGGTAAAAACTGGCTCTCTGAAAATGAAGCTGAATCGCCCTGTTCTAGACTCTATGTGACATCTCTATTGCCTAGTCCACTCAAAACTGTGTGCTGATCACAAACACCTGCTGTCAAGCCAATCACACTGCTGCTCTCCACTAACAGCCTTTCCTTTCACCTTTTCCTCATACTTTTCCAGCAGAAAGTTTAGTTTAAAATATGTTTGTGTGATAAGTTTGGGGGTTTTATCTTTACTTTAATGATCTTACAATCATTTTTGCCCCAGGACAAAATATATTGTGCAAAATATTTATTTGGGTGAAAATAAGTATCCCATCTACAGTAATAATTGAGCATTTTGATTTTTTTAAACTCAGGAAGCAGGCTAGTTGTTGTTAGCTTTTCTGTGACGGCAAAACAAAACTCTGGCTTCTGCAAGTTGTGACAAAGGCTTCTAAACTCATTATGGTGAATAATTAAGAGGGTTGGAATGCTTTAGGTTAGCCAGGAAAACATGACATTGTTTTAGATACCTTACATCTAAATATTTTTTTTCATTTACGTTTTCGACACGACCAAAAATAGGTACACCTTTAATTTGTATATAAAACAGGACAACACAGTTTGACCTAAAATACTGTAAATGTAATACTGTAAATGATGCGATGACGACAAAATACTCATCAATGGAAACTAAAATGTTTGTGCTACCCCGCTTAAGAATATTTGGGAATAGCTCTTTCACTCCTTAGTCCTTACAACCTTTTTTCAGGTTGTAACTCTAAAATTCAGTTTACGCATATTCATATGACAAAATCTGAAATTTCATATTGCCTTTAAAGGAAAAGAAAAAGAAATCATGAATGATATGGTCCAGCCCTAGTAAACAGCTCAATTAACTGATTATTGATTACTCACTCAAATCTTGTGGTTTGTATGTCATTTAAAGTAAGTCAAACATTTTGGAGAGGATATAGGATCTGACAAAAGAAATATTTATTGTATTTATATATGTTGTTTGTTTAAGAAGGACAGAAACAACAAACACAGATTAACATGTGCTTATCTGACTCTGGTATCACTGTGTTTACAGCCTGGTTTTTTTGCAGCTCAGGTATCACTAAATGCTATGTGGTTATAAAAAAGCAATTAGTAAAGTGAATATTCCCTTTAAGGTAAAACAAATTGCAACTTGAGACTGATTCTTTATCGGTTATTAGCTCAAAGTCAAAACAAAAAGCTTATCACATTACATGCCTTTCAGTCATTGCAAACAAAACATATTTCTTTTGGGTTTCTTTAGCAATATTTAAAAAAAGAAGGTAAGCTAAAATCTAATTTGTGTTGTATCTGGAAAGCATCTTTGAAGAAGGCTTATCTCCACATTTGTTTGCTAAAGTTCATAAATCTTTGAGTGACAGGTCCATATCTGGATTATTGGCTGTCTGCACCGCCGCTGTCATGTCAGTCCCGGGACGTCCGGTCGTCTCTTAGCAACCGCATTGTTTGTTGTCTCCTAAACTGGACGGAGGGAGGAGGGAGCAGCGGTAGTCGTTGTGAACTTGTCTGGCCGTCTGAATCAAACTCCTTTAAAAGCCTTTCTGTGAGTTTGAGGCTGTGAGGAAGGCATTTGTCCGCCCTTCTTGTAATTACAAATAGCGGTGTAAAGAGTGTGGGACAGCTCGGTTGGAGGGGCGCGCTGACATGCCCTCTGTGTCTGTGTGGGATAGGTTGTGTTCAGGGACCTCCTGGAGAGACGGGCTAATAAAACAGAGACACAGTTCCACATGTGTCACAGAGGAATGCTTTTAAGATGCAACTCCACAGCTAAAGTGTCATTCAGGGAGTTAGTTTACGTTGTTACTGACTTCAGCTAAACTTTTTGTGGGTTGTTTGTTATGATTTAGCGGAAGTAGTAAAAATGGCATGTTTATTGTATCCTGGAATGGCAATACAGATGTAGGTTGTGTGTTGTAAGAGTGAGTGGTCAGTGGTCACTATTCTGTTTTAATGACTGTGAGAAACTGTATATATTTTTATTGTTCCTCGAGGACTGCAGGAAGAAACTAGCTATTTAGCTATAATTTGGTGCAAATCATCTTTGGTTTATGAGCTCAATGTCTCTGTACGTTGTCCCTTCAAATGAAAACTAAGCTAAACTTACATACTTAAAGGCTTGTAACAGAAATAGGGTGTGTTCACATGTCATTACAACATTCCTAAATCCTATAATATATGGAGAGCATCTTAAAGTCCATATGACAGATTAAATATTTTTTCTCATTTTGATTTAGTTTGGTGTGATAGTCTTTGTGGTAAATATTTATTATACAGCAGCTAAGTTGCAATTTATGAAGAAATTAACAAATAAAAGGTGGAAATTACTGGAAGTAATGTAAGTTCTAAAACAGAATCTCTCCACATGTGACGTCAAAAACGTCAACCTGCAAAAACAATTTATGCACAACTGACACACTTTTCTAGAGTTTAAACAATCATTTAACACAATGAAAGTGTTATAAGTTCTAATAATTTATCTCATTATCACTCCTGTGTTATTTATGTTGATTTTGGACCAGATTTACAATGTTGTAACAGTTGTAGATTCCCCTACACATGTGTCATATTTACTGGACAAAGACAATACTAAACTTCACCAAAATAACCAAATTTTGTAAAAACAAGCTCAATGTTTAGTAAAATCTCAATCATAATCATCTTTACTATGTTTTACTAAAAATGTAGTCTAACTTGTCACACGCACTTAAATGAAAATAGTCTAAATATTTTTTTGTTGTTGTTGTTAATGGGTCTAGTCACCTTTAGAAATCACCAACTTAAAAAATTTTTTTAAAAGGCTTACAAAAATATTGAGTGCATCACAGTATATTCAATTAAAAGCCCTTCTGCTTAAAGTATTGTTTTAACATAAGATAGCCTTTATTTGTCTCACAATAGAGACATTCTTTTGTGTAGTTTTATAACACTAACAGTTAAAAACACAAGTGGGACTACAAAGACCATGATCCTTTGCTCCATTTCAATGCAGACAACTTGAATACAACCACTGACCTATGAATGCAACACCACTATCAATATACAGCACTATTTTACATACGTTTTTTAAACATGCGATTAGTTATTCATATCAAAGCTTATTATTTATTGCTTCAAAAATGCAAAAGGAACTGACGATGATATTATTGTACCGAGATAATTGGACATGTTTCAACAATTTATCCCAGTACAAAACATTATAAAAGGGTTTGCATATCCAGCCTATCTGACAAGAACCTTTATATTAAATCCCCAAAGCAATCTTGAATAATTTGTATTAATTTAAATGTCTTTCCACAATCATCCAAATCACAAGTTAATCATCACTGACTCTTGATTTCCTTATAAATGAGTGAGAGAGTGTTAATGTTGTAACAGCCTTTGTCCTTTGTATTGACTCAGTGCATTTGTCTTGTTTTGGTTTAAAATACTACATCCTGTACATACAACCACTTCCTGTACAATGCTTTTCAATGAGGTTTTCATTACATCAGTTTAAAACAAATAAATACTCTTTAGATCAGACAGTTGTGGTGAGTGTTACAGAAAACATGTTAAAGACTTTACATATCAGAGGAATATTTCACCAGAGACACTTGTGTGTTTAAAAAGAGACATAATTGTGTCTAAATGCTAACGCTAACAGGAAGTGGTCGTAAGTACAGAAGTTAGCATTTTTGAACGTACGCAAGCCAACTGAAATTCCGTGCACACAGCCCATTGCTGCTCTACCAACGCCCCAGTGGGATTGGCTCCATGACCTACAACCTAACGATGAAAAAAAGATGAATGGGTCTATAACTGAAGTCGGCAGTTTGATTTGTGGAGCACATTGTAGTAAATTAATTTGTTTGCACTGATTTTGTGTGAACATGAAACAGCCTGTAACATCTATACATACTTAAAAACAGAGCCATAAACTTATTTTTTACTTGTAAATCATAAATCCTAATACAAATGTAGTGTTTTTTTGCCTTATTTACTCTTCATATTTCATAAGAATGCATAAGTAAGTCAGTATCTTTTCAGCTTGATTCAATAACAGGCTTTTAACACTTGCGTACGTTGACATTAAATTACCTCAATAGACTGTCAAGTGCTTAAGTCTTTGTTCCAGGTGAAAAATTGAGTCACTTCAACCTTCGGCCCGGGACAAGCGCTGACACACAAAGAGGAAATATTGACTTTATAGGTATGTGCGCAGCTGAACGCCTGCAAGGTCAAGAGCACGGTTACTTTGAATCAAAGAGGAATCCAGGGACAAACATGAGCTTATAAGGGAAATCTCCGAGGAGTGATTTCTGTCAGAGCTGAGGAAGTTGTGACTGCTGTAGGATTTAGAAATAATGTTTAGAAGCAGCTGTAGTTCTAACATGTTTTGAAGTATACATACAGTAAGTAGTTTGTAAATTGGTTTGTCATTTGTAGTCTTTTCTCTTGGATAATTAAGATGCAAGCGTTTAACATTTCTAGTATTAAGATAAATCAAAGAATCTTAGAGCAATCACAGAAAATTTGGAATAACATTTTCCCAAATTGCGGAGCCATAATAACACTTGTCTTTTATAGTATCATCAGGATTAAATCTGAACTATATTTGACCCAAACTAAGGACAAACATGAGACCAAGCGATGACAAAAAGGTTAATGATTTGTCTCTTATTAAAACACTCACTCAGCGGAGGACCTCAAGTACCACTCGAGGCAGCTTGTACCGTCATTTGAGAAAACATTCTTCTTTATGTACAATTTGGAGAGGTTTACACTTAAGTGAAACTATTGTTCCACATATTTGCTCTTTGGATTTGACTCATCCTTCAATGTCACAGGAAAAAAACATACAAACTTGAACTTCCCTCTCCCCTTCCCAGGACTATAGTACAGAAATTAGCTGAAAGGCTAGAATCCGGTACAAGCATCTTTGCCTTTGTGCTTAATGTTATTGTACGTTGTTCTTAATATGGATGGGATGATTCACCTAAGACACAATTCAGTTTTTGATTTTGCAGCCATAATTTTCAATTTTGTTCGACTTTGTTAGTTTCTCTATATTAACTTTTTTTTTTTTACCTAAAGGCACAAAATAAACCATGATAAATTATGTTTAAAACATAGCCACTGTTGTTTGTGAGTCAGAACTTGTATTTTTATAAATATTTGAACAGCAAACAGTCATATTTAGCGTCCATATTTAGAGTCGTTAACCCATTCGTTTGTAACTTAACATAATAAAGCACCTTCAGTCAGGTCTGGCTCAAGTTCACACTTTGTGTCTTCCTACATCGTGGCTATTATTGTATAATACAGAGTGTGTGTAGGTCAGTGGCTGCAGGAGCAAAACAGATCGATTCTGGCCTTTTGATTCGATCGCTGCATACTTCGAGCGATTTTCGAAGTGTTTGATACATTTTCCATACCTGGTATTAAACATGACCTTACAGAAAGGCCCTGACGAGGTCGAGAGTCAAACTTCCTGCCTTCTTGCAGTGATATGAGACATCACCTCCATTCTACCTAACTTACATTGGAAGATTTGTATGCATAATACGATGGATTCTCCCACTTTTTCTCTTGGGAACATTTTTTTTTTTACAAATGAGCAATGAGCAGTCCCAGTAAAATGAGCTTATAAAACAGCCATTATTGAATTCTTAGTGCACCAAATTGGGCATTCAAAGTTACATTTTTAATGGTAAGAGGCTTGTAATACACATACAATTTAGGGTTGATTGATTAATCACAATTTCCCTCATTTATTGATTGATTTAGATTTTCAATTTGATTTGATATAACATTTTCATAAACAAAATAAAAAACGCATTTGGTAGTGATTTCTGGAACTAAAATCAGACCGATGTCTAATCTCTGCCATATATTTGCAGAAAACAATATGTTTTTACTGACAGAGGATTCACTGTGGAGCTCCTGATTCATAAATCTCATCTAAATAATTTACATGTTTGACATGATTGCATTGCTATTTCTCAATATTTTGATTAGTTTTTAGTTCTCATGCAATTTGAAAGAACATTTTATTCAAATATCCAATGTGGAGCTGCTGCAAAAACATGTTTATTTTTACCTGAATCAGCCTTTGTGACTTGCTTATTGCATCTATTCTGATTGCATTTTTGATTAGACTGAGAGGCATCTTTCAGCCAAAATATTTGCTCTGTTTGTATGTGGCTGTATTTTGTGTTTAGACTCAGAGGAGGCCAGAGCTCCGGGGCTTGTAATTAGTCACAGTTGAGTCACTATTATGATACATTTGGCTTGCCCTGGAGCGTCTGAATTTTAATCATTTCACTCACACACACACACACACACACAGCTATACTCCTTCATACAAGTGATTACCGCAAAACAAAGTTGTATACTCTGCAGAAAAATGATTCAAGAAAGACTCTCTGTTGTGGGATCAAATGGGATTAAACAGCTCCAAGGCACAAGGAAACAGCTGCTTTCATGTGCTGTAAAGACTGTGATGCAATCTGCACTGTAAAATATAGGTCAGCGATAGTGTCATTGGGACACACTGTACAATGTCGGATTCACCGGGGTTTTGTCAGAGGGATTGAACTATACCCAGCGCCTTTTATTTATTCACAGACAAGTAAAACGAGAAGATCAAACTTGGCTGTGATTTCTAAATCGTCAGATCAAATTCACTCATCTGAAATAGCACCACAACACTTGATTTGTAGACAATGCTTAAAGTTTTCTGCACACTACAGGAGTAAGGAGTTTGTAAGAGTCACTGCGACTATTTGTCAGAATGCATCATTGTGAGGTTCAGGCAACTACCTTTATGAATGAATCTGCCTTGTGACTACTCTAAAAAAGTAAAATAAAGAGGAAACATTGCTTCGTCATCTGTAAATACATGTAACGCTTTGTGCACGAAGCCAAAGTGCAGGATTCTTTTCACAAGCAGTATACACGTTATCTCCAACACACCTGCTTCTTAAATGATGTGAGAAGCAACTTTACCAGAACCAACCTTACGAAAACTTTTTCATTTCATCCTCACAATGCTTCAGTGAAACAGCTTCCTACTTCTAATGACCCTCTGCTCTCCTGTGATGTTTTAAACCTAGTTTAATCCAATCGCGTTTCATCAATGTTGTTGTTTCGCTTTTATAACCGCGCACATGAAAGAAAACGCTATGTAAGTCTTCTTGTGACACGATGCGACAAATTGTTGTAAATGTCCTTATGTCTGTGGAATCTTCTTTTTTTGACGCATCCAAAAATTGCAAAAGATCGTAAACTCCTCTGGTCAGCTTTTCTTTGGTCCTCCTTTTGACTAATTCATAAATAGTAAACTTATAATACAACCATTGACCTTGTCTTGTAAGTTCGTCTAGATCAGCGCCTTCCAATGACTTCATAGTTACAGACGTTGAAAATTGAATTGTGAAATTTTTCAGCAAACAATCTTCATTTTGATTTCTGTAAGATCTCAACAAACAATTGAAACCAGGAAGTATGTGAGTGCTAACGGGGTCTGATGATAGTAAAGTTGGGTGCTCATCAAGGATCCGTAGAGACAATGCAGAACCATGCAGGCCTTGTTTGCCCTGACGAAGACCCATAAGGGATTGAAATGTGTCGGTATGTCCCTGCTATTAAAGGAATTTTTTATACATCTCAGCGCTTTGGTTCTCTTTTTTGCTGTTAAATCTTTTGCTTGTTTTCATCCAATTCTCCTGCAAATATGACGTATAGATGTAAGTCCACAACTGTTACCCAGCAACCGCATTGCAAATATGGGCGAAATTCTACATAAATTAAATAGACGTTGCAGTTTGACAAATAATACCTTTCATTTTGACAGTTTGTGTAAATCGACTTTGCATTTACTTTGTGTCTAAATGTCCATATTCTACATTTAAATTCAGCTTTTGTGTTACTAACTTCCATGATTTTTTCTCAGTCCATCACATTAGAATAAACAATCCCTGCGGTGGACAGCCTAATTAAACCTCTTTTACTTAATCTCTCTAATGTTGCTCTGGACCGTGTTTTTGGAGATAAGCCATGTCTAACGAGTGTCCTGCAGTGACTCCTCAGGTCCATCTGTTCGGACATATACACACATGCCCCGTCCCTCTGTCCCCGGCGGAAACCCATTTGGCCCTGTCCCGAGTGTGAGCAGAGGAGCAGCAGACACCTCATGTTACTGCTGTGACGCTCCCATTACAGTCTAGCTTTACTTCCTGCAGGGACATGTGACCCGTGACCCCGATGGCCCGACCACAAGAGAATCAGTCTGAGTTTGTAACAATGATTTAGCAGATAATTAAAATTAAGACCAAAGTTAGCAAATTAGCTGTTAGCTTCATATTTTATCATGTGAATTTAGCCAGTGGTGTTTGCAACTTTTTGACTTGGGACACTTTTCCCCTAGAATTACCGCATTTTAGCATGTTTTTCTCATAGAGCAACTCAAATATGATGAAAAGAATGATCATGATTATTTTAAAGGAGACCTATAGTGATTTTTTTCTATATTTAGGAAAAAACTATGCCATAAGTAGATCAATAATTCACATTTTGTTCATTGCAAAACATAAAAATGATCTAAAACGGTTTAGAAATAGAAATAGGTCTTTGATAAGCCTCGCCTCACCTCTTTTAATCAGCCACAGATTTAAATATTACTGTTTTGGAGGGTGGTGTTGCAATGTGAAGAAATATTTTGTGTAAAGCAGTCAAAAAGAGATCAGCCTCATCCTAGAAAAGCACCCGATTGATCCTGGAAGCGCTTGGCTGTCCAAGTGAATAAATGATTTTTATTTTCTTGCATTCAGAGTGCCTCAGATCACTTTTTGACTGCTTTAGACAAAATATTTATTCACATTTCCAGTCAGTTTATCTATTTCCATTCATGTTTTAGTCCTGCTTCATCACCATTTGCAACTATCATAGGATTTGTTCTTATTTTAGACAGGCTTGTATCTTATTTTAGAATTCTATGAGCTCTAATTTGGGCCTGATTTAGACCTGGTGGTACTTGGAAAGGCACATATTATCTTTAAAATAGATTGAAATAGATTAAATAGATTGCTGAACATGTATTATCCACTTATTAAAACACTCTAGGAGCTTGTTTTCCAACTCAAGGAAATACATACTGTATATGAGTGCTTATGAACAAAGTAATAATTTACCCAGTTTTTGTAATCGATTAGAGCAATACTCATAATCGCACAGCCTTATTCTCATCTTCTGCTGTCTTAGGAAACATTTTGAGTTGTTACGTATGACAGGCCACAGCGCTGCTTTGTCATGTTACAGTCAGATCGGATGTTGGAAATGTGGACGTGTGTGACGTTGGGAGAAATATTTGCTGCGTGGTTAGCATCTCTGCTACTGTCCAGATGGATTAGGAGACCAAATATACCCTCTCAAACTCAACACTGTGCATGTCCCCTGGCCTCATGTGGAGCACCAAATATATCCACCAAACCTGCACCAGGACCAACAGTCTGCTGGCTCTCAATAGTTTATGCAGGAATGTATTTGCATTTGGAAACTTAAAAACGTCATGCTAGATTATGATGCTTATGTTGCGTTTCAGGCAACTGGGAAATCGGATATTTCAAAACTTTGTCAAACTTTGTCCTAACCTTATCCATTACCCAAACCTTTTTCCTAAGCTTCCCCCTTCTCCTTAACTTAATCACTGTCGCTCCGGGCCGGACTATCAGCGTTTATCATATTGTATCCTCATGGAGTACAACCAGAGTACAACTAGAGTACAACTGCGTCACAGGAATCACCTTCACTGTCGCGTTCATGGTAGGACCTGGGTCAGGAACTTTGGACATAAAAACAGAAAACCTTTCTCGTAAAAACAGAAACTTTATACATGAAAACAGAAACTTCTCACGTTAAAACAGAAACTTTTCTCGATAAAACAGATTATTTTTATTCAAATGAATGCAAAACATCGCCGTACAATACCACGGTGCCAACTTAATTTTTTTTTTCTTATGATAGAATTTTACTTTTTAATTATTTTTATATATATAACTTATGTTTTTGTTTTTAATATTATCAAAATAATAGTATTTTAATGTACGGATTGTTTAATATTAACTTGATTCATGAACCTTTACATTAAGACTGGGCTTTGTTCTATTATCAGACACATTTGCTGTTTATGTAGTATACTGTATAGGCTATATATATACAGTATTTGATAGTTTCATCATTTCCATCTCCAATGAGATTTTCCCGTTTGAAGAGTCTGCCTTGACTTGTGATAAACTAAATTAAATGATAATGACTAAAAGTACAATTAGTGACAGTTTGGAGGTAAAGACATGACGTTTGTTGTCAGATTATTTACTGCGAGTGTTGTCACGGGTGAATTAAAACTAAACACAAATATGTTTTTAAGGACTTAACCAGACATTTCTCCGCAATCATAAAGACTAGAAAAAATAATTCACAGACTGGCAGAGAGCTAACACTTTGCTGTGTAAGTGTGGAAAAGAGCAGCTCTCTGGGCAAAATCCTCTTTCTGCTGCGCTGGCTGAAAGAGGAAGTTTTCTATGACGGAGCTGCACCGCTGAAGTTTAAAGAAATATCAATACTTGTTCAAATGAGTATCAAGTATTGATACCAGTTTTAGTATCGGGGAATAAATTTTTTTTGACAACCCTAGTTTAGACCTGGTTTATTCCTGTTATAGGTAGAAGGTTTTCCACAATAGTTATTCTACTGATACTAATTTGTATTTATTTGTTTATATACAGTATTTTTCAAAAGTCAAAAGTTTTAATAAAGTGCGAGTAATTGTTGACGGTCCCTAACCAACGTGCCGAGCGGCACGTACGGACAAGCTCCCCACACAAAGTGCACGCAGCCGGGCCACATTCAGGGCAAGTTCCCGCTGTAGTTGTGGAGCCGAATATCCAACGTACAACGTGAAACGTAAAAAGCATGTTTTTTACGTGTGAATTCATTCAAAACGACAAATTTTGGCCCTTTGTCCAGTGACCTGTTATGAGTTGGCGTGGCTACGGTGATCCAAAAAGTGTAGAAGGGACCGCACTCTCCTGGCTTTATCTCTCTGCTTTGTCATGGGGAGAGCTGCATTCACACGATTCATTCAATCTCACATCTGATTCTGACATGATAGGCTCATGATTGGAACATCACACATCAGTCCAGTGTTCTATTGGTCTAATGTTAAACCAATGTAGATTTTAAATGCTAATTACTTAAAATAGTGTTTGCTAAATCATATCTTGCCACTACAGAGTGATAGATAAATTTACTGGCACTGATCCAACAGTTTATTGGGTTGTTCCACTGCTGTTTTGTTCACGTTTCATTTTGTTTTGACTAATATACTCCTAGGAAGTTCTGCAAACTTGTCGACAAACATGGTGGATTTACCATTATTTCCATGGTAACTGTTGTCGCTTTCTGAGCTCTATTGGAGGCAAATGTTTACAGGCCTGTGCTCATGTCAGCAGTGGGAGTGATTAAAGCTGAAATTACTATGATTTTGTTGTGGAATTCACAAAAGTATTCAGAGTTTTAGATTCTGCACGAGAAGCCCTGGGAATAGTTTGGATCTTCGGCGTAAATACTGTATTTATCCCTGCAATAATCCAGTCCTGATCTGACTGTTTAAATCCTTGCTGTGTGTCTCCTTTGGGAACAACAAACCCAGTCTGAGTCACATCTTGTCCCTCTGCGTCGCCTCTGGAGGGTTTTGGCTCTAGTTTAAAAGACATTGCTTTTGTCTGTCAAACACGCACTGACCTCACTGACAGAAGACTTTTTCAGACTCTGTGATCATAAAATCTCTTTGACCACAAAAACAGCCTGTATTGGATGTCTGTTCGCTCACATTCCACCAGAGGGCGTTGTTTAACTGTTAAAAGTTCACCACTGAAGCCTGTGACTCCTGTCAGATCACTCAGACTGTTTTTATTCTACTGCTTTCTTTTACTCTGAATAATACTGTGTTGTAGACGTTTTCTTTATTGAACACCACTGGAAGCTGAATTCAGTATTTGCAATATTTACAATCTTTATTTTTCAGCTTTTTGGAAGTGAGAGAGGGAAAAAGAAACATTTGTTGATTAGATTTCAAAGCACAGTGTGAATACAAATTGCAGTGGAGTGATAGTGGTAGAAAAACATCAGCTAGAACTTTATTTAAAGGTCCAAAACCAACAATATTTGCCTAAACCTAATAGTAGCAAAAATATCTCTACATATTAAGGCGTTTTTTGGCTTGCTGATTCATTCTCTATCTCTTTTACATAGAAGAATAACAAACATAAGCATTTTTTTTCCCAAATACAGTCAATTCCAATCTAAAGAAGCTTGTCTCAGAAGCTAAACTTTTCCCAGATCTTTTTATTTAGCATAGTTTTATTTCCTTTTTTGATTCTATTATAACAGCACACTTTGAATAATGTATTTTTGTACATCCCCTCGCACTGTCCTGCCTAGACTGAACCCATTAGCCTATTTAAAATAGAGCAGCCAGCTCGTGCATATAAAGTTATGCTTATAAAGTCAGCCTCTGCTTTTCTTAGTCAACAGCCTCCCATTTCCTCCACGTGTTTTGGCCCAGTGTCTCCGCCCCCTTTTCTCACAAGACCTGACCACAGTCCAGAGCCGTACCCGTCCCACAGAAGTCCCACAGAGGTCCCACAGAGGTCCCAGAGCAGAGCAGAGACAGGACCATGGAGCAGTTCTTTGTGCAGAGTGACATACCTGTGCTGAGGCGAGGTCACACCATGCTCTATGTGCTCTCTATGGCCCGAAACAAGCCGCTGTACCTCCACAACTTGGCAGATCTCCTCAAGGTAACCCAAGGCGCTGCGGCGGGGCTAGTATTAACAAAACTCTGCCAGTACTATTGAAATAGACCCTGTGTTTTTTGTGGATAATGTGTCGAGTGTTTGGAGACGGGCCTTGTGCTCCATGTGATGTTGTGGTTAGAGGCTCTGCAGCAGCAAAACTGTATCATAGTGTTTATCATTGAACAGTGGTGTTTGTTGCTTCAGCTAATATGCAATTACAGGTAAAAGTAACGCAAAAGTAACACATACTGTAATCTACTTAAAGGCACACTGTGTTACTTTTACAACCAAGAAATAGACCTTTTTTTTACTTAAAGATGGGGTAGCTGATTTTCACACTGCAAACACAATTTAGGATTTAAATCTGACAGCTTCCACTCCTAAATCCTTAGACTTGTGGTTAATAATGACACATTTTCATTTTTGGTTGCAATTATGGCTTAAAAAACACTTCTTACAAACAACAAAGTGAAACTGGGGATGACCACCCAAGCACAGCCAATCAGAGTGTAGCATTCAGCTCCTCATTAGAAGAAAATGTCTTAATTATTCAGTTCAGACAGTTCACAGTGGTTTAATTTTTTCACAAAGTGCTGCATTTATCTTATATTTTTTTTGTGGAAAACACAAAGTTTACCAATTTACAACTAAAAAAGTTAGTTACCCCAACTTTGAATATTTTTGTTGGTCTAAAAAACATCATAAAAATGTGTATTTGCTGAGTTTTTTGTCCTAGAGAAGCCTCTTGTTGCTTTTTTTTCCTTGGAAATCTTGCTCCTTTGCTGTAATATTTCACAGTATGACATAAAACCGATGTATATGGATGAAGAATGCCCCTAAGTAATGTTTTAGTTTTCTCTTTCAATGGGATCATCACTGCCAGGTCAATTAAACATATACTTTAAGTGTAAAATTTCACACAGACTTTAAGATTTTGTTCAATTGTTAAATGTAGTGTTCTTTGTAAAAAAAATATTTGCTGATTAATGCTCAAAGAAAGTGACTGATTAATTAAAAATGTTGATTAAAGCTGGTCTCAAACACAGAAAAGTGCATCAAGGGCTTTCAAATGTAGTGAAGTAAGAGTAGAAAGTATTCTCTGCTTAACTTAAGGAAAGTACAATTACCTACAAATGTTACAGTACTTTTACATGTGTACTTAGGTATTTTCCACTTCTAGGATTGAGTAACGTGTGGTATTGAAGTAAACACAGATGACATAAATGCACCACAGTAATCTGGCGTAGAGAGATTAATTTCACAACTATTCAAACCCTGGGTGTGTTGAAATCTAAAAAGTGGTGGCTAATTATTTACTTTAGTTATTATAGTGGCAGAGAGTATTAATCTGGACCGTTTAGTCTCGTAAGTACAACACACACAGTGATAGTCACACATTAAGTTACAGTTTCTTTCACTTTGTATCAAGATAATGAATGAGGTGACGTCACTTTTACTTCTAAAATATGAAACCTTATAAATACAAAACAGTGTGACAGACGTGAATCCGAAGGTCAGTGTGAGTCCTACGAAGGAATTTATCTGATTAAAGTGGAAATTTAATAAAAGTTCCCCGATGTGTCACAGCATGGATCTTACAGATTAGCTTCCCTTGCTACGTGTTGATTTATTTGCTGCTTAGCTCAGTGTGGTATTAGTGCAATAATAAGGATGCATCAGTCTAGCCTTTTCAGTTAAATCATTATTGACAATTAGGTTTTAAATAACAAACATACAAAATATCAGCCGACATGACTGTGGGGATTGGAACTGGCTTTAATTTTGCTTAAAACACAGTGAGAAATGTGTCAAATTGTTTAATGGACCTGGTATTTATCATATTTCTCAAATATAGGTCAACATCAGTCAGTAAACTGTTTTATTAGTTCTTCTCAAAGACCAACCAAGAGAAGTTATTGATAGGGCTGCACAATTTATTGACATTGAATCAAACTTATATACATCCAGACTGCAAATTTGAAGTCACATTATTTCCTTAACAAACAACAAAAACATGTGACTTTCTGCATAAAAAATGTTAATCCTGTAGATTAAATGTGTCTTAAAATAGCTTATATCTAACAATTTGTTGGGTCATCATCATCATTAGGGATGGAAAAGAGTTCAAAAGTGTACAGCGATCAAATCGAAAGGTCAGAATTGATGATTTTTTGCTCAGGCAACCACTTCACACACACTATATTTGTATAATACAAATAATAATACAATGTTTGATCAAACAAAGTGTGAACCTGATGTGCATTATTATGTTGTGTTTTACAACTGATGGAGGACCTCTAACAATTGGCAAAAAATATGTTTACTGTTCAAATGGTGTTAAAATAGTTCTGAGCACTAACAACAGTGGCTTTGCTTTATATGTAATTTATGGTTTATTTTGTGTTTTAAGCTAGAAAAATCGAACAGAATCAAAAATTGTGGCTGCAAAATAAAAACTGAATTGAATCGTGTCTATCCTATCCTTGTCCTATCCCTACTCATCATATTTAATTTCTACTAAACACAATCAAAATGTGAACTCTTGAGACAAATTCTATCATGAAAACATCTCATATCAAATCACAATAAAAATTTAAATACTGATCAGAAAAATTACAATATATGTTTTTTTTTAACAAATTACGCAGCCAGGATTGTTATGACACCAATACTCAGTCCACCTAATATATACAGTATATTTAGACATCTATATGGGGTAGAAGCAAAAATGAAATGGTGCTGTTGCTTAGCTGAAGATTTTATTTAACCTTTTATAGTATTTTTTTTTCTTTTGTTTTCATTCTTTGGTCAACAACACACCTGTTTCAAAGTACAACCCTCTTTTAATAACAGCCAACCACAGATTTGTTCATGTTTTTGTAGTTTCAACTTAAAAACTAGTGCAAACTCCAATAGCCGATGCATATTTTCACAGCCGCAGTTGTTGACTTGTTCTTTTGGGAGTACAGTGACTCTTAATCCAACATTTCTGCGCCTGACAAAGTGTTTAACTTTACAAAGCTGATGCAATTAGCTTCACATGTTGCACCCTGCTTGGCTTTATCTCCGTCCCAATAAGAACAATCAGCGCTAATCCTGCCATTATTCCTCACAGTGTTTTGTCAATGACGACGTATGCCGCATTATCCCATCTTTAATCTGCGTGCGCGCCCTTTGAAGTGCGCGTCTATGGGCTCGACAACATCACTGCGTCTTCATCGGTTTTCCCTTTAGGCCTCGAGTGGAGAGATGCTAAAATGTCAGTGCCTTCCTGTGCCAAGCTGTGCCAGTCACATCAGAAGAAGACCACCGGCTTTATTTTCTTATTATCAAGAGAGATATAGGAACCAGCCTCTTCTCTTTTCCTGTTTTTGATGCGTGCATGTTCACCAGGGGAAAGACAAGAAAGTGTAATGTCTTCTTGTGAGCGTGTTGTTGCTCCCGTGAGATTTGAAGTTGAACCCGCAGAGGAACCTAGTCTGATCTAGGTTTGTTTTGCAGACGTTAAAAAAAACCCTCTAGCTATATATAAAGAATAAGCCTTTGTTGAACTTGGCTGATTTACTCACATAACAGAATTTTGTGTTTATGCCTGTGACGTAGTAGTAGATGAAGCCAGAGAGGAGAGCGCTGGTAAAATGAAGCGCTGATCAAAGGTGCAGGGGCAGGGAAATGCCCCGGGCGTAAAGGGAAAGAGGGAGTAGTGCGAGGAGTGTGTGGCAAGAGAGAAAACAGGAGATAGAGCGTCCCACGAGACAGAGCGAGACGTGAGGAAGACATGCTTACTACTGCGAGAAACCAACACGAATTATAAATGAGTGTGTTTAGTGGTGTGCGCTGACAGGAAGTGAGTGGGTCATCAGAATTGTGTTTGTCGTTGTGCACTATTTTCTGTCCACCTGCTTGTCTCAGTGGGGAGGTTGTTAGCTTATCCTTAACCGTAACTTATCCACGTTATTTTATTTATTTTTGTATTTTGTTGAGCACTCTGAGGACTTCACAGGATTGTTGATTTAGCAAACAAAAATGTTAGGAATTCAAACTATGAAGCAGTTGTTGGTCAGTACCATTGGTCACTAATGCAGAAGCAGATTGTCTAACAGCAATTGTCCCAGCATCCTCTTTCCTTAGACCCTCCTAAGCCAAAAAAAAACCTCTAAAAACAAAGAACCACAGATGTAACACACATCCGTTTGTAGAGAGAGTTGAAGTTTGTAGAACCAGAGTCCATTGGCCAATATGAACATCTTAGACCTAATTGTGATTTTCTGTATAATTAGGAAGAAACTATGGCATATGCTGAGCAATAATTCACATTTTGTTCATTGTAAAACACAAAAATGATCTGAAACAACTTATATGTTTTTAGAATTATAGTCCACTGACTTCCTGATCAAAAAGGCAGAACCGATAAGCTCCGCCTCTTTATTGCAAAGCTCATCTTTAATAATCCACAGATTTTTAAATCTGAATCTGATTTTTTGGATAACTACAGGTAAATACAAACAAGTGGGTGGAGATAGGTGGTAGGTGAAGACAGGGATTTTCTGACCACTGGAGCATCAGCTGCAGGACAATACAAGATTACTTGAACATGTAGAAATCAAAATACAACTTTGGTTAAAGTCACAAAAGTAGATTTTACATAATAAGCCCCTTTAATGGAAACAAGTCAGGAGGTTTTATTTTTTATTTCAAATAGGGATTTAAAAAATGGCCTTTTGTGTAGTGATGCAATTGTTATATTTAAACTACATTCAGTTCAAGTAAGAACACTTGATGTGTTTTCTTCAGATTATTTTGTCAAGGTTAGCCTTTTTTTCCAAGTGTATAATATAAGAATGTGTCCTCAGACTTGCATTTATTAACTGTAGATGTACAATTTTATTTTAGTACGCCTATTATGAACATCGAACAGGTCTGACAAAATCTAAAGATATTCACGCCTTTTTTAAAATCAATCTATGTAATTTAGAAGTGATTCTGCCTAGTGGTATTATAATACACCCATTTAATCCAAAACTCTACTGTCAATAACTCAGTCACATGACATATAAGAATGTGAAAAATGTATAATAATAAAACCAAATAAAAATGTCTCCATATTTGTGAGAACTCAGTGTTTACAGCCTGCAGTGGTGCAGTTTTCATCAGACCAGACGTTGTGGTGCAGAGATGAAGTTTGTGTGTGGGAGGATGATGTCTTCATGGAGCGTGGGAACTGTGCATTCTTTTCAAAATCTGCAGTTTTATCTCAGAGCATCTTCATGTCATAGTGATAAAATATGTCTCTGAGACTGAATGTCGACCTTGCAGTTTGACGAGATACAGTTTAGGCTGTGTAAAAAAAAAACGTATTTGTCCAGACGTTTCGACGATCATTTGACAGTCATTTTCAACCGGATTGAAAATTTTGAAGCTTCTCTACTACGACTAAGTGATATTGACAAAAATAGACATTCCGATAATTTTATGGAATTTCTCGATTACGATATTCAGACGATATTATGTCAATCCAACAGGGAAATGTTCCAACATGTGTGTCAATTACAAGGATAAGCCCCCTTTCACCAAATATCTGAGCCTAAGTGCACTCGCAAGACCACAGGCTCAGAGATTTTCATTTTAAATAGCTATTTGTATAAAAAATGCAGCAAAACTAGATTTTCATGTCTCAAAAAAAAGGTCAAAAAAATCAATTTGAAAATCGAGAGAGATCTATATGAGGAAGAAAATCGTGATTATATTTTTTCCCACATTGCCCAGCTCTACTTCAAAACAACAATCACGATATTATCTAAAATTCAATAAAACTTTCCACCTCTACTCTCTACTCTAGACATAGTATATGAATGCTTGATTAGCCTATTTCTGTTATATTCATTTAAAAACCAGATAAACTAATTAAAATGTCACTTGTTGATCATGATAACTGTACAGAATTTTGTGATCAGCTGGTTTAAGAAAACTCCAGCGTTGCTTCCAATATGATACTGACAACAAGAAGAAAAAGTACCTCTATAATGTCAGATTTTGTGGATTTCTTCCCAAGACTGACCCTCCTTTTGGGCGGGATGGGCGTTGGATGTTGTGACAGTGACATGAAGGGGGTGTCAGTAGCTTTAAAAAGTCTCTGTTTGTCCAACTGTTTTGTTCCAAGTCTTTTTGTGCTTCTACAGAAAACCAACATGCGAGTGAGTAAGCTGCTATTTGTAAATCAACTTAAATTAGGTCAAATTAAATGTCTAGATTAGCATTTTGGGTCACTGTTTTTGGCACACTTTTGTAGATTAGCCCACTGACCTGCTAATCTGTCACTTCAACCTAGTAACCTTAAACAAAATAGCGTCTAGTAAATCCATATTTTACTGGTTTGGAAGCACGATTTTAGCTCACTTGGCATTTGTCACTACTTGGCTGTCGATTTGATAGTGCATGCTGTCGATTTACGTTGTCTCCAAACAAATTTAGCTATAAAATGTTTCTTTGATCCAGTCACTTATTCATCTTTTAGGTTGCCCTGTCGCCTCGGGCTGCCTGGCAATCACAGCAGACAATGACACTTGTAGCTTTTAATCTTCTTTTTCGACAAAAATGGAGGCGCTGAACAGATGTGGTGGTGGGAGGACAGCTGAGTAGTTAGTAGCTGCCAAAAAAGTTCGACTCTATTTAGAAATCAGCCTAAAGGGGTCTATTACTTCCACCTACACAGTTGAAAGCCACTGCTCCTAGATTACAGGCTAAAGCTAATGGTGGCGCGCTAGCTGCTAATCAGGCAGATGCTCCTTCAGTGGGAAAGGCTGCTAACTGTAGGCTGTGTGTTTGTGGGTGGGAGTTTTCAGCTTCTCTGGTGTTCCTTCTCGACAAGAGCTGGATTTACATGTAATTCAGACGTAAGAGGATCAAGAGGGAACAATGCTTTCATGGTCACAAAGCTTAGTTTACTGTTTACAATACACAGCATTGTCTTATCAGAAGCTTCTCTATTTCCAGTGGAATTTACACAAAATATAAACCTGCTCTTTTATCCCTGTGTTTTTTAATCTGAATGACTCAATGTACAGCACAGAGTGAAACAGAACTCTGCAGCGATGTGCTTTATACAAATGCACTGGGACAAAAATGTTAAGAACGTGTCATGGGAAAGTGGCAGATTGTAAGTAGCTAATAATGCCCTCAGCGTGTCGTGTGGAGCCTTCGAGGGTTCTGCTGCAGACACAGCTGACCAGCGCAGGTCAAAGGTCAGAGCAGTGGGGTCTGCAGAGGGTTCTGGCCCCTCACAGTGACAGCTGGACAACCAGACTCAGACGTTTGGGCAGTCACAGCCTGTGCCCTGTTTGAGAGACTGAGGCCTGTGTTGTTTCAGCGGGTCCTGGCAGACTTCACGTCTGCTCCGGATCACATCACAACTGAGACTGGCACTGAAGCTCTGTGGGTCACTGTCGGCTCAGGCTTTGAACCTGTGGCCTAGTTTCTCACTTCTGATGTGTTTGTGTTATGAGAGGTTTATCTTCATCCCTGTGTGACTTTTATCTGATGCTCTGCGTTTGTTTGTGTGTCAACAGGAAAGGCAGAGATTAGAGACCATCCTAAACCTGTGTGCAGAGTACAACAAAGGAGATGGCCCGGACCCTCTCTGCTCCAGCAGGACTGGCTTTCCTGGAGGACTGTCAGACGGGACGTGTGGGAGACCTGCAGTGGACATTTTGGGTGGAACACCGTCCTCGTCCACTCTGCGTCTGGCTCAGACTCAGAGACAGAGAGAGAGTGATGAGGAAAACCTGAAGGAGGAGTGCAGCAGCACCGAGAGCACCCATCAGGAGGTGAGGACATCCCCCGGCCCCAGCACAGGCTCTGCTCTGCACAATGGAGACAGACAGGTCAGAGGTCACGCTCTGGAGCTCTGCATGTGTCTGCAGCATGGGAACGCTCTGCTTGGCTCTGTCTCCAAACATTCAAATATTTAAACGTTTTCAATGGTTCACTGATGCTTACTTACACATTTTACTTCTCTGATAAAACATTTATATCAACAACTGCGATGAGTGTGGGCTGTAATTAAAACGACATATACAAACAAAATCACTGCGACTGCAAAAAAGTACACATTAGCATGTTATTTAATGATGCATGTCTCTTCAACCTTCATTTTGTAGAAGTTTATGAATTCATCACATGGTAATTGTTTAATTCAAACTGCTTTATTAAAAACCTTCATATGGCTGCTGTCACCTTCTTGTCTGACATTTCTTTGATGCTGCAGCATGAAGACTCGACCAGCTCTAGTCGTCTGGAGCTTGGGTACCTGGAGGAGGAGCGAGTGCGTGTCCTGGCCCGGATAGATGAACTCAAAACACGACTGACTGAACTGGAGCAGCAGCTGCAAGAGTCTAAACAAGAGGTGAGCTGGTGCACAAATGGATTGAATAATTATAAAGGGTTCAAGATAGAATAGTAAAAATCTCAACTGTCGCTAAATGGTCATATTATATTAAATGCCCCTGTGTCACCATGGTGTCTGTGTCCTGTAATTAAAGCTCCTGAAAATGTATATATTACGATACTTTCAATCCAAATCATTCCATTCCTTTCTGTATTGGTTAATTCTACAGGCGGAAATGGAGCGCGCCTTGCTGCAGGGCGAGAGACAGGCTGAACTCGACCAAATTGAGTCCGAAACCGACATCATCACACAGCTCCAAAACAAGCTGGATGAACTGGAGAGCGCCATTCAGAGGGAGAAAACCAAGGTATAGACGTCACGCCAGGGAAGAGTTTTGGGGATATCACATTTGTTACCTTCAAGTCTGAATCTACAAAGGCTTCGTTCATGCATTATTCTACACAGAGCCTCACTGCCTGACTTCTAAAAGCCTCCTTTGATCTCTTACCTTTTTCCTGGTTGGTTATTGGTGTAGTCAGGAGTTGGGCCTAAAATCACAGGATTAAACTTACCATTCTCTTTGTGGGTGCTTTATCTGGAATGACTTCACTTCTCAAGTCCTTTTTAACCAGCATCTATTAACCCCCGATGTCCACTGCTTCTGCGGTTCTCACAGTTATCTTTGCTTGCTCTTTTGTTCAACTTTAACCTGCATGCTTATAGAGAGAAAAAATGCTCTATTTTTCTATAGAGGAGGTGGAATCGGATCTATAATTTAGCTCAAATGTAGAAACTTTCTCAGCATGTTCCTGTAATTTCGCTCTTTCCTAATTTATTCAGCACATACTTATCAGAAAACTTAAATTGTGCCTTTGTTGAATATTTCTCATTGAAATATTGTATGAAACTACATTTGATTCATTTGTTGAAGCAGTAATTTGTGTGCTTAGTGTTGTCACTCTTGATTGTACTGGCACATAGATTTGAATATGTTTTCAGACCAAAAAACCATGCAACCCCGGCAACAGCACAATACAATACATGTCTGCAAAAATTTTAAATGGGAAGACAATTAAAATGGGGGTAAAATGCATTTCTTTTAGTAGTTTATTGCTTTATATGACCAAGATTCTGCGACCTCCAAAATTTGCTTCGTGTAGTATTTTTGCTTTAAGTTTTTGTCTATAACCGATACAAACCGATACCAGTGTAGGGAAAGGAAAATGGCTTTTTTCTTCGTGAAACTCAGTTAACTCATAAAAAGTGGTCATACAGTGTTATAGAATTGTTATATTCATTTGTTGACACTCATTTGAAGAAGTATCAAGCAGAATTTTGAAATATTTGAGGTCCATTTTTTTTTAAACTAAGTATATTGTCTATTTCAATATTTCCATTTGCAACTAACAGTTCTCCTCTAAAAAAGCCAGAAGACCTCTAAGTTCATATTAATTTAGCAAGTTCTTTTTTCAAAGGCTGCATACAAAAAGATTCACTTTCGTCAGTAACATAGATCTTTATTTAACAGCAATACATTTTGTTGGTCTTGTTTCTGTCCAATGAAAAACATAGTGTACTTTTGAAAATGTTACGATTTGCTGCATTAATTATTGGAAGAAATTAGCCTGCAACAATTACCCAGGGCCAAATCTCACACACCTCAATGCTGCGTACAGCCATGATTACAAACAACAAAAACAAGACACATTTTGATATCTTCTGACGTGTTTTAGAATATTCCTTAATTTATATATAAAAAACACAATGTTCAGTAAAGAAAAAGAACACAGTTGCATTTAGTGTTGAAAATGTCATTATATATATATATATATATATATCTATAAAAACTTGACTTAAGAATTTCATCTTAATAATTATTGTAATCTAGAAGTTGATACTGAGAATCAAGTCAAAATTGAGACCAGAATGAATTTTCAAGCATAACACGGAGCTCAGGGTCAAATCAGCAAATAGTCTTATTACAAGGAGAAATGCACCGATCCGATACTAGGATCAGATATCGATTCAGTCGATATTGTGATTGTGCCTTTAACTGGATATAGTGAGACTTATTTACTGGTTGATATTGATCCAGAATGCCTCATAATGTTAGACATTTTATTTAGATTAAGCTGTTACGTTGTCACTTGCACTATTAAGAATAGTTGCATAACACTATGTGGCCAAATGTATTATGTTTTGATAAGGAAAAAAAAGTTATTTTCAGTTATTTTACATTAGTATTGGTTGATATCAGGTATCGGCAGATGCTTAAGCCAAAGTATCGGAATTATCGGAACTGAAAAGTCTGGATCGATGCATCTCTAAATATGACCAGTTAAAGGCTGAACCGATATCTGGGACTGAATTTCATGGACTGACCCTGATATTCAATTCCAGTATCGTATCGGTGCATCACTAGAATTACTTCGCATCCTTGTCATTTGAGGCCAACACCTTTCTACTTTTTGTAGTTTTGCTGTTATTTTGTTTAATTAATCTAGAACTAGGTCAACACTCAGGAGATGTGATGCTTCTGTCTGTTTAGATTGTGTCCTCACTTGCTTCTTGTGCCTCTCTGGATTGTTCCCCAAATTAATTAATGCTGTGGGACCTGTAATTGGGACTATTACTCGCCAGCCCAACAGAGGTTAAACACATGCTATAAATAATTAACTTGCAGAGAGGATATTTATAATTTGTGACCCGTTTTAGTGCTATGAAAGTGTGACATTGCTAACCGCTGCAGCCTGGTGTCAGCATGGCGTGTACTGAGCCGTGTTTTTTCTCTCTCTTTCCCCTCCCGGTCCATCCATGGTGTGTGCGTGCGTGCGTTGTGGTGTTTTCTAGGAGAGGGCTAAGGTTGAGGCTGAACGGCAGGCCCTGCAGAGCCTCCAGGAGGGCTACGCGGAGCTCAAGAACCAGCTTCATAACTGCCCCGAGTCCCTGCGAGAACAGTTGCAGGAACAGCTCAAAAGGGTGGGTTTGTCAAGTCGAGCAGAAGCACAAAGCCCTGAAGAAATGACCTATAGCCTGATACAACCACTCCATACTTCACACTGACAGACTTACACAAGCAAAGGCTGATAATAAGATGAGTAAATATGTGAATATGAGAATACAAATACTAGTATACACTTGATCTGGATTAGGGCTGCACAATTTATTCCAGATGAAGCAGAATCTCAATTTATTGGGGCGTTTTGTAAGATTTTTGGAGGATGTGCATGCAATCATATATTCTCCATAGAGCTGATTTTGCTTTACATGTTAAGAGTAAGGCCTTAAACATATATAACCATGGAGACAAGCATGTGCCCACCTGCTCTTTGTAATAAAGCATGTTTTCAAGATATTTGTGTGCAATAAAAGATCCATAATGAAAAAAATGTAGATGTACTATAGGCAAAGCAAAAACATCACCATGGAGTCAGACAGGGGTGGAGTCAAAGCCAGAAATGTAGCACAGTGTAGCTTTATGTCCTGCAACTAACGATTGTTTTGGTAATTGATTAGCTGGGCGATTATTCTTTCGATTAACTGATTAGTTAAGAAACCAAATTTGAGCTGAGAAATGTTGCCTGAGGACGTCCTGGAGATTTTAAGGTTGTCAAAAGTATAAAAAATATAGTATCAAAACTAAAACTGGTATTGAAACTACACTCATTTAAACAAGTATCAATATTTAAAACATAAAATAACAGAATATATAATTTTTTTTTTTTTTTCTTCTGAGGAATTTAGAATATCTGAGCTTTATCGAAATTGGTTTAAGTCCAAATGTTTCATAAAGAAAGTATTTGTATTTTGTTCTGATAATTTCAGTCTATTGCATAGAAATTTACCATAATAAGACAATTTTTAATTACTGTGGTATATTTAGTACAAGTCTGTTCCTAGACTAAAATGAGTTTGAAATTTGCATCAAACAGCATAGCTCAACTCAGAAATAATTTACTCATTGTCATGTATTTCTTATCTCTAAGCTTTTCCATTTGTGTTTGATTTCTTCTTGTTGTTAGTATGGCATGAGGCAAATTTCTACAAACTCTTATAGTATCATTGTAATATTTGTAGCTACATTTTCTATCTTTCCCAAATGCTGATTCTCTTGGAGTTATCACAATCTAACAAATCCTACTTATAAAGAATACACTGCAAATCTGTTAACAAATGCGAAAAATACAGTTTGTTTTTCCTTCAAAATTGTGCAGCCCTAATATGATTAAGAAAAATTTGCAACAGCATCTGATACAGGATATAATGATTTATGTGAAGACGTTATTATATAACAACTTATATTATATTATATAACTACTTTGCCTGCACACAGAACAAAGTAAAAACACATTTCCAAACATGTCCCTGTGACTTGTGCTAGGCCCAGTGTCAGCCTGGCTTCATTAGTATAGAGCATGTACATTTGTCAGCTCTCTGCCCATGCCCTTAGTCATTTAGTGCTGCTGTGACCTTTAACCTCACGCTGGAGCCCAGTGCACACGGGTCCTCACACACCTGGCCTCCTAATGCTCTCACAGACGTGCTGTTCCACTATGAACACCGCTCAGAGGCTGTGACCCCTGCACCTCCAGCTGCTCTTTTCACTGGTCCAATAAGTCCTGCTGCATGTGTGATCTGTTTTGTGCTTAGTCTGTGGTTTGTTGCAGCTCATGCCATTATTTCGTAACAGCTCACTAATCAATTAACATAAAACCTGACTAGATCCATTCTTTGGTGTCCCTCCCTCTGATCGTGTGACTTGTCTTGTAGAAAATACAGTGTTGTTTTTATCTTTGCTAATAAAAAGCAGTGCAATAAAATAAAAGGGCCATGAGACCAACAGTATATCCAGGAAAGAAAAGATTTATTTTTATCTGTATGGGAAAATGTTGCAGAAATATTCAGACCTTGTGCAAATTGGCTTTTAGATGAACTATATAGTATTTCTCATCTCATTTAGAATACCAAAGAAAACGCTCCATTATCACTACTTGTTCTCAAAATCCTGAACCCCAAACCAGCCGATCTGTGCTGTAGTAAAAGCATGTTCTTAATGGCTGTCTGCTTGGCTAAATAAGTTGTTAGTATCTGCCTGGAGTTGGATGTAATGTGGGTTTGTGTGCGGCCTCGTCAGGATGGGGAGGCGCTGGAAGCAGGGACCAAAAAGTTTGAGGACCTGGAGTTTCAGCAGCTGGAGCGAGAGAGCAGCCTGGAGGAGGAGAGAGAGACCATGAGCCAACAGCTGCAGCAGGAGAGGAGCGAGTACCAGGCCAGCGTCGCCAAGAGGAAGGTGGGAACAACACATTAACCCTGGTTACACGGGGATGTACGTTAGTCTCATGTTCAACAATCAGGCTCTGTGTGGAGCTAAAACTACTGCAGGCAAATCTCTTCAGAGATAATGCATTTATTTACAGTTTTCTTTTATAGATTAGTTAAATTTATGACTCACAGTACCACAATTCACACACTGTTATGTTTATGGTTATATAACATTTTTATTTCTTATGCTTCATTGGTTATTTTTAGGACAAAGTCTCCGCTCTGGAAAGCCAGGCCAGTCAGCTGGGCCTGCAGGCCTCTCAGGAGTGTGAGCGACTGGCCAAGGACCGAACACTGACCCTGCAGATGCTCCAGAAGGTACAAAACCTCACATACACTGCAGAGGTGACAAAAGCTTAAAGGTGGAGTAGCTGATTTTCACACTGCAAATACAGTTTCAGTTTTAAATTTGACAACTTCCTCTCATAAATCCTTTGACACATGGTAATAAATCTGCATGTTTTCATTTTGGATGCAATTATAGCTTGAAAACTTCTTTTTACAAACAACAAAGTGAAACTGGAGAGGTCCACTCAAGGTCAACCAATCAGAGAGCTGCATTCAGCTCCTGGTTTGAACTAACATTGTTCAATTCAGGCAATAGATAGAGGTCTAAATGCAAAGTGTTGCATTTATCGTTTTAGTGGAAAACTCCAAATTTAGTAATATACAACTATAAAAGTTAGTTACCCCAACTATAAAATGCATTTCTGATGGAATTGTCTGTTTTAGGAAAAGGACAGACTATCTGCTCTGGAGAAGAGATATCACAGCCTGACCGGAGGAAAGGCTTTTCCAAAGTCCTCGACTGCCATGAGAGAGGTAAAACTTCTCTAGTGTGTCAACAGTGTAATTTAGTAACCTTAACATGACTGACAACTGACTGTCCTGCCTGGTTCTTCCACCATCACTAAACTTTAACAGTAATGTGTGAATGTAACACAAGACGTTCATAGAGCACAGATAAAGGATTGAGCTGAAGTGATTGAAGTCCTTGTTTACAGCAGGAGGCGCTGCACATGAGCGAGGCTGTCCTATTGGAGGATGTGCGCTCCTGTCGCCCCTCTCTCTCTCGAGCCTCGCGCTCCTACTCTCTCCCTTTCCCTCTGTGTCAGCTGTACCCCAGCAGCCCCACAGAGGTAACACTGACCTGCATGAAGCACCACCTCTGTCTGTGGCTGTGAGCGCTCATGTGGTCTTCTGTTTACTGTGCTGTGGCTTTTTGTGCACACTTGTTTTTGAGCTGTGTGGCTCGCTTAAGCTACGGTCACAATGACCCGTACGAATAAAATGGTCGTACGAATCTTACAGGTCGTACGAAATCTAGAGTTCGTACGAGGCTCGTGGAGTGGAAACTGTTTTCCTACAGTCTTCTTACGGCAGACTTTCAGCTCTCACCAACAACTCACGACATTCTTGGGGAAATTAAGCCGTACGGCATCCTTACGTGTGTCCTAAAGCTTGTTTAATGCGTCTTTACGGTAATCCTACATCTATTTTGTATCGCACGGGAGCTGCGCGATGTCCCTGCGTCCAACGCAAGCCTTTATCAAGGTGTTTTTAGCTATTAAACCTTTCGTAAACCGTACCAGAATAACAATAACCTAACTGCACACCAGCAAAACACAAATATGCTTATGAATAGCTATTCTGTGAAGGCTTTGTCTGAAATCTCTTCTCTCGTTTGTCTCTCACACTCGAAACACAACAAACTCACAAAGTCAAACCTCCGTTTCTTACCTGAGTATTGCAGAGGAGATGACAAAACTCCCAAAGCGAATATGGATGCTGAAGACTAATCCACCGACATCATTGTGTTCATATAAAAAGTTTGAAGCACTTCCCAAAGCGCCAGCGAGCAGAAGTTGTCCAAATGTCTACGTCTGTTACAGGTGTCCTCCCCGTGGTTGTGTCCATCTCCAGATGATTTGCGTTTTCCCCGCACGCTCCTGGTCCGGTCTGGCAGTGTTTCAAGCGATATTCCTGCACGCCCCGGGTCCGTTCCTCTCCGTGCGCTCCTGGTCCGGTCCGGCCGTGTTTCAAGCGATCTCATCCCTTCACGCTCCGGGTCTGGTCTCCGCGCTCTGGGTCCGGGCCCCCTGCGCGCTCCGTCCTGTCTCCGTGCGCCTTGTCTGGTCCCCTCCGTGCGCTCCTTGTCCGGTCCCCTCCGTGCGCTCCTTGTCATGTCCGCCCCGTGCGCTCCTTGTCCGTTCCTTTCCGTGTTTAAAGCTAGCTGCGTTTCCGTCACGTGCTCCAGGCCCGTAGGCTTTCATACAGGTCCCTCGTACAAGCTAAACTGCGCCTCAAGGGATGCGCAGTCTCCAGAGCGCGTCTCTCTCCACTTTCACTCTCCCGCTCAGGCATATTACACAGGCTTTAGTCTCTGCGTTCGTAGACTGGTCGTAGAAAATCTTTAACACGACCATAGACCTGTCTACGAACTTACGAACGAGCTGCGAGCGCTGTTTTTTCGTAACAACGCCTCAAGAATGACGTAGGAAATGAGAAAAAAATCGTTCGCAGAGAGGTCGTAGCAGGTCGTATGGGTCATTGTGACCGTAGCTTTAGATATAAAATGGACACTTGGACATGTGTCACTGCACTGTGGGCTTTGTGGAGATGTGTCAGTGGTGTACACGGCAAGCATTTCAACAAGCCTGCACACCAATTCACACTTTTATGTCTGACTTTTCTTAAACATTACACATTTAGCTGGTTTAAATATGATTTGCAGGATATATTTTATAGTTTTTAAGGCCTATTCTGGAAATAAAAAATGTATATACATTGACATAAAACGGACACTTTTCACTCTTTTCCCTCTCTCAATCCAAATCTTGTGCAAGCAGATCATTACACTGATTTGACGATATACTAACCTAAATAAAACAGCATAATCCCACACTCACAATCTCTTTTGCTCAACACTACATCACTGATCTCTTGCCCATATTTGGAGTCTTGTGTGTATCTTATCAGCTGCTTTTGCACTTCAGTCCCAGTGTGTTTTTGCTCTCTCGTAAAACTGTTTTGGCCTTGTGGCTTTTGTGTGCTGCTGACTGATCGGTGTAACTGTGGTGTTGTCTGACCTTACAAACTCTGGTGGTGCTCAGGAGTACATGAAGCTGTCCGATGTGTATAAGATGTACGGCAGCAGTGACAGCGGACGGCCCCACAGTCAAACATTTGTCCTAGACGCTACGTTAGCCATTCCCTGCGAGGTACAATCACTTTCTGTGTGTGTTCAGTGTGTCTCTGTGGCCTTGTCCTGAAAATCTTTCTTTTCCTCCTCAACTCCTTAGTTCTTCAATTCTAAATCTCGTCCACTGAGAGAAGAAGCAGATTATTTACAATGTGTTGCATTTTCTAGACATTACTGGTTATCTAAGGTATCAAAGATTAGGAAAAAAAGTTTAAAAACAAAAGAAAATCTACGTCAGGACAAAACTTGGCTTCAAATAATCTTAAGCCTCATCGGGACTAGCTAAGTAACTATTATTCAGTTGTATGATGCCAATAATTCTCATTATGGTAAATATATTCCTTAGTAATCAAAAAGAATATCATGACAACCCTACATGAAGCCTAAAGATGCACTGTGGAATTTTCTTCAGTGGTCACTATACAGTTCATAAGAAATATATATTAAATAAATAAATTCAAAACCATCTTTTGGGACATTCTGAATGGGAACATTAATGTTAAGCAGTACAGCTAAATCATCAGCTTTTTCCTAAAAAAAAAATACAAGAAAAGGCCAAGCAAGAGTCCATGCCAGCCCACTCAGAGTAAAGGCACATATTTTTGTTATTTTTTTATTGCAACAAATGTAACTAAATGACAAAAGCATGTTTTCATTAAAGTCTAGCTTTAGTCAAAAAGTTACATGGTGCACCTTTAAACTTATCTGTTAGCACTACAACAGCAGTACTTTCTATTGTAAGAAAATACTGCTTATTCATTATTGTGAGACACTGTAAAAAAGGTTAAGACCCAGATAATTTGACTATATTTACCCTTATTAACAGCCAAAGTATTTGCCAATGGAGTGAGACATTTTTTCTGAATTTAAGCTTGGGGCCCCTTAGACAAACAGATAATAAAGTGTGATTTGTAAAAAGACTTTTCATCTGAAATTATAACCATCAACCCAGTCTATTCTCGTTCTCCTCTGAGTGGACGAGACTGACAGGTGTTGAGGAGTTGAGGAGGCACAGAAACATGATTTGGCCAGTGTGTCCCTTCTGAGCTTCTCTTTTATACAGTCTGACATGTTGCTCCCTCTGCTGGTTCGCTGTCTGCACTGTGGACTTCACTTTTACTCACATGTTTGAATTTTGGACAAATACTAATTTAGTTTAGCCTGAGAAAACAATGAACTGTAGTTTTAAGTATATTTAAAATACACTTAGAACTAGCCAATAAATCAACTTTTAGATAATATACTGATTGTTGTTTTGGAGATATGCAAGAATTAAACAAAACAAAACCAACAGACTTTATAATATTAGATAATATTCAGTTTTTGAGCAAAACTGAATAAAGCTATGCTGCAATTTCTAATAGTGATTTGCACTTTTGGGATGAATTTACAGACATTTCAACACATATCTAATACAGACCTGGGAAAAATGCGGGCCTTAACTTGTTTTAATCAGGCCAGCATGTTTTACTCATCACACTGTGAAACTTTATAACTAGAACTCCAAATATTCATCCTAATTTGACACTTTTTAGCCAAATTAAAATAAAATTGCTCATATTTGCCAACATAAAATCTTAGTTCATCAAGTAAAACCTTTCTAACTAGAAAAAAGTAAACATTAAAATCCAGATTTCAAGCCATTTTAGAAAATCTAGAAGTACATTGTTTGCATTGCATATTTCTTTTATAAGATTGACTTGTTTGTAATTGTGTTCTTTTTATAAAGACACAATAATAGATAAATACCCTATATTTTATAAAAAAATGTGCTCGGAACAATCATTTTTATACCAATACCAATATTTGTGGTCCGGCTCTTTGCCACTAATCTGGATTTAAATATGTATGACCCTCGAAGAAAAATAATTGCTCACCTCGATCTAATATTTCCTTGTACAAACTTAAATAAGCCAATATACTAAACTAAATGTGCTCGATTTAAGTTGTATTTATATTTTTTAATACTGACTGTTAACACAAGAAAGAATATTTTTTTGCTGAGGTAATAACTAATGGTGATGCAGAATAAATTAAATGACCTTTTGACTATAAGATTTGATTATTGTTGCGCCAAAAAACTATCAAGATTATATTTTTGTCTGTAAAACCCAGCCCTGGAATATGCACTACTAACAAATTCAGACATATTGAAGTAACTAAACATTTATCGCTTCAAATATTTTGCTCTTTCGCTTCAAATATTATCGTTTTCAGTCAAATTGAGCTGAAAATACACGTTTAAGTTGTCTCTGGAAGCTTTTCTGTCATCTGTGTCAGTGTTAAAATCCAGAAGTGTTGCACAGATGTTGTATTTGCTTCGCTTTTCTCCGACGCTGCATGTTTTTCCTTTAAGATTCCTGGTGTGTCGTTGCCGCGGTTACCCCCCTTTCCCTGCTCACGTTCCTCTTTTCTCCCTTCTCTCTCTTGTCCCGCCATCGCCGAAGGAGTATGTGACGGTGGGGCAGTTAAGTCAGATGTACGGGATGCCCAAAGTGGAGTCGTCCCCCACCTCCCCGCTTCGCCAAGCTCAGCCCCTGCAGCCCGGAGCAGTAGACCCCGCCTACTCCTGCCTCCCCCCTCACCACGGCTCCTCCCTCTCTCTCTCTGTAGAGGTGTGTGTCCTGTCCTGTCTCCTCCTGCTGCTGCTGGTGATGTTGGTTAAGGTCCTCCTAAATCTGCAAGCTGATCTTTTAATGTTTTAACTAGGGATGCACCGATCCAGCTTTTTCAGTTCCGATACCGATCCCGATACTTTAGAATTAATCATCTGCCGATACCCGATATCTACCGATACTTGTGTAAGGACTGAAATAGCTCTTGTTTTCTTTTCAAAACATAAGACTTTTGATCATACAGTGTTATTTATATCACAAGATAAAACTGAACAACTTAAGAAGAGAAGAAATAGAGAAAGAAAGAAAGAAAGAAAGAAAGAAAGAAAGAAAGAGAGCGCGAGGAGAGAGAGAGAAGAGAAGAAAGAGAGAGAAAAGAGAAGAGAAGAGGGAGAAAAGAGAAGAGAGAAAGAGAGAGAAGAGAAGAAAGAGAGGAGAGCAAAAGAGAGAGAGAAAGAGAGGGAGAATGAGAGGAGAGAGAGAGAGAAAGAGAGAGAGAGAAAGAAGACAGAGAAATAGAGAGAAGAAATAGAAAAAGAGAAAGGGAGAGCAATAGGAAAAGAGAGAAAGAGAAAAAGCGAGAGGAGAGAGAAGAGAAGAAAGAGAGGGAAAGAGAGAGCGCGAGGAGAGAAAGAGAAAGAATAAAAGAAAGAAAGAAAGAAGAGAAGACAGAGTAGTAGAGAGAAGAGATAATTAGAGAGAAGAAAGAAAGAAAGTAAAGAGAAAGAGAAGAGAGAGGAGAGTAAGAAGAGAGAGAAAGAAAAAGAGAAGAAAGAAAGAGAGAGAGAAAGAATAAAATGTCAAACATTATGAGACATTCTGGATCAACATCAGCCTATCAATCAGACTCCAGTTAAACACAACTAGGATATCGGCTGAACCGATATCATGGAGCTGATACTCGATCCAGCAAAATTTCCTGGATCGGCACCGATATTCGATCCCTGTATCGGATCGGTGCATCTCTAGTTTTAACCTCTGTAAACCGCCTTCCTTTATTGTTTATTTTTTTTTTACATCTATAGCACATATTCAATACATACAACATCTAATATTTCAAAGTATTCACAAGTTTGTTGTTGTGACAAGTTCTAATTTTAACTTAATTTCATAGATTAACACCTGTTGTAAATGTAAATTATAGTTTTACATGAATCAAGAACAAGTTTGAGAAGAAAAGTTCGAAAATATATTGAAAAAACAAAAGCAAACATGAAGTGGAGGACATTTTAGATTACATCACGAGAAACACATTTTTAGAAGCCTGTAAACATAAATTTAAAGCAGAACTAAGTAACATTTGACCTTGTTAAAAAAGTAAGTCTCTGTGTTGATGGTTGATGGTTGACATATTTATCCAGCTCTCTCCGCTGTCTCCAGTACAAAATACAACAGCTTCCCCGCCTCCTTCCCAAAACTTTCCCGACCCGAATTTCTGTTCTTAAAAACCTTGGCTCTTTGATTTAACCCTAACCCTAACCCTTATTTCAATCTTAAAGTTAAGCAAAACTGAGAAAATAAATAAATTAGGTTGAGTTACAGTTATGTCAGCTATTTTAATTACACAAGAGAGCTGTGAGGGGAGCTGAAGTTGCTTAGTTCTGCTTTAAAGTGAGTGTGACAGGTTCTAATTTTAACTTCATTTCATAGATTAAGACCTATTGTAAATATAGATGATCGTTTAATATGAATTAGGAACAAGTTTGGGAAGAACATGTTCGATTATATCACAAGACACACATTTTAATGAGCCTGTAAACACAAATTTAACACAATGATTGTGTTCTAGTGTATTTTTGTCTCTCAAGCATATACAATCGGCAACGCGTCATAGTTTGGAGGGGTGTGCACTGCCGTATAGGGAAACTTAACTTTTTTACCTCTTTCAAGTCAAGTCAGAGCGAATTTTAAATGGAGGTTGTAGATGTGGAGTTATCTTAAAGTAAACAGAAATCAAATCTTAACTATAATGATCTTAACTTCATTTTTGGCAGTTTACAGTTCAACAATACCTTAAATGAATTATGCCTTACAATTGGAACGACAAAACACGACAAAACACATACAATTTATTGAAATACAGACATAACAGTGGCTTGAAACAACCCTCTGTGCATCTTTTAGCATTGATAAGTCTTAAATATGTAAAAATGCAAAAGGTCTGATGAAGTTGAATAAAGCATAAAAAGGCTGCACTGTATGAGAATTGGGTCATTGCAGCCGAAATATGAATAAGACCAAAGAAATGTAAAATAAGGATGAGTGCTGGAGGGTATCAAGAAAATGCAGCTGACAACCGTAATGTGGTGCACATATTTTAGAACCTCAGTATCAGCTTGGTCGATGTTTTAGAAAGATTCACTTAAATACATGCTTTCTGAATGCTTTCTAATCTGTCTTTTCCGTTTCTGCCTGCCCTTCTTCACCTCTTCCACACACTGCAGTACCCGTCTGAGTCCTCTAGGCCGCGCCTCCCTAAACTAGATTTAGAGCAGTGGTACAGGGAGCTGATGGCGGGCCCAGGTCAGCTCGGGCCGCCTCCTCTTCCAGCCAAGTCTCTGTCCAGTCGCAGAGCAGCGCTGCAGGTACTGGATCCTCTCCTTCTACTCCTGTTTGTTTCTATCTCTGTGTGAACCTGAACTGACAACCTCTTACTTTCTGTGTTTGAAACCAAATGTTCTGTGTGAAAAATTACACTACACTTAACTGGTGTATTCATGAATAAATGTGTTGGTGTTAAACTAAAGCTGGTTGTTGCCCTCAGCAGAAAGCCTGCAGAATCGTCTGTCGTCAGATGAAATAAGTGAATGTCTAACACTTTGAAGTCGTGACTTTGAAGCTTTACAGTACTTACAAAAAAGCAGAATTAAGTCAAGAGCGACTGATCAAACAGCTCTTTAATGAAAAGACTGTGTTTGACGTCTTTGATATTCTCATTCACTAAGTGAAATTAACAGCTGATTGAAGCTCCATTTATCTAAGCGTTTGACTGCATAATATTAAATGTGCCTTCAGCAGGTTTTTCTGCAGGTGCTGTAACAGATGGCTTCCAGTGTTTCCCACAGATTTCAGAGAGACTATGGGGGGACGAGGTGTCAGCCTAGTCGGGGGGTCTGGGGGTCCTCCCCCAGGGAAATTATGACACAAACACATGTGATTTCCTGCATTTTGGTGAATTTTAGATACTATAATTTATATCCCACAGCTTTGCCTTTTGTTTGAAGGAAATAGTGTAGGTTTTAAAATGTGAAAACAATTCCTGTACATATGAGCCCTTATGGAAAAACATATCCTATTTCTTGTGAAGAAGGACTCAAAAGTGCTTGTGTTCATTGAGCAGAAACCTCCTATCAAATTAGAATATTTGATAAACGATTCCTAACCTACAATTATAAACTCATAGCTGTACATCAGTGCCCCCTTGTGATACAATGCTGCATTTACAAACATTTTATTGTTCATATTACTATTAATTTCAACTCAGTTATTACAAAGTAAGTTAGAACCATATGTTACAAAAATAGGGGGAATAACAATTGCTTTTTATTTTAATGTGCTATTTTTATATATTTTATTTTTAAATTTTATTTTTTGTGTCTTAAAAACATAGATAATACATAATAAATACATTTTCCTTTTATCTGTGATGTTTTAGAACAGTAAATCCATTAATTTCAATTTTTTCCAAATTGCTTTCCAGTGGGCCCCATCTCTCTTCGCCCCTTCAAACTGCCCTCTGCTCCGCCACTGTTCCTTCTCCTGCACTCACTGAACACAGCTCAGCGTAAGCTGCGTCCTCGCGCTACAGTTTGAGGAAATACTATCTGTAACTTTTGTCAGGACAAATAGACTAGATTCATGGTTTGTGTTTCCCTCTGAAAGAATCTAAACACAAATGTGTCAAAATCCGCCGTATTTCGCCGCGGTAATTTACGTGTTCAAATCTGCAGCAGTCTTAAATCATCTGCTTTTTCTGCTCGTAACTGGCTCAATATGTGTCCTATTGACGCAAAATAAAGATTGGCTAAGAGCTTATGAGTTGTAGAACATGTTCCTGATTTCTAAAGGGTTTCCAGGGTCTTTGATTTCGCGCTGTGTGTTAAGAATCATCGGCACATGCGTCTGGACCAGACTTTTCTGTCACTTATGAGTTCAGCAGCTGGACAGAGCAGCTCGGCTTGGTGCCCCCAGAGCAGGTGATGCCCTACGCGCTCTGCGTTATGTGCGTATCCGTGCGCTTTACAAGGCACGGGCTCAGCCAGGCGGGTTGTCCGTACGAATTGGACACAGCTCACTTCGGCGCGAGCACAGCTCACTTTGGGGCTTACGCAGTTGAGGAGACGGTGGAGAGAGAGAGAGGGAGAGAGAGATAGAGATAGAGAGAGTCAGAGAGAGAGACAGAGAGCGAGAGCTGCAGGCACAAGCTCGCGGTGAGCACGCGGCAGAGGGAAGAAAGTCGGAGATTTTGTGAAAAGTTGGTGCGTGTGTTCGTTTGGGTCAAGAGAGGCTGGGCTGGTGCTGGAGCGAACGGAGAATTTACCGTATTTGCAATACGTTGCCAGGCTGCAAAACATGCTTTTAATAGACCTAACGACAATAATAGGAATTGCAATAATAATTTATAAAAGAAAAATGTCAAAATGAGTCTATGGCGGCTAAAAATAGACTATGGCGGCCCGCCATGAATTAGTCTATGTATGGGAAACACTGGCTTCATTGCCTTTGCTTTACTGAGACATTATGAGGCAGTATGCTTATTCTTTTGGTCATCTGTTCTCCAGGTGTTTCGCTCAAAGTTGGACAGTGACCCAGTCCAGCCCCTTCTCACCTCCAGGTCCGGCTCAGCCTCGCCTCTGCTCCATGGGGCGGCCACACTGGGACGAAACACCAGCTCCAAGGTACAATCACTTATAAATGTACACTATAACCTGCAATAAAGACAGTTGTTGGGCTAACAACCTCTTGCTTTAAACTTGTAGAGCCCCCTGCTGACTGCGAACAGCACTGGCAGTTTGCCCAGGAACCTGGCGGCGACTCTGCAGGACATCGAGACCAAGAGGCAGCTGGCTCTGCAGCAGAAAGGTGCTCACAATGTGTTTGAATTGTCCTCTGCTGTAATATTTTAGCCACTTAGATTTCAGTAATACATTTTGCTGCACAGAGAATGAATTCTTTCTGATAACTTCTCTCATTGGTTTGCAAATATCATTATGTACAGGCTTTATTTGTATGTAAAGTTTATAGGAGTAGACATGTTTTTCAGCATGGTCTTGAATAAACATATGAAGTGTGGTGGGGCTTCAGAGTGACTGTGAGGGGGTGTGCTGCCCCCCTCGGGTGCTGGGTCAAACTGCCCACAATAGAGTGTGTGGTGTTTAGGCTTTGCTCACCTCTGTCTCCTGCGTCGCTGCCCACAGAGCCTCTGAGCTGCAAACAGACCAGCAGTGAGGGAAGATTGGCAGGTAGACAGATCCAGGGGCATCTGCTCTTTCACTGTGTTTTCTTCACTGCATCATCTAATCGCATCTGACATCAGCTCTCACTCATTCCCTTCCATTAAAATGATAGCTCCTCTTTAACTCTGCACCTTTTGACTGCATGCATTTCATTTAAAGATATGGAAGAACTATATAACATCCCTTTATGGAGCCTTTTCACACTTCTAAGAACATGGAAAAGCCAATAAGACATCTTCATCACAGCCAGAAGACCAAAGACCAACCTTAAGAAATTCCAGCCCAATTTGAACTAAAGCCCTACTCACAGCTTACCTTTATTGATTTCTCCATCAAAGCTAACATTTACCAGTACTTGACACTTGGCCAGTGCATTTTCACACTCTATAACCCAACTCTGTGTGTCTCCTCTTCTCTGGTGTGTCATTAACTCCTCTCCAATAAAATCCTTTTCATCTTTCCTTTGTCTGAAGCATCGAGCGCTCTCTTTCTTTGCTCCATCAATCTTCTATGAACAGTCTGGCTGCAGGAGGATAAATCTTGCATGTGTGAAGTTGTGAGTGCGCTCCTCCTTAGCTCGTATTGATCTTGGCCTGGTATCGGGAGTTGGAAGTGGTAACATTTCTGAACAGCCGTTAAACTTTCTGTATTTTGATTGAGCACATATGTGTTGTATGTGCGGTGCATGGACAGTGGTTTGGGTTTTTGGTGGTGATAATCTGTTTTTATGTTGGAGATGAAAGCATGATGGTGAAGGTAAAAATTAGATGCTTTGTCATGTTCCTCTAGTGGACCTGTGTCAAATGGGACAAACATTTGCTATAAATGATTAAGAAAAATTGTATAAGTACTTGAGATCGACCGATATGGGTTTTTCTTTACTGATAATTCAAAATTTTGTCAGCCAATGCCAATATCAATGGTAGATTTTCTTGTCCGATTTCTGAGGCCAATTTTTATTTAGTTTATTTTAGTTTTAAAAGCACAGCTGGGGTGAAAAAGTATAACCAAAAAAACCTTCAGCCTAACTGTTATTCACCAAAGTACATGTGCGTCTCTTTTACACAATGTGATCACCCTCGACTGTATTTTGGCCAAAGAAACAATCATTTCATAGCATCATGAAAGACATTCATGACTTAGATACTTAGATATATCCATGGTTGCACTGCCAGGCCAACTAAAAATTGAATTTATTTAGAGGTGCACTTGCTTTCTGTAAGCATACATGTCTCACGCAAAGTGAAATTAGTTTTAAATATATGTTTAATGCTATGTTCAGGAAAATTTTAGGCAAAGCAAAAACATCACAATAGGGTTAAGCATTAGGCTTTCTTAATCAGAAAAGTTACATATTGTACCACACTGACAACCCTTTCCAACACCAAGAGTTCACAAATTATTCTTATCAGTAACTTATTATGTATATTTATTTTACACTATTTCATATAATTGAGACAAGTAAATATTTTTGGGCCAATAATCATTGTAAGAAAACTTTGTCTATAAATTATTAAATGCAACTGGGATGGTGCGCAAATGTACTCAGATATACAGTATAACTTGGTTTTCAAAACTATTTATTTAGGATACAGTTTGTTTGTGAACCAATTTTCAATCATTCAATTCAAATGTATTTATAGAGCACTATTTGTACTAAAAGCAGTTCTAAGCGCTTTCCAGCATTAAAATATATAAAAACACAAGTACACTGGAGGAACTGGACCTTGCCTTGTAAATACTGTAGTGTTTGTTCTTACACACACAGTATTTACGTTCTTATAAACCTGCCAATCTCTGCTCTCCTCTCCAGGTCAGCAGGTGATCGAGGAGCAGCGTCGGCGTCTGGCTGAGCTGAAGCAGAGAGCTGCAGCAGAGGCCCAGTGTCAGTGGGAGGCTCTACACGGGTCCCAGACTCAGCTCCTCAGCCCTTCACCCTCTTCACCCTCCTGCTCCCCCCTGCAGTCCTACGGCGTGCACCACTCCATCTTGCACCACCAGCCGGCCGCCCGAGAGCAGCCCTACGACACGCTCAGCCTGGAGAGCTCCGACAGCATGGACACAAGCATCTCCACGGGCAACAACTCGGCCTGCTCACCTGACAATGTGTCCAGGTAAATTTATTCTGTAGCGGACGCAAAGCACAACTATCAGGAGTATCTTTTTAGCCCTTCTGGCTTCGTCATACTACCTGTTGGCAGTGGTGGGTTGTACTCAGTTACATTTATACAGTTAAATTTATCTCACCTAACTGTATCTAACTTTTTTGATAATTTTTTTTCATCTTTACACTACAAGTGGCACAGCTTTATGCTAATGGGTTCTAAGGCTTCAAGATTAAGCCTTTTTCGATCGCAATCAGAGAATGAAAGAATTCAAGTTCCCATTATACACATACCTCAAAGCGGGTAGGGCATTAAGTCCTCTGGGGTTTAAGTGCTAATTAAGTACTCTACAGCTGGACCGAATAGTGCCCGTCTGCCACAGAGCAGAGAGGTGCCCACAACAAAATTCATAAATTCACCGGTGCTTCCAGATCATGTCCCACACAGGCAGTTTAGAAAAATGTTGAGGGTGCTGTGACAGGAAAAGGGAATCCACTGCTCAAGACTGAGAGACAGAAGTCTGGACAAAGTGCAACATTTAAGACTGGAAACAACAAATCTTGTTTTACATCTCATAAGCTGTTGTTTCTAAATAATAGGACCGGTATTGACTGAGTTACAAGTGCAAGCATTCTAAAAATATGCATGGGGCAGCGGCCTAGGGTTGTCAAAAAAGGATACCTAGTTACTAATCACTTCTAAAACTGGTATCGATACTATAGACACTAAAAATACTACTATTATTATTTTATACCCAGTGTAATGTCCATATTTGGGCTTATCTTTGCATTGAAGAAGCTGATCTTTGAATGAAAAGCTTCAGAGCCACTAGAGAGAGAGTCTGCATAATTATTTAATTTGTTTCAAGCAGAACAAATTGAACTTTGTCTTAAACTTTGACATCCATTTTCTACCGCTTGTTCCCGTTAGGAGAAGATTGATCACAACCTAACCCTAACCCCTATAAAAACTAGGGCTACAACTTATGATTATTTTGCTAATTGATTGTTCTTTCGATTAATCGAGTAGTTGTTTAGAACAGAAAAGTCACATAAATACAAGATTTTGCCAGTTTTTACCTAAGATAATTTTGCTTAAGAATATTCTAGAAGTGCAGATTTACAGGCAATCTGGTGTTAGCATAAAAAAACAACAACAAATTACACAATTTTTGAGGCTTCTTCAGTTTGAGGGTTTTCTCAGCTCATGACATATTTTGAAACCCATATAAAGTAGGATTATCAAAAGCATCAAAAATCACATTAGCAAAATCTACATTTTCTTTTGAGCAAGTATTGGTACTAAAAAATGACTTGAAGGGAGCACAATTTGGCATTTTCTGAACAGCTTCAAAAGGATCTACTACAAATATATAACGACTAGAGCAAACTTTCCAAAAATTCAAATTAATCTGTTGACTCTTCTTTCAAATTTCCATAGATTAGTTGCGATTAATCGATTAATTTGTTGCAGCCCCTAATTATAACCCCTCAGTTTAGACACACGTGGTCATATTGTTACTTCCAGTTTTAGTTACCACAGGGTAGTTCTCCGCTGTCCAGGGCGCGTCCTTGTGCCAACATCAGCTCATTCAGTGCCATCTGGTCGTGTGGCAGCGCTGTGTGGTGGCGTTACAATGACAGTGTGTGGGCCGCAGCATATTTCTCTCATAACTGCTTTTCACAGCTCCCCGGAGACCAATTGTACAACTATTAGCAGTAATTCTTAAATGTGGCACTGAGCTAAGTGACAGCGACCGCGGGAGGAAGGCCAGATGACTAAGTGTCTGTTTTTAAGTCTGTAGTAAGTCCGTGAGTAAGTAGTTTTTTGGGGACATTACTGCGCCTCCCACATTGTCTTAATAGCCAAAAACTGCACCCATGGACAGCTGTCAAGATGTCTGCACCGTAATGAATAACAACTAAAGCAGCATGGACAGACTGCTGTTTTAAGGCTTTCTGTTTGAATAAATAAGACGTTATGATTGTCGGACAGTTGGATACAAATAATACATTTATGCTGCATCTGTTGTCTCCTGTTTTATTCTGATTGATAGTTGCTTGTTTCAGCACAAAATGCACAAACTTTTTAACAACTTCTACATTTTGCATTATTGTGTTTGTTAAGTTTACTTTTTATTTTGTAATTAAACTACATACTTTCATATTTAAGAACAAAAAGCACATTTGCATAGCTAAAAGTTAAACAATGCTCAAAAATACTTATACTTTGGGATAATGTTTTAGAACTTCAATGATTTGTTTGCAAAACATAATAATAAAAACATCACACATTGCTTGATATCAGTCAGGCTTTTCAGAAGTTGAGTTTTAGCTTCATCAACTGGCTACACAGGAGAGTTGAACACTACACAGGGGAGTTGAACACTACACAGGGGAGTTGAACAAAAGCCAGATCAGGGGTCTCAAAAAATGTCAATTTGGTTTAGTAACACACAGTTAAAACAGCAAACAAGAAAGAAATCCAGTATATTTTCAAAATAGAAATGCTCAGAACAACAGATGATTTATGGGCCTAAAAATGGTAAAAAAAAAAGACCTCTGATCTCATAAAAATATTATTACAGATTATATTATATAATATATATTAATTAATAATATTATACCAAGATTAATTAAGCCAACATTAATGAAGCCAAGCACTTCTTCTGGTTTGTGTTTAATGAGACAGCAACAAATAAGATGTGTCAAAATTTAAAAGTTATAAATAACTGTTGACTGGCTGTTTCAGGGTTTCTTCTGGGTCTTAAAAGTTTTAAATAGAAAAGTTTGAATTTAAGGCCTTAAAAAGTCAAATTGTTGATTAAATTGACTGTTGTCGGTCTTAATAATGTTTACACAGGTTGTAAGCTTGTTAATGAAGCAGTTTCTTCAAACGTCTGCAGCTTTGTAATCTCAATAATATAACACAATTGAAGTTCTTTTTCTATTGATTTTTTTTGGTTGATCGAATAGATAGAATCGGTTGCTATAAAAAATTTTGTTATTTCATTCAATTTTTCTGGAGTGAAATGAAATGGAGCGGAGGCACTAGGTGGCGTTAGCCTGGCTAGCAAAATATATGACTACATCTTTAAAAATCTTCTAGAAAAGAAGCAGCATTGTGAAATACTACAGGTCACGACTCGCGAATACGTCTTAATTTGTGTTTTAGTGGTTTTAAAAACTCTTAAAAAGTCTTAAATTGTACCTCTCCATCCCAGCAGAAACCCTGTGTTTGAAAATTGCAAACATATACACATACACACCATTCTGAAGTCATACATTTACTTTCTTCGTTCATAAATTCTTTGTTTTCGTCTGCAGCGTTGGACTGGATGCCCTGAAGATCGAGGAGATGGAGAAGATGCTGAAGGAGGCTCAACTCGAAAAAGCCAGACTTATTGAATCTCGAGTGAGTTACGTTTCAAAAGAGCATCAGACCAGTTCAAATAAATCTATACTGAATGATAAACGACACCACCGCGAGTCTGCTGTTTACAATGTGCAACGGCCGAGTCAATACAGCGATTCGTTTCCATGACAGCAGGAGAAAGTTAACACTCGATTATGAATGTTACAGTTATTCATCATTTCTATTGCAGATTTAAAGCCTTTTTAGACAGAAGGTCATTTCACAGTTTTTCTTATTCAGTCTTATATCACTGTGAATCTGTAGGAGCGAGAATATCTTGCCCGACGACAGATGCTGGAGGAGGAGAGGAGGAGGAGAGAAGAGGCAGAGAAACGACTCCAGGATGAAACTCTGCACCGGGAGCAGCTCATCGAGAAGGAGGTCAAAATGAGGTCCAAGACGTTTGCTCAGGTCAGGAAAAGTATCCATTAACTCTCCTAACTCAAGTTAATGCAGGTCAAGATTATCAAGTGTGATGGCAGAAGTACTTTCTCTGGGCTGTGGAGGCCGTTTTTGAGGGAATAAGTTGTACATTTTGCACCGATCCTAAACTGGAATCAAATATTGGTGCCCTGTCATGATATTTTTCTGTATTAAGTATCAACCCCATGATAAAGGTTCAGTTCATATCATGGTGATGTTACTATCTGGACCCAATGAAACTGTTATGAGACTCAAAATGTCTCATAATAGTTGAACTTTAGCTCTAACAATAATTAACAGATACATAACACTAGATTGACCATTTTCTAGCAAATAAACTGAGTTTCTAGAATAATTATATATGTTCAGTTCTGTAGTGTCAGATAAATCAGATGCCAATAAGTGATGTAACAGCACTCATGATATTTTGATATTGCAATACAAAAATTGACTATCGTCGTAGTTTTTAACTTTAATTTAAACAGCATTACTTTGCATCAAAAAGAGTTCTAGTACTATTAGAACATTAACACACATTTTATGCAAATAAATCATCAAACTTTTACTATTTTAATAAACAAAGAAAGAACAAGACCAGAGGCCAAGAGCCGAATTTTTCAGCTGTCATCCTTGAAGAGTTATCCCTGCTCTGATCACACAGGACAGTCGTGTGAGGTTGAGTCAATCTAACCTAAAACCCAGTTTTACAGGGGCAGAGCTAAGGGCACCTGGGGCTGGGGCCCCCTAAATCTGGTCGCTATGGAGGGGGAGGCTTTTTGATTCACTGACTTATGTCTTTTAAATTATAGTAAAATTACATCACATAATGAAAATATCACATCTAAAACTCACCAAAACACAAGAAATTGCACAGAAGTTAAAACATTTCTGCTGGGGGAGAATTCCCCCAGACCCGGAATTATATCAAAACCATGTTATATACAAACATATTTTTAATGGAGGACTTACAGGATCTGATTCTACGTAATTCAATAAAAATTTACTTTGCCAACTGGTGGTGGACTCATGGTCTGACCACCGCCACCGCTGCCTAATAGGAACAGGCGGTTGAAAATTAATGAATAAATTTATAATCAAACAAGGAGATTGGGTGAAAATGAATTCACTGTGCTTCGTATACATTTAATTTAAAGAGCATTTTTTTAAACTCTTGATGTATTTGTATGTACAGTACAGTATGTGTTTTCACTGCTGCAGATTTGTCAATGAATATTCAATCTAGTATTTGTCACATTTCATATATTCTCCCGATGTCAGGTGACTCTTTAATGGTCAGTTTTCTCTAGTTGTCGTACACTGCATTAAACTAAAATAACTTCCTTGTTGTGTCCAGGCTCGTCCGATGACCCGATACTTACCGATCAGAAAAGAGGAGTTCGACCTGCGCTCTCACGTGGAATCTTCCGGACACAACGTGGACACATGTTGCCACGTCATCGTCACAGAGAAGATGTGCAAAGGTTACCTGGTCAAAATGGGCGGAAAAATCAAATCGTGGAAGAAGCGCTGGTTTGTCTTCGATCGCCTTAAACGGACCTTCTCCTACTACGTTGGTGAGGACTTTAACTTCTGTTGTGTGCAGTGTCTATTCAACAGTTATCTGAATGTTCATGAAAAAGTATATTTCTGATACTGAGTTGAGCTTCTGTGGATGAAAAAACTGGTGCTTTTTAGACTTTTTATTATTCTTTTCAAGTCATTTGAAGAACAGAAACAATTTCAGGAAAAAAAGAAAATAGGTGATGTTGACTTTAGTTTGGATACAATTTTTGTCTTTGTTAGTGTAAAATGACAGGTTAGACCATATTTTCAGTAAAACCCAGTTATATTTTTATTTATATTTATTATATTTAAGATTTCACCAAACAGTTAGCTTGTTTTCACCTAAATTGACTGTTTTTATGAGGTTTTGTAGTTGTATTTTGTCCAGCAAATATTACATATGTAGGTGAACCCACAACTTTTACTAGCAACCGCAATGTAAGTGACACAGAGGTTATAATTTGACAAATTATAATATTTTGTAGCATTTAAATTGTGTTAAATGATAGTTTAAACTTCTAGGAAACTGTGTCAGTTTTGTGTTTCAATTGTCTTTACATTTTGGTGCTTTTTGACGACACGTGTGGAGAGTTTTACAGCTCAGATTACTTCCTGTAATGTTTAACTTTTATTTTTCAATTTCTTCATAATTTGCAATTTAACTGCTGTAAAACTATGATCAATATTTATCACAAGGACTATCACATTAAACAAAGTCAAAAATTGAAAAATCTGTCATTTGGGCTTTAAGCTTATTTTAAGACAAAGTGGTTCAAGCAGTCCGTATTTGAATATTGTCATATAGTCAATTACAGTCACTTATTGTCTTTGCAGATTTAAAAATGTAATATAGTAAATTATACATGTTTATAGCATTATTACAAGCATAAAACATCACTATATTGTACTTTTTTGCAGTAATTTTCTCTTTTTGGCCAAGCAATCTTTCACATTGCAATTCCAATAATGATTATTGCTCCAAGTAAAAGTATAATCTTGTAATACAGATTATTAGAATAGAGGAGTTTCTTCACAGATGCTCACAAACTTTACTTTACGAATTATCACCTGTGTCACCTGTTTTAAATGCACTTTGAGAACCACTGGTTTAAAGAATAATTGAAATCATGATTATTCAAACAATTATTTGCTTAGCAGATCTTTATCGCTTCTTAATTGCAAAGAGTGAAGAGATTAAATGAAATGGGCAAGATATCTTATAAAAATGTATTCTACAAGTGTAAAGATTACAAACTCACTTATGAGTCACAGTTAATAATCACGATTACTCAGTTACACACTGATTAACTGCACAGCCCTAGGTGCACTGATGCTAAAGGTTTCCTCTAAACAGATAAAAGTTTAAAGAATTGTGATTTAATTTATGTTTTAAATCATATAAGATACTGTATATTATAGCAACCTAAAGACTTAATCCTCTCAGATGATTTTACGCCAATGTAGTAAAAGCACATAATATACTAGTAATTATTGACAATGTTTTGCTGTAAGGGGTGATTGAAAAACTTAGGATAGACGTTGTTGGGAACCACTGTCTCAAAGGACAGAACTATATTTTTAAAAATGTATCTGTCCTTGCATAAAACATGATGGCGTCCTGTAAATAAGTGATATAAGTGTTAGTAAACTCTGTGGCGTCAGTGTGTCGGCGCTGCAAAACGCTGAACTTGTTAATATTTGAGTTAAAAGTGTGGGAGCGGTGAGCTGAACACGCGTCCTCCAGACCTTGAACGCCTCATGTGTGGAGCGTGCACCGGTGTAATTTGATGTTGCACACTGAGCTCTGGGACACTGGCTGTCAGCCCTTTGAAGTCCTCAGAAGGTTCCGCTTAAAGCTGCTTAAAGCGTACCTTGTTGAAAGCGGGCCAGGGCGAGGAGGTGTTGTGAGATTACTTTGGTGCTAGTTGAAATGCTCTCGCTGCCGCACGCTTTCTCCCAGGAGCTGGAGATGCGCCGCCTGCCCTTGTCTTTTGACCTTGAGTGAAATGCTAACGCGAGGTGACTAGCGCGAACGCTAATCTGCGCTAATCAAGACCCAACTCCTGCCTAGAGCTGGGCAAGATGTCAAGTTTTAGATAATATTGTAAATGTTGTTCATGCAAAAATGTAATATTGAGTCTCTTTTATAGTAGACAAAAGGCTACTATGACTAAAAACAAGTGGACATTTCTTGTGAGCTCAACCAAATAATTACTGACTTGCATTGATCACTTCTGGAAAAATTTCAAGCTTAATCAAGCCTAAAAAGTTCTTGAATTAAATTGTATATTGCATTTTCATTATTGATTTTTGGTAACACTTTAGAATAACTACAAAATAATTAGGCTTAATAAAACATTAAGAACACCTTAATAAAGAAGAATTCAATATGTACAAATTATTAATTAATAGAAAAAAAGCTTATTAATGCTTAGTAACTACCTAATTACTCCGAAATCCTGCCCCTTAACCCTAAATGCTAACCTTAGTTCCTTAGTTAAGTAGTTACTAAGCATTAATTAACTTTTTCATTCATTAAATCACTATTAGTCCATGAGTAATTAAGGATTTATTCATGCTTTATTCATGGTTTACTAAGGCCAATTGGCTGAGTGCAGTTGTCTTGTTTTGGTTTAAAATACTACATCCTGTACATACAACGACTTCCTGTTCAATACTCTTCAATGAGGTTTTCACTACATCAGTTTAAAACTAATAAATACTCTTTAGATCAGACAGTTGTGGTGAATGTTACAGAAAACATGTTAAAGACTTTACATATTAGAGGAATATTTCATCAGAGAACACTTCTGTGTTTAAAAAGAGACATAATTGTGTCTAAATGCTAACGCTAACAGGAAATGGTTGTATGTACAGAAGTTAGCATTTTTGAACAATCGCAAGCCAACTGAAATTCCGTGCACACAGCCTATTAAGGTGTAGTTAATATAAAGTGGTACCTGATTTTCTTACCAATACATTTGTCATTAAAACAATAACTTTTTTTCCCTAATTTTAAGTAATGAAAAGCTGATGTTTAGGCTGTGTTTCTTTGGTAAATCATATCTTGGGTTAGTCATGTTTGAACACATTTTTATTGGACTGACTTAATATCATTTAAACTGCTTATTACAGTAAAACACAGTGAACATCATTATATCTAATATTTCACTAAACGTTTAGCTTGTCTTCATCCAATTTGGCTGTTTTGTTAAGGTTTATAATTGTCTTTTGTTCAGCAGTTATTACATGTAGAGGTCATTTCACAACCGTTACCTAGCAACTATATTGAAAATACTGTATGGGCCAAAACCGCCATAAATGACACAGACATTATGACTGGACAAATGATAATATCTTTAATTAAGCTTAAAAAGTGCTTGAATTCAGTTGTGACTTTTTGACTTTTAACATTTATGTGTCATTTGTTTTGTTTCAAACTAGATTTTATCTGTGTTTCATTGTTAAATCATATCTTAAAACAATCAAAATACCATGAACTCGTTACCATATAGGCCTTGTGCACAAAACGTCAGTTAGCTTGTTTATTTTAAGCTAATGTACTTACAAGCATTTCCTGATTCTTTCATTTTTATGGTGTTTTCACTACATCTGTCTGAAATTATTACATCAGGGGCCCAACATTTTTTCCTCAGTGAGTCAAAGATTTTTTTTATTTTTCCTCGAAGAGCCATTGTGAATGTTTTTGTAACAAGAAAATGATTTAATTGTATTTCAATAAGCAGAAAAAAAATGTCTTGGTGTACTTGGACAATCTTTCAACATAAAATATAATCAGACAGACATTATTAACAAATCTCAGCATCCCTTTGAGGGCCAAACGCTAACAGGAAATACTCTCAAGTACCAAAGTTAGCTATTTTGAATATAAACAAGCCAGCTGACGGTCCATGCGCAGAGCCTGTTAAGTCGTCTCTTTTTCCCTTGAACCTGAACTAATAAGTTAGACATGTTTAGACACAATTTTTTGAACTGACTTTGTTTAAATACTGTTATTAAGTTATTAATTTTTGCCAATATCGCTCAGCCCTGCTCCTGCGTCAGTTTGGCTCATTTACACGCGCCCAAATGAGATGCAAACACAGGGCTGTTTGAATGCTAAACAGGTCATTAGCGGATAATAGCTGCGCGTTTAAAGGAAACTATTATTCCTCGAAATGAAGTGCAACGTGTCTACCTACTGCTCTTAAGTTGGCTTGTGCAGTGTTTGTGCCTGGAGGTAGAGAGGGGCGTAGAGTTCCCCACCGGTTCCTCACTGCGCTTCTGCAGAGGCTGATGAAACAAGCTGCAATCATTTACCACAGCGGCGTAAGAATGCAGTCAAGTCTGAAAATACAATGAGAGCCCCATTGGTTTTAAAAACAGACCAAAACTGCTGCGCTTGTCTTTTTCCATCCATCATCAAAAACTATAAATTGGTCATGATCAAAGTTGGCCAGTGTTTCCTTAATTAGCTCATCGTTCAAACTGTGTGACATTGGTGTGACCGTTTTTAGCATCTCACACTCGGGCAATGTCAGTGTGTTTGTGCAACGTGACAATATTATAATTTAGTCTAACTATTATTTTTATGTGTGCAGATTTTTAGAAAGTAACAAATATTCTTGCTCATTAACAATTCTTTATCATGTCTACTACTACATAAGTTATAATCATTCCTGAAGTCATTGACCAGCTTTGTCAAATCAAACTTTCTAAATAATAACATTTTAAAATGTGTAGGAAAGCAACAATCAACAATTTAAATAATCATGACTAATCAACTATTGTGTTGTATTTGACCATATCATCATTTTTTATATTGTATCGACTTTTAAAACACATTTAAATTACTTTTATAGCAAAGCCAGCAGCATTATTAAGTGTAAGTTTTCATCAGTAATAAACATTTCTACCATAGCAGCGACCTGCATTGTACGTAGAGTTTTAAGGTAATATAACTTATATATTTTTGTTGCTAAGTCTATTTTAAAAATAATGTTCTTGTTTGAATTCTATTTCCCTGCTGGTGTTGAACTGCAACACTGAAATTTCCCCATTGTGTGACATAAAGATTCACAACAAGAGTTTTTTTTTTTTTTTTTTGAATGAATAAATTGTTGACTTTTCAACTGACTACTGTCCAGCTGTCCAGCACTTTGGATTACTTTTAATTGGACTGTAGATTGAAATTAAATAACCTAATCTATTTTAACAATATCATAACAACATTAATAACACATGAATATTCATTCATTCATTCATTCAATTTGTACAGCTTGGTCCCATTAGTGGTTGCAGATGACTGGAGCTTAACCTGTGGCTTTGGGACATAAGGGTCTTTCACACCAAGCCGAGGGTTGCCCGTCTGAACCACTTTGGCAGCGTCTGCCGACAGACTGTTTCCCATGTGTTTGGTGTGAATGAGGTTGTCGGGGGTCAAAGTAGCGGGTTTTTGAAGACTTTTTTGTTGAATCTGCGTTGCCAGTTGCCGCATATGCAGCTATTTGATTGGTCTGTGGCTACCAACAAACCAACAAATAGTGTACAGGAAAATTGTGCGGAAAACCCGAAAATGGCACTTACAGAAAAACAGTAGCCGAGCATGGATTGTTGTTATTTACCCAGGTTCAAACGGGACGTACGTAGGTATGGAGGAGTACCTGGAGAAAAACCTCAGTAACACAACAGGAAAATGCAAACTTCACCCAGAGAGATGGTGAAATTAATTTGGTCTGACCTGGGAGTCAAACCCACAGTAGTCAACCCACCCATGACAATAACTTCTAATCCTATATAAAATCCTAGCAACCTAATAGAATTTTCAAGTTTTTGTTCTATTTAACCTAAACAATCGTGTTGTATGTTTTCCACAGATAAACATGAGACCAAGCTGAAGGGCGTCATCTATTTTCAGGCCATTGAAGAGGTTTACTACGACCACCTGAGAAGTGCCACCAAGGTACGACTGCTCTGATCCTCTGCACACACAAACAAACACATTCATGTTCATTTGCTTTGCTCTTTTTAAAGGGAACATATTACACATTATTTTCTCTTGGTGTTTCCTCATCAAAAACATACCAGGAGCTAGGGCTGGGCAATATCGTGATAAAAATCAAATCGTGAGCTCATCTGGGGATTTAATAATTCTCTATTTGATGCTACTGTCTGTTCAAGTATTGACTGTTTTTCCCACCTACTCCTCTGGATCGGCTTCAGAATGGCCAAGTCCACTTTTTTAAAGCAATTTTAGTTTTTTTTTTTTTAGGTCACTTTTGAACTTTGACGATGGCAGGTTGTGTTTTTTGGTGCTTGTTCCTGGACTTTCACGTGATAGAATAGCTGATTTTTTGGCATTTTTCAGGTTTGACCCACAAAGATGCAATAATTTATGACTGAAACGTGCATTTTTAGCATATTTTCATGTCTGAAGATTGTTTTTAGTACGATTAAAATATTCTAGAATCATTGACACTTGTTTTGTGACGACACACAATGTTCTTTTATTCACTTTTTATTGAATGGTTGGAGTTGCTTGTTTTGAGCTTTTTTAATTCTTAGTTTCTTGTTTCTTTCTGAAAATCTGGCAACGCTGGTAGACAGCTGTAATTACCTTTTGGAAAAAGCAGATGATTTTATTTTTCCCCAATCCAATTTGAAAAGACAAGCCAGAATCGTGAGAAAATTGAAATCATGATCTGGCTCCAAGAAAATTGTCATATGCATTTTGCCATATCGCCCAGCCCTACCAGGAGCTGTGTTTTGTTTAATTTACACACATTTAACACGCAAATCAAACTCAAATCTCAAACTGTAAACACTGTTCTACCTTGTGATGTCATTAATTGGTAACACAGGAAGTGCCCTTATTTGTTTGTTAGCTTTGCCCAGCTAGACAAGAATCACATGAACAACTTCAGCCGTGGATTTCTCTGATTTTGAAACCTCAGCCATGTTTGAACTATTTACAAAATCACCACTTAATGACATCACAAGGTGGAACAGCAAAAGCAAATGTAGACGATCTAAAAAGCAGGATTATTTAAACATTTGTAAAAGAAACAAACACAAGTCTAGAGATGTTTTTGATGAAGGGAGTGGCTAAAAACACAAGAGTACATTTTGTGTAATATGGTCCCTTTAATGTCAACGCTGCACATTTATTCTTTCTTTGCTGTTTTGTTGCTTTGTCCGGCCGCCGTCACAGAAAGGACTTTTCAACTTGAATCTCACCAGTGTATGTATAATAACCCAGTGTTTGCCTAAATCCTCCTTGTAACCCCGGTTTCTCCTTGTTCTAAAAGGAAGGATGACGCTTGTAACGGAAAAGTATTAAGTCCCTACAATCTCGTCTGTGTAGTGTGAGCTGATCCTCTCTGATCCCTCTGTCCATCCCAGTGGTCCGTTTGAAGCCTCCACCAAAAATAATAGTACAACTTTTTAGTCTGAGTGAATCCAGCAGAATTAACGGTTAATGCCTTTACAGTCAGAGAGTGAGAGCAGTGTTGATTCACTCTTAGCTTGTGTAATTATTCTCTCTCTGCAGGTTTTCTCGGTTTATGTTAGATGTTTTACTTTATGTCTGTACGTGTAAGTGCAGAGGAAGGTCATTGTTTTTGGAAAAGAAGAATGAAATCAGAATAGTCACAATGTGGCAGTGACAATGATTATTAAAGGGCTATGTAACTCTTCTTATCTGCTCTCTCTACAAACTGAATTAAGCAACAAAGTAGCAGTTCTGCACCAAGCAGTTTCAGCTTCTCTGTATTTAGACTTCAAATATTAGTTTTGATTGTCCAGGTGAACGTTTTATAACTTTATATTTACAGAATTGTTTTTCAACTGAAAAACTCTGGCACCTAAAGTGTTAAATGAGAAATCAAGATTCACTCAGGACGAATCATCAATTATTTAGTTGGTTTTGAAACGAAAGATCAATAACCAAACCTTTGTCAGTAAAAAGATGTTTGGAGCAGAAGCCTCACGTTGAGGCTGTGTTGTGTTATATTATTTTTTCATTGAAATAAAATAAATTGATCGTCTGTTTTATTTTAAAATATTACTAAACTAGGGATGGGATGATTCACTTGAGTCAAAATTCGCTTCAGTTTTTGATATTGCATTTAAGACACAATTTAATCATAAATTAAATTTAAAACAAAGTGTACAACGTATATTTAGAGCAAAACTGATTGATTCTGACCTTTTTCTGACCTTTTCGCTGCATACTTTGAACTATTTATTTATTTCAGTTTTCGAACTCTTTCCCATCCCTTTTTTTATGTAGTTTTTTCAATAATTAAGGGGGTAAAAATGTTTTCACAGATCGACCAGCCTTAGTTCAAATGTGTTTATTTTATATTTGAAATGTTCATGTTGTCATATTTGTCAACATTTCCCACCCTTAGCCATCAGGTTTTGAGTGAAATGTACCACATTATGGCATTACATTGATTAGTGTACAAAAATGACCAGTGGTTTTTGAATTTTCTTTCATTCATTCTTTTCTACGGCTTGTTCATGTTTGAGGTGGCCAGTGACTTTGGGCCTTAGGCGGGAGAACACTCTTGACAGTGACTCTTTGCAGGGTTAACACACAGAGACAAATACAATCACTGCTACCATAAATTTGAATATCATGAAATGTATACAAAGGGTTGATAAAAGTATATAGAATCACTGTATTGATAGAAAAAGCTTGTAGATCCTGTTCATGTCTGAGTTCAGGTCTTGGCTCTATTAGTGTAAGTTAATATGCCTTTTGCAGTGCTCTTGTAGGTACTTTTCTACACATTTATCCTCTTTTATAAACCTGCATGCACCTTCTCTACACTGTCTCTCGTCTTATGATCTCTGCTGATCTTTGCCTTTGCCGCCTCGACTTAAAACTTTGACATTTTCTCATCATAAAGCCTCGGCGGCTCCGTGTGTGTCTAAGTGACGGCCCGTCGCCGAGTTTCGACTCAACTGTGCTTCTCTGATCAACTGTGAACCTTTTGATTTCACTTGTCACTTCCAATGTCACACAACAGAGGGAAAGTTTTAAAGAGATGTGTGAGCTTCAGAGGAGGAACAGGCAACACGGATCACAGGAACAGGCTGCAGCTTTTGTGGAGATGTAAAGAAACCATAAAAATAACACACGTGAAGTTTAGCAGCGCAAAATTTACACTTGAACAACATTTACACTTGAACAATTCAGTGAAGCTCAAATATGTTAAAAAAATAAATTCTGGTGTCACTCACAGATACTGTATAATGTTCAGAGCAGTTCATTATCAGTCAGAAATGTGGCAACACTGGTGTAGCTGTCTTTTAAAACGTAACTCTATGGTAACACTTTATATTAACTGCATCTTGATTAGCCTTAATACACTCTTAATAAAGCATGAATAATGGATTAATTCTTAATGAACAAATGAGAAGTTAATGAACAAAATAGGCTTTTAAGGCTTAGTAACAACTTTATTACTACAAGCCCTACCCCTCAACCCAAAATCCTAATCTTAGCTCCTTTATTGAGCAGTTACTAAGCCTTAATAAACACTTCTATTCATTAATTGATGATTTGTACATTAATTGTAAATAAGTTATAAATAATATAAAGTGATACCAACTCTATTATTGTTGATTCAGGGAATAAAGATGAATTGAATTAAATATAACCGCCCACAACTTGATCTCTGGAAGTCAATTTACTATAATATTTTCTGATGAAAAAAACAAATTTTAGATATAATGTTATTTAATGTTCACCATTTCTCATTGAGAGCTCGCCTTTTATTTTCTCAACAAAGTGTTGGTGTAATGTCTTTATGATTAGTTGATATGATTGGTCAAAAGGTAGTAGGTTTATGACGAGAGCTGAGCAATAAATCAAATTGCAGATAATATCTTAATAGTTGTTTTGAAGATTTGCAAAAATAGAATATTGAGTGTATCAATTGTAGTAAAACAATGCTTCAAAAATAGTTGTTTAAAGATACAAATGAAAAAAGTTACAATATTACAACAGTTCAAACAACAAGTTTTATTAGTTAGAAAGCACATTGCAAATTTATTTTCACATGAAAATCTTGTTTAGCTGCATTTTTTTGTTTGTGAATAGTACATTTAGCCTGCAGACCTCTGAGTTTGTGGTCTTGTGAGGCAGTTTGGGTCAAATATTTGGTCAGAACAATGAGACACTAGTTTTGAGAACGGGGGACCTTTTAGTTGACTAATTGATAGATAACACACGTCTTAATTGACAAAAAGGTCTTTAGTCAACTACAGCCTAATTTTTCTGATCACTAAACTTCAACTAATGAATTTCATTGGCTTGAAATAATATCATCTGAATATCATTATCGAGTTATGCAAAACAATTATCCAAATGTAAATTTTTGTCAATATCGTCCAACCCTATTTATGGCACAATCTTTCTCACACTTCTATTCACCATGTGTAGATGTAATTATATTTGTTTACATTCACTTCTGAGGTGGCATGGACGAATCAATACAATAAACACAAACTTAAAACTCTGTTTTTTGACTGAACTGAACAGCCTCCATTAAGCCTTTAGGTTCTAATTTTTCTAAATTCTGCTGGCAAAAAATAAAATGGAAATTTACGTCAAGAACCATTAGGAGCAGAACTACTGATCTCTTTTGTGACTGGTTGAAGACATTGTTTTAACAAGAACAGACAAACGTTCATTCTCTGTAGTTAGCTTTTTTAAAAATACAAAAGTTAATTGACAAATGGAATTGTTTTTAAGCAGATTTCCTTTGAGATCTACATTTGTTTTTCATTGAACTAGAATGGAGACGACTGCCTCACCAGTTATAAACAAAATCTGATTAAAACTATAAACTAAAACAATTAACTACAGCTGAGTTCTATGCTTGGTTGATCAATCTCTACAAAACATTAATACTTTTTTTACTTCTCTCAATTTCATCCAACACAAAAGCACATTATAGTAACTTTCTCCTGTTTGTTTGAGTTTGCCGTGTCTAAAATAGCTTCTTGCACCACTGTGTTTGTATTTCCCAGTACAATCCTTCTCCTTTAGTAAACTGTACGTTGCCATTAATACCGTTTCTGTTTCCGTTCCTCCAGAGCCCGAACCCTTCCCTGACCTTCTGCGTTAAGACCCACGACAGACTGTACTACATGGTGGCTCCGTCGGCCGAGGCCATGCGGATCTGGATGGACGTGATCGTGACCGGCGCCGAGGGCTACACGCAGTTCATGAACTAACGGAAACGTCTATCTGTCTCACCAAACTCCACTTCCTGTTTCCCGTCTGCCTCCCTCTGTTCAACATCACAGATTATTGGATGTTTTTTATTTGAATCATTTTAATTTTGTACGCGATTCAGTTCGGATCAAAAAGGGAGACACGCTCAGCTCATGACTGTAAACCAAATGTAAAGAGAAGCCTTTCTATATATTGCCAAATGGAGATATTCTAGTTACTTTTTTTGTATTATTTGTCTTTTTTTACTTTTATTCAGCCAAAAGACTCTATGCCAATGTTTTATTTTAAGTGCTGTTGTTCTCACCGTTGCTTTTAGTTCGTCAAAGGTTTTAATCAGGAAGGACAATAACTAGTCTGTGCACCAAGTGTTCACCTTGTTTCTGACACTACATCACATGCAGTGTATTTCAGATGTATTTATTGTAAAGATTTGACTTTATCCAGGTTCACCAAAGTCACGTGTTAGACTCACTTCAGCTCAGGAGTTCACGCCGCAGTTCTCCGTGTGTTGCAACCAATCGAAAAGCAGCTGCTAAGATTTCAAATGCTAAGAATATAAACTCACAACAAGCATTAATTTATATACAGATAATTTAAGGCGAGACACTACAGGTGAGGAGGAAAAAATCTTAAATATAAAGAACCATTTGCTCACGTAAATATAAAAAATACTCTACCGTTAAAAAGTTTAAGGTCACCCAGACGATTTTGTGTTTTCCACGAATGGAATTTTTAAGAAAAGACTGTCAAGTTTCGCATAAAAAGTAATTTTTTTCTGGGAATTTTGAGCGTTTAATCAACTTACAAATGTGATTCTCCAGATACTGAACCTGCTCAAAGGAAAGTCAGTTTTATAGCTTCTCTAAGCAGCTAAACTGTTCTCAGCTGTGCTAACATGATTCCACAAGTTTTCTAATTGTCTATTAGCTTCTCACACAAAGAGCAGACACAGTGAATGATTAGAACACTGGATTGATAGTTGCTGGAAATGGGCCTCTCTATATTGAACCAAAAATCAGACATTAGCAGATGGAATAGTCATTACCACATTAACAATGTCTAGAGCAGGGCTATTCAAATGGCTGCCCAGGGGCCAAATGTGGCCCACTGTTTTGGCCCAGCATGAAAAAGTAGGCCATTGACCGGACCATATTTCATGATAGGCAATATAGGCCAAATGTAGACCAGATTTGACATTGGATTTGTTTAGGCTTATTCCTGTTTTTATGTGACAGACCATCATTGTATTTTGTCTTTGTGAAAATAGCATGGTTTTATTAAGAAGTTCCTCTGCCGTTCAGTTTTATAATCCGGCCCTTAAATCAGAGTTTTTTGACAAATCAGGCCCACTGGTAAATATAAATAAATAACCCTGGTCTAGAGTGTGTTTCTGATTAGTTTAAAGTCATCTTCATGACTGCTTTTCTTTCAAAAACTGACATTTCTAAGTGACCCCAAACTTTTGAACGATAGTGTATATTATCTAATGTTTTGTGTGTAAAAATGACCAAAATGTCACAGGTATATGGTTATGCAAGCATGGCATTAAAGGAACCGGATGTAAGATTCACACTGAAAAGTTATTACAATTACACATGAACTATATTTTGAATATTTTTAGCTTCTGACCAATCAGGAACATTTTTTGCTGTGAATCATGGGTAATCACCTGAAAGTCACATTTCCAGAGACTTGATTCTCTGTCTTGGTTCAGCGTCAACACTCAGTTTCATTCACAACGTCAGTGCAGTTCAATAAGAACTGTATGGGCTCAACAGCATGAGCAAACTGGCAACCAGGGTTCTGATTTGATAATTCTCTTGAGAACAAAAACACCAAAATATAAACATCAACAAATGAGCATCATGTCCATTTGTTTGCTTTACAATGACTTTCAGTAAAAGTTATAGTACATTTGAATCTGTGGACACTTAAATAAAATCCTATATAGGGTTCCTTTAAACAAATATCTAGAAATTAGTTCTCTCTGGGTGTCTTTATCACCCCAAAAATACCTTGAAAAACAAGATCTGACTTTCAACTTTGAATGTTGAACGTCTCCATGGAGAAGTCTAAAGCCATTCTGCGTAACATTCTGTAGTCCAAGCAATATCATCTGAGAGCCAAGAATCCTTTCTTTTATTGGTTAATTTTGACATGTTAGACACAAAAAAGGTGATATGTGATAAACCTTGCTATCGAGAGAGCAAACCGACTAAAAAACTATGAAAAAGAAAAATGGTTGTAGTGTCTCGCCTTAAGAATCTCTTCTTTTTTGAATTTGTAGAATAAGTCATCCACACACACCACATTTCCAGTGCTGTTTTACTTAAAAGTACGTCACTATCTGTATTTTTTAGGCCCACATCCATGTTTCTGCCACTCCAGCAGTTTTGCCAAGTAGCCTTCTTTAGCTGACTTTACCCCTGGACAACAGACATCAGCACTGCCACAGGAGGGCGCTACACTGTCCCACGCAGGACCACAGAACTATACAGTATAAGGACTAATCCAGAACTGTGCCTTGAAATTGTCCAGTGAGGAAATTAAAGGGCCTCTGTTACGCCAAGTTGAGCCATGTTAAAGTGTTGTTACCTCATCAAAAATATACCTGGAGCTGTGTTTTATTCACTAATATTTGAGTAATCCTGTTGACAGCACATCTACGCTGTTAGTGCTCTATCCTCATAGTAAGGAGGTCCTGGGTTTGATTCTTTGAGTGGCTTGGGGCCTTTCTATTTGGTGTTTGCATGTTCTCCCCGTGCAGTGCTGGGAAGAATCTTTTGAAAATGTATTTAATAACAGAATACTGAATACCTCTAGTAAAACATATTTTATATTGTATTCCATTTAGTCAAACCACAATATTGTATTCTGAATATTTGAAATTTCCACTAAAAACATACACAATAGGGTCTATCTCGCACCTCTAACCACATGACTGAAAAAGAGATTCAGATCTCAGTGGGACTTTCCTGGTTAAATAAAGCTTAGTCAATAAAATGCTGCTCCACCTTGTGATGTCATCAAGTGAAAGTTTCAACAACATTTGTTGCCTCTTTGGAACTAGTTTCTTTTACAGTTCTGTTCTCTACAATTCACTAGACTATCTTAAGTTGTTGCATACTTGTTTTACCTTTTCAGCATTTGCGATGGCCACAGAAAGTCCATTGTTTTTGTGCTAGCGGTGAGGCTAACTTTCAAAATTAGACAGTTACAGGGTTTATATATTCTGATTATTCTAGTAAATTGTATTATAATTTAGTGACGTCTACTGCTAGATAGTCTGTCCCAAAGTGAGGTGAGCTGGTTACCATGGTAATGAGCTTAGTTCTGTTGCTAAAGTTTTTTATCTTAACTTTTACTTAAACCCTTTTCCTAAGCCGTTCCTTCTATCCTTGTTCCTTGTCTGTCTGTGTCCATAGGAAACCTATGCAGGCTCCGGTTTCCCCTACCACTAAAAACATATCCGGTAGCGCCTCCCCTCTTCCCTTTTAGGACTACAGAAGGAAGTTAGCAGCAAAGCTAGAATCTGGTACAAGCATTTCTGCCATTGTGCTCAAAAGTGTGGTAGCTGATCTTTACACTTCAAACACAATTTAGGTTTAAATCTTGACAGCTTCCACACATGGTTAATATCGACATGTATTCATTATGGTTGCAATTATGGCTAAAAAAGAACAGCAAAGTGAAACTAGAAAAGGCCACCCAAGCTCATCCAATCAGAACACAGCATTTGGCTCCAGATGAGACTTAAAATTCTTTATTATTCAATTCAGACAGTACTCAGTGGTCTAGTTTTATCACAAAATACTGCATTTACCATATACTTTTTGACATATAACCCATTCCCCTAAACTTATCACTGTCCCCCCAGACTTTATTATCGAGTATAAACCACTTAATGACGTCTCAAGGTGGAGCAGTGTTAAAGTGTTTAAAGTGTGAATGAAGCAAAACACATCTAGTATGTTTTTGATGAAGATGACATAACACAGATCAAAATGAAAGTAATACGGGCCCTTTAATGTGCTGTAAAGTGGTTGGCAAAGTGGATGGATTTTATAGTTAACTACAAAATAAACACATTGAGGTCTAAAAAGTGCATGACAAGAGATTGGATCGACTAAAATATTCTCCATCGGTCAAAAACATGAATTAGGAACGACATTACGCTGTGATTTTTGGCGCATGTGAAACTGTGGTTTAGTTTCATGTGTTATAAAGTAATTTATGGTTGTTGTGCCTGAGATAGTGACTTTTTAAAGAGACTAGTGAAGAGATCTTAATATATATATTGCATCTCCCTTGCCTCCATTTGGAACTAAACAAAGTACCAAACTGTCGACACTGGCAAGGCTGTCTGTGCGTACGTAGTGCTATTGTTATCTATGTGAAAAGAGGAAAAATAATAATATACTGTAAAGAAGTTGGATGCCTGAATGAATATCTTACTATGAAAAATGAAATATTGTATAAAAAAAACTACAATTTTTACTTATTTTTGTCATTTTAGAAACTTTATTGTCACATTACATTTCAAATTGTAAATGGTAGTGATGATGTATCTACTTTTTTTACCGGTACAACAGCAGAAGACGCACCTAGCACTCACAATAATACAATAAAATGGATGTTTGCTGGACATTACTGTAGAAGCTGCTGCGTTTTACAATTCGGACCATGTTAGGTTGTGTTTTGTCGAGCGTCACTTTCACACAAACGGAAATGGATTTGATGAAATCTATTAAAACTGTTACTGAGATACGGCTGCGTTTTTCTTTTTGTAAAACGTGTCACAATAATAATAACAACATCACACGACGGTTCCAGAGTCGAAGGTCTTAGCTTGACAATAGCGGGTTTAGGACAAAGACACAAAAACTACAAAAACATTAAAAGCAGGGCAAAAATATATATATAAAAACGGTTCAAATAAAAGCAAGTGTTTGAGATGGTTTGTTGACGACAGTGATTATTCCAGTTTATTGATTCTCTCGAGGACATTACAATTCATTCACAGTGTCACCTGAAAAGAAAAATGTGCATATTAATCATTCACCAACCAAAAGGTATAAGTTCTCTTCAGTGCAATCTAATGTAGTGTCTATGATTGTCTGTGCTACTCATTTTACTAAAACACAGATAAGATTATTATATTTACATTTAAATGGCAAAAAGTCATCAAGTCTTATCCCAATTTAGCAATTTTAAAGTTTTACTTCATGATTATAAAGGATGACAGGGTTACCTAGCAACCATGCTGCTGTGAACTAATGAGAGTTTTAAGCACACAATCATTGAGGTATTATTATGACTGGAGCAGGGGTGGGCAATTATTTCTACTCAAGGGCCATATTAAACCCAGAATAGTGGTGGAGGGCCGAACTGCCGATATTGATATAAAAAATTCTCATTATTTTAAACTAATTTCTTCAATAAAAGTACAAATAAAAGGTTTGCTTTTCCATAATAAACTCGTAACATTTCGAGATTAAGCCAAAAATGGAATGAAAATAAAGTCGAAGCTTAAGAAAATAAAGTCGAAGCTTAAGAAAGTTATGATTTTACTAGAAAAAAAAACGTCATTAATATGAGAATAAACCATAAAAAGAAGCTATTTTAAAGATAAACTTCTTCTTCTAGTTCTAATCTAGCAGATTCAAATCATAATTTTACACTAAATATTATCAGGACTTGGTCTTGGATGAGGCAAATGTTCCATGATCCAAATTACAATTTTAATCTTGTAAAAAAGTTTAATATTGAAAAATAGCTTTTTATAGCTTTGACTTTATTCTCATAACATTGAGAATTTAAACTCGAAATGTTCTATGTTTATTGTTGTGGCCCAAGTTTTTGTCTCTTAAACTTTATCATGGATTTCTCAAAAAACCCAGGGGCCTCATTTGGCTCCCGGGCCGCAGTTTGCCCAGGTCTGCCTTCAATTTTTCATTCCATTCCATTACTTGTGTCAAATATCATTCTGGAGAAATTGGACTAATAAATTCCACAATTTTCCCTAGAAAATACTACTTTAGCTTTACTTTGTTTATTGTAAACTGTAACATTGATCTAAAAAGGCTTACATACCTACAAAGCCTGTAGGTTTATACTATGCCTGATTAAAGACTGATATGTCATCTACAAATGCGAGATGTTATCAGTAAAAATACTAAATAATTATTTATACTAATGGAACTTGTTGTCATATCGGTGCACATTAATCAGTTTATACAGACTCAAAAATAAAAACAAAAACTACTTACTTTCTGCGCAGGGAGACGTATATTCAGTGACTGCTTCATCGCCTGTAAAACAAAACAAAAGAGCATGTAAGCACTGCCAGAAAAGTAAACAAAACAAGTGAGAATAAGTGACAGTAAAGCTGGTACTTGTCTGGTAGTAATCGTAGACTTTGACCACGGCCGGTTTGAGGTTCCTCACAGCCTGGTCCTGCTCGATGGTCACGCTGTAAATCCGCATGTTATCCTTTTTCAGCTGCAAATACAAGACATGGGTTATTTTAGTTTGTCTGTCTGTCTATTCAAAAAGCGTCTTCAGAAAGGGTTTTGAATGTTTTATGTAGTGTTAAATCAATAATAGTTTTATCACCAAAAACTGCAAACTTATAGTTTTATACAGTATAAAAAAGGAGGTTAGGGACAAATTTAGAAACAGTGACCGAACATGACAGCATTCCTAAGTTTTTTTTTCAGATTGTTGTCAAAATGTGTCTTACCCCTTCTAAGTAGATGTTAATGAATCCGTCATCTACATCTACTCGTTTCACAGACTGGTCACCCTTCATCTGCCAAAGGAAGAAAACAAAAGGTTAATTTATAGAGAGCAGCAATATTTTAAAGACGTTTGCTTGAGGAAATTATTTAAACATTTAGGTACAAACTATCAAAGGAGAACCTCACTAAAGCGTGTAGTGGAGTGTGTAACAGGGTCTCTGTTACATCATTACATCAGTTTACACCCTGCAGTATTTCACAGACGTAACAATGGAGAACACACCACTCCTGCTCGCTGATTGGACGATCGTACTTTCTGGGAACAGTCTTGCATTACCTGACCAAGCCCCGGTTATCAAAGATGGCAGGCGCTGCGTCGTCACTGGCTTTTGCTCACTGCGCCACAGACTATGGAAAACACAACTGCGCACGCAGTTGTGTTTTCCCCATAATTCTTTGTGCAAGGAGCGGGACGTTCTGACCAATCAGAGCAGGAGTTACAGTGTGAGCAGCGGTAGTCAAAGCTAAAGCTTAAAAAGTGGTTTTATACAAAACTAAAACCTTTTGGAAAAAAGTTTATGATGTGAAACTGTGTAAGAATTTCCACAAAATCTAACCGTTCTTAAAGCTTTAGATGCCGTTTTTGCAGAACACTGGCAGTTTGTGTTTGCATTGCGCTCTAGGGAAAGAAATGCTTTCTAGCCTGTAGAAGGATTTTTAGCTGCAGCACCAACGGAGTGACCACTGGAGCTGATTTACAACTGTTACAAGCAGCAATGTCCTATCCAGATAATATAATAGATCCATGTACCTGACCTAGTAGCCAGAGTGAAATGAACTGAGTAAAGGCACTAGGTGGCACCAGCCTGGCTAGCAATGATCAAAACTGAAATCAAACTATGAATAATTGCACATTACCAATGAAAAGTAACTAACGCCAGCTTATCATGTTAATTTATGCACTTATGCAACCACTTTGATAGCAAATATGATTTTACTGTTTATTATTTTGACTAACAGCAACGAAGCAAAGCAAGAGGGAATAATTTCCTATTTTTATTTTTCAAATTTTCAATCGAGGCAATTTTTTTTCTCCACATTTTCCAGAATTTGTGGAAACCTTGCATGTTTATAATAAATGGACACTATAGACAATGTCTTACCATGTCCAGAGAGCTCTTGTCCAGAACGTATCCAGACAAAAGTTTGATGTTGATGATGACCATGTTGGTTTCCTCCCTGCGACCCTGATATCTGAAATAAAACAAGCATTTTTGTAGAGTAAAGTTACTAATCTGAGGACTATTTTAAATTTATAGCCACAGTATTTTCACATGAAAGTCTACAGAATAAAATAATGAAATGACATACCTGACATTGACAAAGAGGATGAGCTGTGGTCTGCTCACGTTACACTTGGACATGGTGGAAGTGGTGAGGTTGAACGAAGAGAAGTCTGGAGGAGGAGGGATGTTGTAGTGCATAGAGATCTGCAGCAAAACCACAGGAGACCACATGTGTCAGTAAAACACAGTGGACATGATTATATTTAAGATTTCACTGGACATTTTAAGCTAGTTAATTCCACAACTGTTACCAAGCAACCACATTGTAAATATTCACATAAATAACACAGATGCTACAATTTGATAAATGATAATATCTTGTAACACTTTCATTTTGTTTAATGACTGTCTAAAATCTCAGGAACTGTATTTTGGCGCTTTTTGATGACACATGGAGGGATGGTCAGTTTCTTCAAAATTTGCTATGAGATTCTAATAAATATTTTACCACAAGGACTATCAAACCAAACTAAGTCACCAAACAAAGTAAAAAATAGTAAAATATAATCATTTTTGATATGGGCTTAAACTTTCTGACTGACATTTCTTTTACAATTAGTTTCCGGCACAGCTTTTGTCTGATTATACTGCAAAAACTATACATCTGAACTTGCTTAAAGTGACTTGGATTAAGACTTTGAATCTGATTTTTCAGTAATTTTGACCAAATGAGATTCAACTGCTTATGTAATGTAGAATATTTCACTTTTCTCAAGGCGTTTCTGACTGGTTATAAGTGAATTTGGCTGAAAATAAGAACACAAATTTGCCAATTGAACACGTACAATTTTCTAAACCCAGTGGCAAAGAATTTGGCTCGAAATAAGAAGTAATATGTTGAAATCTGTTCAAAACTGTTTCAAACAAGAAAAATGATCTAGGTCTTTAATAAATAAATAAATAAATAGAACTCAAATTAGTCAAAATGCTTGATTTTAGGGATTAAATCTTAGAATTGAGCAATTTTAACTTGAAATGCACTTTTTGCAGTGTATGTGGCTTCATCAATTTCTTACCCAACTATTATCACATTTAATTATTAATACTGGCCTCTGCTCTCTATCTGAATCATTGTTATACATTGCTATATTTAGTTATCTATTAAAGAGACAATGCATATTCATTAACATTTCCGTGTTAATTTGTACATTTACCTGAGCGAGGACGCAGCCCTGGCCCTCCGCCCTCACAGTGTACTCTCCAGGCACCTCGGGCAGATTCTTCTCCTGGAAAAGCAGCCGACTGGACTGATCCACGGTGAAGTCTGTGCTCAAACCTCCCAGAGACGTCACCCGCACCGCAGTACTGCCCTGCTCGCTGTAGGTGGCAGCGCCATACTTGGCCAGCGCCTGGAGAGCCACCACTGTGTCCTAAAGAGCCCCAGAGAAGGTTAGACTAACACACAAGCTGCATTGTTAGCTTTCTCTTCAGTGTAAGGCTGGGTTTTACAAGTTTTACCTTTTTTTTCATGTGTCTGAGCTGCTCAAACAAAGTCTAAAATCACTGCTATCGCAAATATGTTAGTAATCGCTAGAAGAAGAAATTGATTTCTTTTTCTATACTGTATACAATAAATTTATCTTCCTATTGCTGTACATGTTTTGTATTTTAAGTAGGGCTGGGCAATTTGGGAAAAACATAATCACAAATTATTATTTATTTACAATTTTTGATTAGCTGGTACCACTTTATATTAACTACACCTTAATTGGCCTTAGTAAACCATGAACAAAGCATAAATAAAGCCTTAATTATTCATGAATTAATGAATGAAAAAGTTGATTAATGCTTAGTAACTACTTAACTAAGGAGCTAAGGTTAGGATTTAGGTTAGGGGCAGATTCGGAGTAATTAAGTAGTTACTAAGCATTATTAGGCTTTTTCATCTATTAATTAATCATTTGGTCATATTGAATTAAGTCTTTATTAAGGTGTTATTAATGATTTATTAAGCCTTATTATTCTGTAGTTATTCTAAAGCACAGGTGTCAAACTCAAATGGTGGTAGGGCCAAATCGATCAGAGTCAGAGTTGGTCGAGGGCCATTTTTAAAATATAGGTCCATCTGTGTTAAATTCAAATATGGCAATAGGGCTGTTTAAAGCTAATATAACATAACATTTACTGTATATCCAGATATGTATTGTATAGCATTACATTATATTGCACATAATTTCATTGCAACAAAACTTTGGACAGATTGTTGCTTTTTGCTACATTCCAGTGCATATTACATATAATAGTCACATCTCAGCAATGTAAGGGGCCACTATCAATAATAATCTGAAATCATGCTCAGGGGCCACATGATATCTTCTTGAGGGCCGAATTTGGCCCCCGGGCCTGAGTTTGACACCCCTGTTCTAAAGCATTACCGATTAGCTTTCCCAAAAATAAATGTTGCTTTTAGTACTGATTGATTTTATGAACATGAATGAACCAGATGTTTCAAATGTTCATTTTTATTAAAAAAAATGATATACTATGACTATCAATATTCTGCCTCAAAGTTTGTTTTTTGCTCCAAAGCACAAGTTTTTACTGACAAAAGATTGGTTACTGATCTTTAGATTTAAAACTTCCAACCAACTAATTGATGAATATTTTATTCTTACTTACATTTTTGGCCGCTTTAAATTTAACCTGATTTCTCTTTTAACCCGCTTAATTTTTGCCCCTACAAGTTATTATTTTTTAATAATTGGAAGATTGGAAAATTATCTTATGCATAGTGAAAGGTCTATTTTAGTCTATCTTTAATTTATCATAGGTTATATTTTGGCTAATATTATAATTGTTTCATTGTTTTGGTCAATGACAATGGCAATGCAACTTTTTGTAACCCTGATAAGTTTTGTTTTCTTGTGCTTATGCTTGTCAGTTATGTTTTTTATTGTCTTTTAATTATTAATATCTAAAATATAAAGTGGCTCGCGGTGTCATCTTCCAATGTACTTCTTTTTAAAATTGCATTTAAACAATCTTTCTTTGTTTACAAAAAGAATTTTACAATATTATATGTCTGTTATCTCTATGTCTGTTGTTTTTAACTAGCTATATAATCTGCTATAATTTATCTTTGGGGCTTTGTAAACTAACTTGACAATGACATTGATATAAATGTGTGAACTGTTTGGTGAAATGCATTTTATATACAACAGGTTAATTTGTATTTCTATGCATTTTGTTACAAACAGTTTTTTAAGGAACACTATAGTGAAAAGGCTTCACCTGTGTGGAGGAGAATCCACCGTAGGGGTTCTGCTGCTGAGCGAGCCAGCGGACAATACTTGCGCTGTAGTCCAGACCAAACTCTGGTAAAAGTGGCCCAGACATCAGAGCCAAAAGAACGTACGACGTCGTCTCCACCTCCACAGAGTCCAGGTATTTCATTTCCACTTCCCTGTCCCAGAACCGCATCCCACCTGCCAATCAAACAACACCTCAAACCTACTGGAGTCTTAATTTTTTTATTTTATTTAGTTTTTAATGTCATGTGTGTTTTATCTTGGAACTATAGATGGAATATCAGTCGACGTCTCTTTTCACTCTGCATGCTCCATGCAGAAAGAGCCGCTGTCCATCTGGTTGGCTGGAGAAACTGGGAATTCTTTAATTAAAACAACAAAACGAGACGAGCCAACAGTTTCGATCAGGTATGAACCGGTCTGACAGACGTCTGGCTTCTGAAGCTTGAGACAGTGTTTTTCTCGCCATTTTTTTTTACCCACCTGAATGTAACGTTTAAAGGTCGTAGGGTCGAATTTCATTCACAAATATTGATTTAGCAGCATAACTTTTGTTTTCGCACAGTGATAAACTCTTGTAGTTAGCTGACATTGGTGCTGGTTCGACTTGTTTCCACTGTTTGTGTCAATGAGCGGCGGCTCTTTCTGCATACTAAGTGTGCGCACTTTCCTGACTTACCCAATAGATTCTAAGCATTCTGAACGTTCAACTTTATCCACTACGTTGTGCTTTGAAGAGTTTTTCACACATGCTCTTTCTGAATTTAATATATTATTAGACAAAGATGGAACACTGCTAATTATTTTTCATCCAAATACAGTATATACTTAGACAATATACTGTATCTGTGCTGCTGGGAAACTGATTTCAAGTCAAGTTAAGGTTTTGAAGCTAAAATGCTCAAAAGTCCATATATTTCAGGGACAAAAATCTGAATGACAGTTACAATTAACATCCCTGACGAGTGTATTTAACATGTTATGAATGATTAATCAGCAGAGATTTTTGATAATTATTATTTAAGCAAACTGGGTGACGCTAAAAACAGTAACATTTTGTAATTTAAGTAGATTTTAGATTGGACTTAATTGTTACAGTTCATTTGACCAGATCAGCACAAAATGAAATGTATTCACGTTATTCTGCCCCGCCCATCTTTCTTGGCAGAGCACTTCCTGTTTAGCTCTGTTAAGATAGCTTAAACACATATAGCCATAGTTAAAATAAACCCACCGACTGAATTACACGCTAACCTCAGCTAAACGTGAATTACGCTGTCAGGAAAAGTGGGCGAGGCAGAATAAGGTGAATATTCAGTCTTTTTTTCAATGTTTTGCTTTTGAAACAGCGACACTTTGCTCACCTTCTGTCTTGGATTTCTGGTGCAGGAGTGTGATGAGCTTGGTCCTGGTTTGTTGGTCTCCTGCCAGAGTAAAAGTGTAGGCCAGCAGAGCAGTGGTGTGGAGGTTGTCCATGTCACTCGCCAGCGCCGCCCGCAGGCACTCCAGACACTTCTGCACCATCTGATTCTGGCCACAGCAACAAGTCAAAGAAATAACAATGAGTCTACTGTAAACTTAACGCTCCTGAGTAAAATTAAATGAAAAGTGACGCAAATTTTTCCTGTAATTATCTCATGCAAATGAATACAAACAACAGACAGTGCTATACAATAATTATACCTGTCATTCATATTAATTGCATATTTATTATTAAAACTTTTATACATTATTTACTGCTTGATACAGACTATGAGCATATTTTACGCTGGGACAAAAGAAAATTATGATTTATTACGCGCAAGACAACAATTTTATTTGAAGCTTTTTCTGTAGCTTACTCAGGAAAAATGTATTACAAGTTTATTATCGTGTAATGTTTTTATATAGAAATAAAACAGTTTGTGTGTAAAATCCCAGAATCAGGCTTAAATGTATTGGTTTATTTTATCAATATCTAGTTATAAAGAAATTTTGTGTGGTTTTCGATATTTTGTTTTTGTTTATGCCTTTGTTTTAGCATGAGAATGTATCAAATCAAGCTTAGAATTTCAGCTAATTAAACTTTTTAATGTTCTTCGGTCTTAATTTTCACACTGTTTCAACTTCCTCTAATAAATCCTTCAATAAATGGTTAATATTGCCATGTATTCAGTTTAGTTGTAATTTTGATCAATAAGGTCTATTTACAAAAAGCAAAGTGAAATTAGCAAGGACCACCCAAACACAGCCAATCAGAGCGCTGCATTTGGCTCCTGATTAGAAATAAAATTCTTTGTTATTCAGTTTAGACAGCACTCAGTGGTCTCATTTTTTGCAATTATCATATACTTTTTAGTCCTTTTGTAACAGAAAAAAATGAAATAAAATTGTGTTCATAATTGGTCATTTTTATTCAAACATTTTGTAAAGTCGTAATTGGTCTCTATGTATATAGCACTTATCCACCTTTTGAGGCACTCAAAGCACTATACAATCAAGGATCCGCTCACCCAGTGTAACACACTGAGGCAATCTGGAATAAGTGTCTTGCCCAAAGACATGACAGTCCAGTTTTTAGTGGAAAACACAAAATTTACTAAAAAAGTTACCCCAACTATAAAGGTGCACTGCTTGGATGGTCTTCAGTTTCACTTTGTTGTTTGTAAAAAGAGGTTTATTTACCAAAATTGCAACCAAAACTGAATACATTTCGATAATAACCATGTGTCGAAGGATCTAAATTGTGTTTACAGTGTAAAAATCAGCTATGCCACCTTTAAATCAGAAGAAACATTCTTTAGATGTATTAGCTGTGTGACAATACTTACAGTCCCACTTAAGTCCAGCTCCAGAAGAGCAGCTGTGATGTAGGCCGTGAGGGACACATCGCTGTCCACTCCACCCTAAACAAAAACAAAACATCAAAAACAACAAGAACATAATGTACATGCACATAAACTATTAAACTCTGCGCTTACAGAACAGAAAGATTTACTGTCATTGTCACAGAGTAAAACAAAACTAATTTTTGAGTGAGCCTCCAGGCGGCTGCAGTTTTTGCGCGCCGCCACTCGCTCTTCCCAGCATGAAATTCAAAGAAAAAAAAAAAAAACACTATTTCTGATGTAGGATAATTGTTTGTTGTCTTTATCCTGCTTTAGTCATTGTTTTTTTCCCTGACTTACAGACAGGGCTTGGCAAAACGGCAAAAAAAATAAAATAATGTCACAATTTCTTATAGTCTTTCGGGTGAATAGAATTACTCGCTTTTTCACAAAATTCTTACTTCATTGTGATTGCGTAAACTAAACTGTCAGTCACTCAAAACAGGACAAAAGCTTAACCAACAGAAAACTGAGAAGTAGAGACCTAATCATATGACCAAAGAAATTATTGCCAAGAGCGAGATTGTGACTAACTACTTATCGTTTTTGAAGTCAGAGTTGCAGCCCCTTTATCGGGCATTGTTAGATGGGACTGGCCAATTATCAGTGTGTCTGTGCCGTTTGCCTTTAGGCCTGCGGCGAGGTACACACACAGCTCAGCCATTCTCTACTAATTATTCATAACACCGCTCTCTGCTTTGGGAAGAAAAAAACATCCAAACAAGCTTCTGACAATCTTATTTCAAGCTGCATTATCCAGTTTTCAAAAGAAGAGATGGTGTTTAAATCGAGAGAAACTAGTTAGCTCGCACAAACCCTTTGGCGAGTCGATATCATTCATAATTATTTTTTCTCACGTGTACAACCTTAGAAAGCGTGAATGAAGTAGTATGCACTGCCAATACTCAATTCTAGTGACACATACACAGCTCTTTTCTCAATGTCTGCAATACAGTAGATGAGCTTTTTGTATTATAACACAAAACTTTATTTAAAACAACGTTCCAACTGACTGAAATCTTATTGGCCAGTAGAATGGTGTAGAAGAACCTACTTTACCTCCTTGCCCTCACAAAACCAAACATTTTAATATCACTTTGACATAGGCTGATCACCCTCTCCACATTCAATGCCAGATTTTAAGCTATAGAAGTGCGATGTGGATCTGTAATATTAAAATTATTCGAAAAGCCTATGGCACTTTACAATGGGGAATTTACTGCCAGAACTAGGGCGATCTTTCACTGTTGATCTCCATAGATACAGTCAGTATCAGAGGCCACGCCCACTAACACACCTCTGTGGGGGGAGGTTAACATTGAGAGTGAATCAGAACAACAGCTTTATCAGTCACTGCTCAACAACTACAACAGCAAATGTGGACTTAAGGAAATATATTGTGTAAAATATGGATACAAAGACATTTAGATGAATAAAGTGATCCAACAGTGCAAATATGTAAATATAACTAACAATAGCGAGCTAACGGTAGTTGCGATGTTAGCACCCCCTGGTGTGTTTAAACGTCTTTCTTTAACTTTCTGTTTACTTTTCTGACATAGTGCTACATCAACAACCTTCATTTAAACGTAGTTGTGACTCGACTTGAAATAGTTGTGCTAAAAATACACTTTACGTTTTTAAAAAAGTAAAAGGTTTAGCTTCCCATGCCTTAGCAACTGTATTTATAGTGACTCACATGGCTCTTTCTTAAAGTTTGAAAAGAATTAGTTAAAAGTTTAATTAAAATGAGACCTATATAATTATCAATATAAAACACAAAATCAGCTTTGAAATATAAACAGACATAAACTGCAGAACTTATAAGCACAATCAACGAAAAATGTAACTGTTACCACCAGCTACATGACAATTTTAACATGTTTTAGTCTTTTTTTGTTTTTGGAATTGCAAGTAAATACAGACACGGGCAGAGAGAGGTGAAAAGATAAATATTTTTAGGTAACTCTAGCATCAACAGCAGAAAAATACAAGATCACGCAACTATGCATGAATCAATCCAAATACTATTTTGAGAAAACGAATGATGATAGTGATGATGAGTTTTATAACATTTACAATACAATATTATTGTAAATGTAAAAAGTGAAGGTGCTACTAAAAATACCTTCATGTCGTTGTTAAGGAGAGAGCCCACAGAGGTGATGCATCCGTCGGGGCGCTGGTGACTCCAGAGCCACGTCTTGGCCTGAATGATGTGTTCTGGTTGGACAAAAATGTACGGTCGAGCTCCTCCGAAGGATTTCATCACAAACGCAGTCAGCCTGTGAGGTCAGACATAAAAATGGAACATGTGGTCAAAGCCATGGCGTTCTGGATGAACCCGAAATGGACTTAGCAAAGAGTTACCGTGGTATTATGTTTAATGTACTAAATATGTATTATTGTCTAAAATATAAAATGATTATATTTTAACATGCTCTTCAGAAATTCATTACTTTAATCTTATGTTAGAGCATTATTATTACATTTATATTATTATTATAAAAGTGTAGACAAACTGACATGACAGTAATTTACTAAACGGAAATGAAGCGGGATGCTCTAGTTACTAGCTGTAAAAAATAATTACACAGGGAAAATAACCAAATCAATCTTGCCTGACATGCTAAAGGTGCAGAAATACTTAAATTAATTCTAAATAATTTATGAGTGCAGATACGGGTGCGAAAGTCGCATGGATTTGCGCAAAAAATCTGCAAGAAGTAAAATTTTTCCAGAGCTCTTGCAGCTTTCAAGTCATACAAGCTTTCTGGCGAGAATCTACATGAATCCGCTTGGTTTTGGACAAATCTGGATCGCAGCTGACTGCAGCTGGTGCAACAGGCACTGTGCAAGAAACTTAAACGTGTCCCGACACGAACCTGCCTCGCAGTCAGTGTACAACTGGCATGAGGCTCAGAGAGGAAAGAATACTGTCTCAAGTACAAAACACCAGCTGTGTTCACTGCAAAAAAATCTAACTTAGATAAAATGACTTGAATTAAGCATATTAATCTTAAAAAGACTAATTTTAAGATATTTTCACCTATTAAAACCAAATTTTACTAAGATTATTTGACTTGTTTTAAGATATTCTATCTTAATTTAACTAACCTGGATATAAAATTTATTTTAAGCAAATTTGTATTTATTTTAAGCCATAATTGCTTGAATCATGAGCAGATCTGCTTAAAAATCTTGTCAAGAGTTCTTGAAACTAGCATTTTCTGCTCAAAAAAACTAAGTTAGTCAAATTTTCTTACTGCACTGGCAGATTATTTCACTTGAAATAAGACTTATTTACCTCAAAATAAGCAAAATGTCTTTTTTGCTGTGTTTTTGATGCAGAAGCAATTTTACAACATGATTAAAAACTCAAAAAGTAGAATTTCAAATATTGAGTCCTTTAAAAAAGAAACTTTTTTAGTTTAGACTTGCTGGATTTCTTCACAATGTTGTTAGCACATCTCCCACTCCTTACAAATACTTTCCTCTATTTTGAAATGATAAGACTGTTTCCATTTCATTATAGACATTTATGAGGAACTCTGCTTGTCTCCATAAAGATGTCATTATTTAGCCTGGAATGTTCCACAGTAGAGAGTTATAAGCACCAGACTAAATTACAGGTCAATATTTAAAAACACACACACAAATAAGATTTAACATGCGTAAGATGCAATTAAAGCCATGGAATAACATCTCAATAGTGGCAAGCTGGAAAAGTTATATAGTGCACATTTACATTTAATCTCTAAGCTACTTTAAATTATAAATCCAAAGCAAAATGTTTCAAACTGCCTCTATTGTCTTTTTCTAAACAAAGCGACATTATGGCTGGCAATTTGTACAATCTGCATTTGCCCGAATATTCCTTTTTTTCTGCTTCACACACACCTACACAGCCTCTGCACCTGCCAAACTGCCCAGTGGTGTCTAATAAAGAGCAGAGGGGTAGATAATTCCCCGGAGGCTGCGATTTTAAGCCCATTCAATTCAAATATTCACATTTTGGCAGCCTCTATAGATGTATTAGGATGTGTGCCGGTGCCAGACAGCTGAGGGGACACCATTCTTCTTCTCAAATCAAAAAAAGTGTGAGATTAAAAGCTGAAAATACACACAGCGCTGCCCTAAATAAATGCTTTTAAATGTTGGGTAACAAGTGATGCAATGAGAACAAGTTGTGGCGTCAGAAATATACCTCATTCTGCATTTGTGTTCAAAACTGTGTGGACTTAAGACTGCAGCACAATTTAGAGGCTAACTCTGCAGGATTAGAGCAGTTTTAGGCACTGACATGTACTTAATAATTTGAACATTTTCAACCAGATGCCCTCCTGTTTATTATACTTAGAAAAGACTAAAGACTAATACTGACCATGACAAATTCAAACCTGTAACTTCACTATTTAAATGTTTCAGACTTTACAGATGCTAATGCTAAAGACATTTTCAGAAACTCTTGCTGTGTGAACACAAACATGGGGACAAAGAGGTTCCTCTGATTAAACAGAGACTGAATGTTGGGACTAGTTCTTGGTACTTTAAAGTGCGAAAACAGTAGGTCAAGTAGGTCCGGACTGCATGATTTCAGAAGTTGGTTAATAAACTTACCATGTGTTTCCAGACTTATCCGACTTTCCAAAAGCGCTGTATGAACCATCGTCATGTTTGTAGGTGAGCTCCCTCTGATATCCTACAAAACACACGTTTAAGATATCCACTGTTGTATACAGTATATATAATATGTTGTTTATAATCTATTTATCTGGGACACTGTGCACACTGACCTGACTGTAGGAACTCTGTTGCTCTGTCCAGAATGTCGTTACTGAGCTGGCCTGTGCTTTTCAGATAGTTCAGGATGAAAATGTTTGGAGCAAACTTCACCATGTTCTGCTCCCCGCAGCCGTACGGCATCTCCAGCAGTTTGTCCAGGTTCTTCATGGCTCTGCCCATCAGATCACCTACAAAGAAGAGCTTTTTGATATTATTCATAAACATAAACAAAAAACGTTTTAAGTGGGGCTACAAACCCAGAACAGAGACTTTGGCTCTGGCCGATCCAGCTACAAACATCTCAGGCATCAGGAGGGAAATCATCTTCTCCACTGGACCATCTGCAACAACAGATTGAAAGTGTTATAGAATAAAATGTACCCTTAAATTTATGAAAGCTCACCTGCAGGACACAGCAGTGCATTGTGGCTCACCATCTGTGGTGTTCCTTCAGCCTGGAGGAAAAAAAAGTTAAATAATGATCAGTTTATTATTAATATTAAAACTTCAAACCAACTCCTAAAAGGAATGATGGCCACTGGTGTTTAAGTGCTGTGATTATACTTCCCCATCTGTATTTTTTTCTATTTGCTTTGATCCCCATGTTTACTTTGTCATTGTGTGAGCACTGACCTGCACCAGCAGCGTGCGGATCACTGTGTCGATCTGGCCCATCTCTGGGACAGTGGCCACCTCATTTCCACACAGCTGGTCAGTTTTAAGGGCCTCTGCACTGACCCTGATGCTCACCTCACCTGTGGGACAGAGTTGGTGATTAGAGCTGTGACTGTCACATTCTGTGCACCAGGTGAATCCTCCTCTCCAGCTGCTTTTCCTTACTCCTGCTCCCAGATCATTGGGCCTCATTAATCCCCATTTGTTGCCTTATTACGGGCCTCCCCTCTCACCGCCCTCGCCCCGTCTCACACAGAGGACAAGTACAGATGGAGCCCTGGGGGAGAGCTTTCCCGCTGTTTCGTCAGAGAGACTACCTGACTTGTTAGTACAAGTGATTGTCAGCAGAGCTGTGAGGGGCGTTAGAAAAGCCTGTACTCATCCACTGATGGAGGCTGATGGAGCTCACACCATTAACAACAACTGCTTCACTTTTACATGGCCCAAAGCACAGCCAGCTGTCAGGGAATTGTAATGAGCGTTAATTAGTTTGTCTCTTCTATCTCCTGTTTGTCAATGCAAGCTACGAAAACTGCTAATCCAAATTTAATCATTCAGGACTTAGAGGGCATTGTTACAGTATGGTAGTATTAAAAATATTACACGCATACTGTAGATACAGGGGAAACATTCAAGACAACCTTGCCTAATAAGTTAACTGATCAGAAAGTGTGAATAATTTATTGACTTAAAACAGTGCAGAAGATCTTAGAGCTGTATCTATGGCATCACAGATCAGGAACATTTAGGACAGTTTTCTGAAGCTCAGAGAGGAAAGAATAGTGTTTCAGAGTTAAACTGCAGCGTTTTTTGATGTTAGGACAAGATTAAAAAACATAATACAGTATGTGCCCCTTAAATTGTTCACAACCCGTAAAAAAAGTTTATTACACTGAAAAAAGAAAACAAATGAGTCCATACCGAGTGTGTTTGGCGTGACGACCCAGGAGAAGGTGGAGCTCTCCTCTCCACACAGACACACAGTGTACAAGCAGCTGTCACACGGTCTGAAGGTGAACTGGTCTGATTCAGCCAACGTCACTTTCACCTAAAAAAATAACCATATACATTTTAAAGGAAAAGCATGACTTGAATTACTCTGACACGGTTAAAGTGACAGTTGTACCATGATGCACTTGGTCAGGTAGTTGAAGACAGTGGCTCTGAGCGTGAACACTTCTCCTCTGATGACGGAGTAGGGCAGAGTGAGACTGACAAAGAAAGGCTGGAAGGCAGTGAGGCCCGTGTTTGGGGCGATTCCGAGTCCCGCTGAGGACACACAGAAGCACCCGCCGCCCATTTTGTGATGGTGTCCGGGACGGTCTTCTCCACACTCACAGAGCCAGTGGGTCTGTGTGAAAGAACAGAGTTAAAGGTTGTCTAAGTAACAGATTAAAAGAGGTGAACTAAAAAGCAGTAAAAAGGTCTAGCTAAACTCTGAGTAAACAATAATTGTCATCTTATGTATCATTTTTTTAATAATTACCTTTAATAAAGTTTAGTGAATTATGGACACATAGTTTATTAAGACTGATTCAAGCTTATAACTATAACAATAAGATGGAAAATTTGTTACATAGTTACTAACAACATTAATACAACCGTTTATGATAGCTGATTTGTTTTTGTTGAAAATTTGAAAACTTTGTGTTTTCCATGAAAAAATAGATGATAATGCAGCACTTTGAGAAAAAAGTAGACCACAGAGCAGTGTCTGAACTGAATAATAAAGAATTTTTGTTCTAATCAGGAGCCGAATGCAGCTATGTGATTGGCTGTGATGGGTGGTCTTCTCCAATTTCAGTTTGCTGTTTGTAAAAAATGGTATTTAAGCCACAATTGACACCAAAAATGAAAACATGTCAATAGTAACCATGTGTCGAAATTGTCAGATTGAAAACCTAAATTGTGTTTAAATCAGCTACAACTACTTTAAGTAAATGATAGTTTGACATAAATCAAAACTTAGGGTTCAAAATTTGACAATTAAACCAGCTAAACAGATGTGGAGCAACTGGAACTCACATCTGTATAACATCAGTTACAGCTAAAAACCCCTGAATCCTTAAAGTTAGTAAATAACTGTTATTTGTTTAGTCAAACCTATAGTCTTACCAAGTCTGAATCAGTCTTAACTTATGAGTAAACTGTTTATTAAAGGTGACCTATTGTGTAAAATCCAAATTTTTAACCATGTTAGAACTGCCTTTTCTCGTCAGTAGTTTACTCAAACTTTTTAAAGAATGATTCCTGCATGTTTGAGTAATCTGTATTGTCCTGCAGCTGATGATTGATTGCTCAGAAAAGCCCTGTCTTCACCTACCACCTATCCTGCTCACTGTCTGTATTTAGTTGTGATTATTCCAAAATATTTAGATTCATAGTAAAGCATGTATGGTTCAAAATAGTCACAAAGCCACTTCAATAATTAAAATCTTACAATGAAGAGGCGGGGCTTATCAGTTCTGCAGTTTTGCACAGAAAGTAAATAGACTTTTTTCTTTTTCTAGCTGTTTTACATAAATTTTGTGTCTTACAAAAACAAAATGTAAATTACTGATGTACATATATTATAGTTTAATCCTAAATCTATAGAAAATACACAATAGGTCCTCTTTAAATCTTTGTTAATGCTCTGTTAGGGCGAATCAAAAGGTCTAGTTAAAACACATCATAACCAAAAACTGGAATGTTGATTAACTAAACTATGTAGTGAAGACCTCAATGTTGTTTGCTTATGAAGTTAATAATAAGTCAGTAATTATTAATGAGAATTTGTAAAACCATGTTAGTGTTTTCTAGATCTCAAATCAAAGTGTTAAAGCATAAACACAATAACAATATCAATGCATATGTAAAGTATGACAATTAACTGCAACTAGTGACTCTATTTAACCACTACTTTCTTTTCTAAATATATCGGATTATTACCCAACAGACACCAAGTCCCAGATCCAGGTTTCAGGGAAGAAACTCCTGACGGTCTCCTTCTTTTCGTTTGAGGGAAGCTCGCTGTTCATCGTGTTAAAGGCCATGGGGACCGGGAGAGTCTACCACGTCTAAGAGCATATATATCAAGAAAACAGCATTAGAACCAGCACTTACCCGACTGAGACCAGCTCCCAAATCCAAGTCTCAGGGAAGAACGTTCTAACGGTCTCTTTGGGTTTTGCATCAGAGGGCTGTTGCATCTCTACTACCGGGCCCATTAGTTGTTTCTGCAAATGTATACATATAGTCCGAATCTAGAGTACCATCATAGAACATATTGTACATCCGCTCCTGACAGTCATACGGCTTCTTCACGTCAGAGTTGGTCACAATCTTGACTCCGATTTCCTGCAAAACAAAGAGAACTCGTCACAATCACAAGTGTTTGTAAATCATCTGTCTCCATCTTAAGCCCTGATATTATATGCTGCTTTTATTCCTTTTCTGATCTGGGGTGTAAATTGCCCTCAAACAGAGCACACAATTGCAAGATAAATAGCTGATAAATTATGAATAACTTGGTTGAACAGACACGATGCATACTGTAATACCTTTCAAATACAGCAATGGTTAAGCTTGTTGGAAAGAGTCATTTAATGCTGTGTGTTTTGAGACAGTATTTCAGCACAAAAAGTGAAAGTAATCACCTGTTTGACCATAATTTCTCTTCAATATCAAGTTGGCATAATAATTTAGAAATCAAGATTCAGTCAGGATTATGATTTTGAATATTATGAATATTAAGTCAAAATTAGAAAAGTGATAAAAAAAGTGTGATAATCGGTCACATGAGCTTTTCATTCCACAAATTGAAAGTATATAAACCTATGCTGCATTCCAGGTAAGTCGGATGTTTTACAGTTGTAAAATACCAGTTCCCAGTTCAGTGTTCCAACTGAATGAACTCTGTAAACATTCTGATTAATGCTAACCTTTAGGCTAAACAAAAGCTGAAGCCGACATGTTTTTGTTGCAGTTGAACCCTGCAGATTAATTTTTTATGGGATTGTTGATCTCTTATGTGAAGTGGGACTCTCTCGACCTGGTCCCAGTTCACAATTATTTACCAGTTCAAGTGGTGTTCCACTGCATTTTTACAAGTGGGAAATATTGCCTAGAACGCACCACTAGTTATGTCCAAGAGATTCCACTTCCACTAAATAAAATAGAATAGAATGAGGTCTATCAAAATGAAGAAACAAAAACTGTGATTATCTTTATCTCCATGCTGTCCGTCCCTATTTGATTTGAAAAAGTAATCCTCCCCTCTGTCAGACTCAAATGATATCCACAGACCGTGAAGTACAATAAACATAGCACTAAAAGAAGAAGAATTTACTTTAAAGATGCTGAAGACATCATCCTTGTGATGGACCGGTCCAAAATAAAATGAGCGCTTCTTCCGATTACCAGCTTCCAACTCTTCTATTTCGGGCTCTTCCACTGGCACTGGTATGGGGAAACACGGATAAGGCTCATTGTCCTCCACCACATAAGGGTAACCAGAGAGCTTCTGGAAGGGCAGCTGGTCGAACACCTGAGCAAAACAAGCAGCAGAAGATAGTGACTAAAGCTTTGCCTTATTTCTCTTCTTATATTCGTCTCTTCACTTCCTCAGTTTTTCATCTGTCAAATGTGCCATATTAGGTGGTGTCCTAAAGGCAGTGTTGGAAAGTCATTAAATGCTTGTACCGCAATTTCATTGTCAAAACAATCATTTAGAGTGTTTGTGTATAGAGGGATTTTCGGTCGACGTCACTTTCTGCCCTACTGCGCATGCGTTATGCGGAAAGAGCCGATCTCCATCTGCTTAGCGGGGGAAACTTCTTTGAATAAAACTATGTAACGGGGCGAGAGCTAGCGGTTTCGATCAGGCATGAACCGGTCTGACAGACGTCTGTCTCAGAAGCTTGTGTTTTTCTCGCCGTTTTTTCACTCACCTGAATGTAACTCTTAAGGGTCATAGGATCAAATTTTATTCACAAATGTTGAATTAGCAGCATAATGTTTATCACAGTGATAAACTCTCGTAGTTAGCTGACAACGGTGCTTTTTCAACTGTTTTTACTGTTTGTGCGTATGAGCGGCAGCTCTTTCGGCAGGTTGGGAGCGCGCACATTACCCGTGTTGATAAACAAAAAAATCCCTCTAAAGTTGGTTAATTTTAGCCTTATTCTGAAGGAAACATTTTGAAATTTCAACACAGAATTTAGGGCTTAAACTGTTCGAAAAAAGCAACAACAACAAAAAAGAAAAAAAAAAAATTGTTAGAAGTGTGAGTGCGTGTGCGATACATCTAAATGCACTGCTCATTTGTCACACTGGCAGACATAAGCACATCTCAACACAGGTTCACTGAATGAAATGGTGTCAGCCACATCTGGTTGTGGTCACACCTCCTAGACTTATAGCGTATTAAGCTTTGAGAGAGCCCACTAGCGGCCAACAGAAGGTCAGTGTCAGTGCCGTCCACTGTGTCCACTGTGTCCACTGTGTTTTTATTGAAAACTTCAATTAAAAAAAAATAATAATAATATTTTGTTTGTGTTGGTGCAAGAATGTACAAGTGAAAGCAGAGTCAAGAGTAGGATGAATGTCATACATAGTCCACAGTGAGCTCCACTCCAGACTTAAGCAGGAGGACGCTCTGGTCAATGGCCCGGACAGAGCACAGTGAGTCAGGGTGGGCTTGAAGAGAAAGGGTGGTCCTCTCTGCTGGAAGCTGCTGAAGGGAGGCAAACTTCAGAGAAACCTGAGGAACAGAGAGGAATTATTAGCTTCAGAATTTATTGTCTTAATGCAAAACAAACCCAATCTTTAAGAACAGATGGGTAGTTCTCAGTCATTTTATTTATTTATTGACCTTTATTTAACCTAGAAAGTTGCTGCGATTGGAATGTCTTTTACAGGGGAGTTCTGAAGGAGAAGCCTATTGTACATGTTTTTAGTGTTAATGGAAACTGGAGCACCCGAGGGAAACCGCAGCAAACGGAGGGAGAGCATGCACATGGAAAGGCCTCATGTGATTATTTTTAGCATTATTTCGCACTTTCTTCAACGAGTATACAGATTTGGTATTAGTTTTTAAGACCGATCAAAATCTGATTTCTGATGTTTTTTGACAACCTAACTTGAGCAATATCAACTTGAAGTAACTTTACTCTTTCTCGAGTACAAAGTTTGGCTACTGTATCATTCTATGAGCAATTGAAAAGCCATGGATGTAAGCAAATATACAGAATATGTACTTTTCTATGTGTAATAATACCTTGTTACTGAGACACATCTGAATGGGGAAGTCCTTGCTGTCGGCCACAGCTTCTCCGCTGGGCATCACGGTGTAAACCACCACCTGAGCCACTGGGGCCAACTTTATCACCTGCCGCAGGGGAATCGTCAGCACTCCTTTGTTTACTTGAAGCAAAAACACACACACAGTATTTAGTATACCAGCACAAAAATAGTTTTCTAAGAAGAAGGCTTGTTTTAAGATGTGGTGCAACAATATTACGATAGTCTGGGGCTGTAGTCAACCAGAGAAACTCTTGGTCAACTAAAGACATGTCCAATCAACCGATTAATCGACTAAAAAGGGGGCGTGGCAAATGCTCTGAAGCTAAAAGTAGAGTTGTTAAAAATATTGCAAATCAATGCTGAAACTGGTGTCGAAATTAGATACTCATTTGAACAACTACCAATAAAATTAACAGGACAAACATTTGAACAAAATCTGATCATTTCTGCAAAAGAATCTTAAAATAATCTTGTTTCATCAAAACTGATTTGATACTAAAATGTTTGATCATAAACTTTGCATTTTGAAAATGTCGATCCATTGTATAAAAACCTGACTTTCTCATTGTGGTAGTGAGAATCAAGTTTATTCCTTAGTATCAAAGTCAAATAGGAAATTTGAGTATTGCGACAACTCTGCAAGAAACCTTGCTCAAAAAGACTACTGATATTATGTAGTTCATGCAAAACTATAATTTATGCAGAAAATGAAGAGGAAACAGTGAGTTTATATAAAAAGGCAGATTGTTGAAGACAAATTCCTTTTAATCTAAATAAAAGAATTAGCGGACTAATAAAAATTTTGGTCGACCAAGACTCCAACGACCGATTAATCGACTAAACGACTAAAGAACGAAGTCTCTTCACTTCCTCAGTTCTTTAGTCATCACCAATGGCTTTGGTTTGAGCAGATACATTTTATTTAGTCTTCTGACTTCTTTTCTGTACATTAGCAGTGTGAAATAAACTATACTCGTTCTAGTGTAATTTACCTTCTGCCAGAAAGCCATTGATATAAGTTTGTATCTTTTTTCGTATGAGAGGGGCACTGTGTCCTTTGAATCATTAGGTAAATCTTGAGATTCAAAATAAAGGATATTATTACCCATATTTTTTTTAACTGCCTCTGATATACGATCATGTTGGACAATTGAGCCTTTGGACATCACCTGCAAAACAATAAAAAGAAGGTTGATAAAAAATAAATAAATAAATAAAAAAAAAAGAGATTACTTTGCACTCCTATTATCTTTGTAAGGGCTACACACGTTTGTTCCTCTGCTGGTCATTTTGACTCAAACTTTATGGGTCTGTTACAATAATGTTGAGCTACTTTTTTGTAGTCGCACACATGTATAATTTTTTGGGGAAAATGTTATTTTAGGCACCTTAAAAATGTACTTTTTTTTGGGATGGGGTGAGTTATCTCTTTAAAAATATTGAATAAAGAGAAACAAACGTGTTGAGGGTAGAGCAGCAGTGGTTGTCTAATTTTGACAGGAATTAAATTTTTTCTAGCTTTTGAGTATTTTTTCTGGTGAGAAAAAGTTACACGCCTGGTCCTCTTGGGGCAAAATTACCCGGGAAGACAACAGATGCTATAATATTTTATAGGAGGTGTGATGTTTAACACAGTTTTTTTTATTTGCACCAATTGTACAGAACGGCAACTGGGACCACCATTTTCATGTTGATAGGATCAAAGAATTTTGTTTTATTGACACACAAAAACCAAAACCACGTAAAAAACAAACAAACTTGAAGATAACATGAGGATTAACTAAATTCTCCCTTTAAATATATATTTAAAAATAAATAAATAAACAAAAACTGTGTGACCGTTTTGAGTCAAGAAAATGTCAAATAGATTAACTCGATAGATGTGTTAGTAATTCAACAGAAAGCTGTGTCAGTCCGTAGATCTTAAAACATATTGAAATGATACACTTGTCATTTAACTCTCGGTGCAACATTTGATTGGCCGTGTTCAAACGATTCTTACCAGATAAAAGAAGTCGAGTGTTTCCTGTCCCTCCTTCAGCTCTTTTCCTTGGATGATGTACTCGGCTCGAATGGCGCCCTCTTTGTTACAGCGAAACTTGCCCTCGTTTTGCTTGATTTTCAGAAAACTGTTGCTTTTGGAGTAAAAAGGTGAAACTACAACAACAGCCGGACGATACTCTGGAGACCGCAGGTTGTGGACGTACGACGACTCTCTCTTTCCTGGCTCCAAGGAGGACGCCTGTGAAAAAAATATATGTTTTTATGTGACAATTTCAACAAAGAAGACATGTTTATTAGCCTTTAACTGTGTCATAATGAGATTCTGAAATATGCTCAAATAATTCTACTTTCTCCTGTATTTGACAACGCTTGAGTGAAAAAAACTAATAAATATATTTTTAAATGGACTCAAATTGACATGCTTGGAAGTGGAGAAAATATGTCCTCTAAATGCCTATTTGGTGTTCCAGTTTTCTTCTGAATCTAGTCTTCTTTTCTTGATTGGGATTATAAACAAACATCTGACTGATTCAAGTAGATTTTTGGAGTAAAAGGAAATCTACAATATCACTGAAGAAGCTTTCTTAATTGCTGGGTTTCACATGACATCACAACATTCTATTCATCTTATTCTGCCCAGCCCACTTTTGTTGGCAGCCCACTTCCTGTTTAGTTGAGGTTAGCCAGTTACATCATATAGAATTTAGTCTCTGGGTTTATTTTATCTGTCGTTACATCTGTTTGAGATTGCCTCGAAGGACAGACAAGCAAACATCAAAGCATCTTAACAGAGCTAAGCAAAAAGTGTGCTACCAACAAAAGTTTGCAGGGCAGAATAAGGTGAATACGCCAGTGCAATTTATTCAATATGGTGGCAGGAAAAATTCATATTGTCAAAAGGTTTTAAAAGCTCCATGGTCGTGTCTTTAACATAAAAGATCAAGATTAATATTTAGGGATGTATGTTGGATATTTCATGGCAAATACAAAATATAAACTGCACTTGCCCTCCATCTAGCCTTATGATCACATCTTAAAATCACCAATACTGCAGTTTTGGGCAGGAAATCAATTATTAAGCAGCTTCAGAAAAATACCATAAATAAATATGAACATGTAATCCAAAGAGCTGTGTGTGATTTACAGTAATTTAATCCTAAAAAAGCAGAGCTCACACTTACATGAATTGAAATAGAGTTATTCCACAGGGATGTGTCCAGAGAGAAAGAGGCCATGCCTTTGTTGTCCGTGACGACAGTGACATTTTCTTTATTTGCTCTAATGTAAACGTTCTCATTGGCGACAGGTTTGGAGTCGGGACCAACCAATTTAACCTGGAACAAAATGGAAAACATAATTAAGAGAAACATTGAAGGTGTAACTTTTCTAGTGTATGGTTTCGCTACCTAGGCCACTTGTCTCCATGAAGATGCTCCAAAGAATGCAGATGTGGCAAGTAAGTAAGTATTTTTACTCAAGTAGCTTTCTAGAGCATCTGTACTTTACTTGAGTATTCCAAAATCTGGTGACTTTTTACTTTTACTTCTTACATTTTTCAAGAAGTATCTGTACTTTCTACTTAATACTTTTTTTTTTTTTTTTAAACTGGTGCGTTGCTTTATAAGCCCATAATGATTTTTTTTTTCTTTAAAACCAGTGCAGATCTGCTGCTGCTCTGTAACAGAGCTCTGTGAACAAAATAACAACTGAAAATGATTTCAGTTACATAATCATCCCATGGTTTATGATTTATCCCAAAGTGTGTTTCTATACGAGTTAAAATGCCTTAAACCTGGATTTTTAAAATTACTTTTTGTGTGTGTGTTTTTTCTGGTTAAGCTGGTTTTACTTGATGTATCTAGATTATATGACTTGTTTCAATAAATGTTTTCTTCTTTTAAGCCAAATTATTTGCCAGTGAAGTATGAAATTTTACTCACCTCATTGGCTAATTCGTTTTTTACACATGTATCTGTACTTTAACTTGATTAGTGAACTTCAGTACTTTTGACATCTCTGAAAGAATGTCATTAAAGTGATCCATACTGCATTTATTCAATTAAATTCAAGGAAATAGAAATAGTGCACTTTAATTTGATTGCATTTCTTATTCTAACAATAACGATAGTCTTTACTGGTAGAATTCATATTTATTATACTAAATTCATACCTTTCCTTCAAAAGCAATGCCAGGCTTGTATGAAGCAGGTTCATCCTCAAAAGTGACTGTCCTGATGTCGTAAGTGAAGGAGGTCCGAGCACTGCCTTTTAAAGTCACCCCTAAAGAGGAGTTAATGGTACAGTCAGTAAGTACATAAAATAATAATCATGCAAAAATCACTTTATTATGAAACTACAGTCAATACCAGTGCCAAACTCTTGCAATTCTACCTCGAGTTGAAAACTGTCATGATATCCACTCTTATAAAGGAAATACTCAGAAAGATTTACAGTGTGAGAAGTGCAGCCGCTTTTATCTGTCTAAAGAAATTAAAATGTACAATTACACAGCATCAGGGGCAAAAGATACACAGAGACACTTTAGATTTAATCTGTGGTTCTTACTGTGAGCTGGAAGGTCTTGCACACATCCTGGTTGTTGGAGCCGTACCATCGATAAGCTTTTCGACACAATACTGCTTTAACAGACCCAATCACTGGTTTTCCATAAGTGTATCTGCACAAAGTCGCAAACATCAAACCAAATTAAATACACTTTTTTGCTACAACACTGTGCACTGGATATGATGTTTTAATAGTATTGTCAAGTGTAGTAGTAATATACTGTAAATGTGCAGAGAGGAAATGACTTTAAAGTGAAACTAAACGCAGAACCAACTTTTTTCCGGGAATTTTGTGACATTTTTGTGCAAACTCATTGATTTTGCAGCTGTGTACAAAAAACGCAACAATGGTCAACGCTGTCAGTGCATTTTCAGTAAAAGCTGACACATTCAGTTGACGCCGCCCAGTGACATCTTCAGTCATTTGGCTGGATGGATAAGCGGGTGATATGAGATGCAAAGGGGCTCCGGTTCGTAACTCGCGTCAGTGTTTTTTTCTTCTCATTTTCTTGAGACAAAATACTCACATGAACTCACGTGCTTATGTAAAGGAAAAGTTTCATACATGTCTGCAAAATTAATAAAACTCCCCTGCACATCCTCTGCAGCTGTAAACCTCACCACACATCAGGACCGCTCAGACACAAAACTCCCATCACCCGCCAAGCTCAATATCCATATTTTATTGCTGTCAATCAATATCTGTACACACCCACTGGGCGCCACTTAAAAGGCATCTCCAACTTTAGTGAGTCTGTTTGAGGTGCAGTTGTGGGTGGAGTAAGTCTCTGACCTTGTGTTCAGCCTCACTTTAAAGTGCGTATGACAAGTTCCTACAAATTTCCTATTTTGTTTTAATTTTTTAGATTGACACTAGTTGTAAACATAAATGATAGTTTTATATTGATCAAGAACAAGTTTGTGAAGAAAATTTTGAAAATATGTTGAAAAAAAAACAGGAAGTAGAGGAGAGTTCTAAACTGATGACATCACACTACTAAAGAGACAAAAACACTTTACATTTTCTCACAATGAACAAATTTTAATGACCCTATAAACATAAATTTAACAAAATTAGTTGTGTATTTTTATGTCTCGAGAAGTGAAAACATGTTAGATTAGAAGAATTTTGGTCCAGTTTATGACAAGCGAGATGTCATCTTCTACTGAACAGGAAGTACATTTGTAATCCGAAAAAATGGATAAACTTTGAAGGAATTTTTAAAAAATGTTTAGTAAAATCTTAAATTTAAAGCTTTTAACTTTGCTTTAGTAAAATTTGTAACTTAACTTGTCATAGGCACTTTAAGTGATCTCATTAAAGGTGCATTGTGATACTTTTTCGCCAAAAATAGACTTGAATAAAGCATATTTTGTCTTTTAGATTTCTTTGTTGCAATAAATAAACAGTAAAAATCTGAGTCCCTACTTTTGGCGGGCTTGCATGACCACAAAATGGGCTGTTACTTTGCCAAAAAAGGCTCTCCTTTGCCATGTTTCAATTTAAAAGTATTTCGTTTAGCTGTATTCTTTCATATTATAACATAAAACATATCAATCCCCATTCAGAGTATCCAAAAGTATTGTTTCAGCTCTATATTTCCACTGAATTGTATTGTTGACTTTTTACCTCTAGAAAGTTACACAGTGCCCCTTTTATAATAATATTAATTGGGGGGAGAATAGTCATAGTGCCATAAAAGTTTTTTATGCTTGGGTTTAGTACACTCACTTTCCACAGACTTTGAAGTCGGCCTCTGTATCCAAGATGCTGATCACACTGGGCAGCTGGGCTTTCACCTCATATTTAGGTAAAACTGATCCATGAAACAACACAAAAGCACAAATACACATCACCTTAAGTTTAAATGTAATAGTACATACATATATTTAAAAACAACCAACCGTATTCCTTGATGTCAAAGCGGTGCTGTGTTTGCTCGTCCTGCTCAGTGGTGGCAGTGATGGTGTACGTCCCCTGTAGCGCCTCAGGGATTATCGGGTGTGAAAGATCCAGAATGCCTCCATCGACGGTCTTATTTAACCACTGAGCGATGCGATTACCTCTGGGGTCCTGAACACAACAGCAAATATAAAAGTAGACTAATAAAAAATAAATAAAAGGTAATACAAGGCTGGTAAACTAACTGCAAATACTTTTTATGGACTGGCGACAATTTTACGCAAGATTTTAAACCAAAAAATTTTTTTTGTAGCTTATAAATGACATCAAGTCATGTGATTGTAATCAGTGAAAAGAAAATTCAACTTGGATTTTTAAAGATTATATGTTTGAGGCAACAAAGCAAGATACATGTTCAAAAGGGTTGGTTAGTACAATAAACAATAGTGCAAAGGTGTAGCTTTAAGGAGATCAAGAAGTCACTCCAGTCACATTTACAAAATATTTATCAATATTTTAAAAAAATGGTGCAAGTTTTTTGAACTACAGAATCAAAAGCCCACAATGAAAGAATTTACATAACTTTATCTGCATTGAGCATATTCCTTAGCGTTGTGAAACACAATTGCAAAATCATCCTGTGAAAGCTTAAACCTTGTCATAAATAACAGGGCATAAATAAACCAATTCTTATCAGTTCACCAATAGAGTTTGCAGTGAACAATATGTAAAACGGTCATATAGGAAAGTGATTTTGCATTAGAAAAATTCAAGGAAGCTGAATTTCAACCACAGACTTTTCCCTAAAGCCCATATGACAGATCATAACTTTTTTTTTTTTTAATTTTGACTTAGCTTGGTGTGACAGTCTTTGTGATAAATATTTATAATAGTTTTATCTCAGTTAAGTTTCAAATTATGAAGAAATTGACACATTACTTTCTCTAATTTTCCACTTTCATTTAAGTTCTAAAACCAAATCCCACCACATGTGTCGCCAAAAAGCTCCAAAATCCAAAGACGGTTTACACAAAACTGAAAGTTTTCTGGAGTTTCAACAATCATTTAACACAATTAAAGTGTTACAAGTTATAATAACTTGTCACACTGTCACTCCTGTGTTATTTAAGTTGATTTTGGCCCAGATTTACAATGCTGTTGCTAGGTAACAGTTGTAGATTCCCCTCCACATGTGTCATATTTACTGGACATAAGATAATGAACTTCATCAAAACAATCAAATTGGGTAAAAACAAGCAAAATGTTTAGTGAAATCTAAATCATTGTCATGTTTACTTTGTTTTACTAAAAATGCAGTCTAACCTGTCATACACAACCAGGATAGTGGCACTGAGATCAAAATTTCAAGGGGAACCTACGAAGACACAGAGAGAACATGCAAACTCTCATTCAGGCCCAAGACTTGACTGAACAAAGGACATTGAGCCTGAAAACCAAACCGATATCTCTGTATTATTTTAGTCATCTTCTGATACAGGGTAAAGTCTGTAATTTTCCAAGCTGGAGTCTGGAGACAAAGTGGAATGACTTGGCTGCATTTGCCTTAATTTTCTTCAAGTATCCAGCTTAAACAGCCTAAAATCTTGGCTTTGACTCCCGTCTCAGTTAGTGTGGGCTTGCCTCCACTTCCCCTACTTACAGTATTTACCCAGTCAGTGTGAAGTAGGCAAATCTAAGACAACCTGCTATGTATTCCACAGCCAAAAACATGATGAAATGATGGCTTACCTCGAGCTCGATCACTTTGTACTGAAAGAGAAACAAATTCACACACATTACTATTTAAACATATTGACAGTTGACATGTAATTAGCGGTCTACAGTGTCAGTGGTGCCGGATGGAAAAGGCCCAGAGCTCGTATTGATTCAGATGTTTGGGTCAGATGTGCTGTGTGCCAAATGAACTCTGACAGCAGTTTATCACAGGAGTCCACGCGGCGCCGCACTCCCACTCTCTCCTCAAAACCAACAAACAGGCCTTCTCTCGCCTCCCACTCTTTGAACCAAAATAGACCCAGTTCCTCAATGCATCTCACACACTACGCCGCAATGCACAAACTTTGTAAGTGTAGACTTTAACATATACATAGGTACAAATATGCAAATAAATATGGTTTGCTTTGTTTAGGATCACTGCAAAGAATTACATCATAGACAAATAGTTTTGTTACAGCAGTTGCAGTAGCTGAAAGCAAGTGTACCTCTCTTCTTTTGTTGCAATTTAGGAAGCTTGGGCTCATACACCGAAAATATTTATTCCAAATGTAGCACTTTGTGAGTAAGGCTGTGAGATATTGACAAAGTTGGATATCTCGATCATTTTTTGGCATTTCTCGGTTACGATATTCAGACGATATTATTTCAAACCAACCACAAAATGTTCAAACACATTTTTAAGTGTATTAGTTAAAGTTTAAAAAAATTAGGTTATAGTTGACTAAAGGCGGGTAGACACTGTGCAATTTTTGATCCATTTTGGGAAGTTTTTTCACTCGTGGCCGAGATTTTACTTTAACTTGTCGTGTGTCAAGCACCGTGTAGTACATGGGGTAACAAGAAGCAATTAACACCTCACGACCAGCTTCAGATTACCAATCGTAGGATCGCAAGAATATCAAACTTGTTTGAAATCCTGGTCGTGGGCGATGTTCCCACGAAGTGCAATGTTCGCGGGAACATCGCACTGTAGAAGAAGTGCCACGAGCCGATTTGACGCCATCTCTCACACTGTCCATGCGCAAACAAACACAGGGCCTCTCCACTTCCGGATCCTTCTTCTCCTCCTCCACCTTTTATGTTGTGCTTCTGGATACAGGAGTCTGACGCTCCGTCAGTGTGAGAACTCAGATTGCATAAGGCCATCCGGCCGTGTAGTGTGAGGACATGAATCGTGAGCTGCTAACTTTTGACCCTAAAGATTTACTCGTACAGTCTAAGCAGGCGCTGCATGGCCACGACTGAAAACATTGTGCAGTGTCTGCCCGCCTTAAGACATTAATGCGCTATCAATGAATTAGTCGAGTAAAAGGTTCCTCTTACTCAAAACTAGTGTCTCAATGTTCTGATCCGATGTTAGACCCCAACTGCCTCATAAGACCACAAACTCAGAAGTTTGCATGCTAAATTACAAATAATAAAGAAAAAAAAATGCAGCTAAATGAGATTTGCATGTAATAACATCTGAATACATTTGCAATGTGCTTTTTAACTAATGAAAAATTTGGCAACCAAGACACCAATGAGTGATTAATAAACTAAAATATCCCCTTCTACACTTAATTGATCATTCACAAGGCTGTAATTGTTTTCATTTGTATCCTTAAACAACTATTTTGGAAACATTTTTTACTATAAACGATGTACTGAATATTCTATTTTTTCACCTCTTCAAATCAACTCTCACGAAATTATCTAAAATTTTAAATTGTGGGTGAATCTGACCTTATAGCTCTGTCTGAATTGAATAATAAAGTATTTAACGTCTCATAAATTGCTGAAAGCGGTGTTCTGATTGGCTGTGCTGGGTTTGTTCACTTCCGTTTCACTTTGCCATCTGCAAAAAGTCGTAATTGCAGCCAAAATTAATCCATGCGAGTATTAACCGTGTGTTTAAGAATTTGTAATCGCTTTATAGATCTAACTACCTTTTTTCTGTTTTGCTGTGTGTCGTTCAGCTTTAACTACAAGCACTGGTTATTTAAAATGTATCTTTGTGTAGGTGTGTAAACAAACAAACAAACAAACAAGTAAATAAATAAAACTTACCACTCGTTTGACGGGAATAAAGTTGGCATCAATAGAAGTGACTCGAAAGTGAACTAAAAGAAGAAAAATAGGACAAAACAATGAGTAATTATAATGACTATCGAGAGTGTTGGCCCTGTTGCCAACACAAGGTCAGATAATTCAGGAAGTAATTCGAACATATAATTATATTTTTATGTTACAGAGAACTGTTTTCTGTCTGCGTCTGGTCATTTTTTTAAAAATTATGATTATAATTAAAATATATTTGTGTGTAATACAGGGCTGGGTGATCTGGGAAAAAATAAACTCACGATTTTTTTTCTCATATTGATCAATCTCGGTTTTCGATTCGATTTTGCCTTAACCTTTTCAAAACCAAATGAAAAATGCCATTCATGAACATAAGCAAAAACTTTTAGTATGTCCCATTATTTAAATGTGTTTGATCTATCTATCTATCTATATACCAAGGCTGTGTCCCATGTACATGGGGTAGCCTAGACAGGACACCTTTCTCTTTCCCCCTTCCTCCCTCTGGTCCCATGTTCTGAGTGTGTGTGTGTGTGTGTGACTTCTGTGTTATGTGTATGTTTGTGTTGTACAGCCTTTTTATTATGTCACTGTTCCAGAATCCTTTAAGTTTTGTTTATTATTTACCATCTCGGCTAAGGAGACCACGCTCGCCCCGGCATCTATCCCCCCGCCCGCCCATGGGCAAGAGAACTCAAAAAGGCCACGAGAGAACCCAAACGAAAGCCACCAGGAACATGTCTGAGGAGCCACAAGGGACGACCATCCAGACCCAGAGAGCGACCCAGACCACCATCCACCCCCAGGACTCCCTCCAGTTATACCACAGGGCACAACTGCACGTCCCCCCCAGGGCCGGCCCCCCTCAGGCACCCCTCCCCTCTCTGATTATATTTAATTATTTTTCCTTTGCTCCGAAATTGTTTCAGTCCCTATACTTATCCTGTTCTTATGTGTGCTGTGTGTTTGATGCCACGTTGTGTCTAAGTTGCATTAAAAAGAAGGCAGACATTGTCCTGCCAGCCTGAGTGAGAGTTTGACTTTCCCTGATTCTAAAGTGATGCATTAAAACAATCTAAAAACAATCTGGGAGCTTCCAGGTCTGAATCAGCTGCTTCAAATCAGTTACATAACGATCATGAAGGGTGCCCAAGTCAAAGCAGACCCCGGGGAACACCACAGCCGACACCGCGATACACCCAAAAGGAACAACCCGGAGCGACAAGGTAGCCCAGACCACTCCCAGACTCCAAGCAAGCCGTACCCCCAGACCCCCCCAACATGGTCCCAATGACCCCACCAAGGTCCTCCCACACCCTCCCAAGCCCTCCCCCACACAGACAGGCAAACAGAAAAACACAGGCACAAACACAGATCTCCCTGCAGAGGTAGAAACGAGGGACAAAAACAGACTATAATAAAAAGGCTGAAAGTGTGTGTACGTGTTGTTCCACATTCGTGCCAATCCTCCTTGGGTGAAAGGTTCACTCTCCACACTGCACTGCACTGGGGTCAGCTGTGCAGCACAGCACATGAGACCTCCGCAACAGGGCCTCAGCAGTAGCTGGTTTACCCCTGCCACTTCATACACGAACCCTTCCAAGCAGGTTTCATTCCTCTTCACGCATACACAAACGCTCTCCATTCATCCCTATCTCTAGCAGCCTCTCTTCCTTGCGTAACAGTCATTCCTCTGGCATTCAACCATCTTCTCACACCATCCATCCATCCCATCCGTGGTCTTCCTCTCAGTCGCACCCCTGGCCCATCAGCTTCATACACTTTTTTAACCAATCGCTCCCCTTCCATTCTCTCCACATGACCAAACCATCCCAACGCCCTCTGCTCTGCTCGATCAGCCAACTCTCTCACAACACCCGTTCTCCTCCGTACTTCCTCATTTCTCACACGATCCATACGCGTCGTCTCACCTCACAACTCACCAACAAAGCCACACCTTCTCTTGCTCTCCCACTCTCTACACCAGACATTCTCCCACTCACACTTCCAAACACACACTCACCCTTCCCTTTCATCTTTGTCTCACTCAGTGCTAACACGCTCATTCTCCTTCTTTCAAACATCCTTCCAATCAGATCTCTTTTACTTTCATTCGTACTACACCCACGCACATTCAAGGCCCCAAACCTTAGGGTTTGGGGAGTCAACCTCCCCTTCCCTGCTCTGCCCTGTCTGTTTTTGGGAAAACTGTTACGGGGGAGAGGATTCCCAGTCCTCTCGCCCCGTCCCTTTTAGTCGCCTTTTACGACACGCAGGGAATACGGTGGTAGTATTCTTTAGTCACCCCCCTAACCACAGGGAAACTACGCTATACATCAATATTCTACCTCAAAGTTTTACTTTTGCTCCAAACTACAAATTATTATTGACAAAAGATTAGTTTTCGATTCAAAACCCATCACCAAACCTAGTGTAATTACATTATAAGAGCACAAACATTGAACATTATTGTGTTTACTTATAAACTGTTACTATAAAAGAAGATTTAAAAGCTAAAATTAAAAGTATGTTTTTCAAGATTTGTTCACATCTACAAATATGAAAAGATTCAATTTTCAAAGTGAAAAAGTAATTTAAAAGTTCCGCTTCCTGTTAGTTTGTAAGAGATTTTAGAAAACTCTCTACACAAGATGGCTGCTGGAACTGGACATTTGTTCCTATAAGTTACCATGGCTACACTCTCTGTAGTCATTACAATACTGAGACTGAGACAAAATATTACATACTGAATACAAAACACTACAGATTCAACAATTTAACTAAGTTGAATCTGTCAAATATTTTAAATCAAACAATGAATCATATTTAAAGCAGCGGCATAAGACTTTTTTCTGTCTTTGTTTTGATTTTGTTTTGCAGTGAGTAATCTATAAATAACCTTAGAACTTATTGTCAAATCAGCACTATTGTGACAAAATGTTCCTGTACTTAAAAAAAAAAAAATCTCTCTAATTTAAAGGTGCACTTTTTTAGAGGTGAGTTAATGTTAAAACAATCTGAATGGGTCCAAATACATTTTATGCTATAATGTAAAAGCTCTTTTCTATAGAAACAAACATTGAGCGGGCCCTGCTCCAGTCAAAAAACAGTCCATACTGTGGTCATGAAAACTCACTCAAGGTAAAGACACAGATTTTTATTATTTATGTAGTGCAACAAAAAAATCTAAAAGGCAAAAACATTCTTTTATTCAAATTTATTTTGGTCAGTGAAATCCCTCATACGTGCAAGAGTGATCCATGGTAAAAAAGCTTCAAAGTGTCATCTGGACAGTGTATTGGAAGATGACAACTTTGAAATCTTTCTACTAAGCTTATTTTGGCCAAAAAGTCACTTAGTACACCTTAAACAAAAGCAACATTAAAAATGACATTGGCACCAGTTTCACTTTCGCTTGACTGATCATTAAATCTAATGATTCGAAACTGGGATTGAATATTGGCACAGATCAATAATATTTTGCTTGATCGGGTGTCAGTCCAGCAGATATTCTGGTTTTGCCTGTAATTCGACATAAGACTAGTTACAGGCTGATGTTACAGATTCCAGAATATCATAATGTTTGAAACTTTCTTCACATAAAGTTGTTATGCTTTGAGAAGAGAAAGAAAAAGCCATTTCAGTATTAAAATCATTACTGGAACTGAAAAAGCTGGATTGGTGCATTCCCAATTAAATCCAGTATTTATTGAGTATTTGTCTTTCTAAAATTGTAAACTTTCCATCCATCCCAATGTAATTTCAGACAATTGGAAAGCACACCAATCAAATGCTCTTCATATTTTTACTGAAGACAGATAATTAGTTATTCATCTCCTCTGTTTTTCAGTCAAGTCATGCAGAATAATATGCCAAAGCGCCGCTCCCTCCAAGCTTAAAAACGGAAGCTTTTTATTCTGCTTTGTAAAAAACCTTTCTTGATTTACAAACATCCACAAGCGGAATCTGTTGAGGAACCGCTCTCTGCCTAACTGCTGAATATAGATATAATTCCTAAAGTTGTCAAGTTGAGAATCAGCATTATGCAGATTTTTTAAAGTAGTCCAAAATAGTGCAAATGCAGCGGAATTTCTGAGCAGTGCAGAGAAGAGGCAGAGCGGCTCTAGTTCCTCCTGTGCTGCTGTTGAACTGTTAGTGGACTGTGAGTGTTACGTACCGGTCTGGCCTGGTTTGTAGATGGGTTTGTCAGTCTGAATGATGTGAATGAACGTGGCAGGTTCGATCAGTACTTTGGCCTTCTTGCTCAGTGTGCCGCTCTCTCCTTGAATCGTGACGTTAACAGACGCTACTGTTCCTCTGGAAACAACTGGAGCCTGCAACACAAGGCAAAACACATCTGTCAGAAGCAGCTTAAAATAAGAAAACTACAATGTATGTACGGAATGTTTTTATTTGTGATTTGTCCTGGTTTTTATTAGGATAATGTATTGTAGAGGCGAAGATGTGCCACAGCGGTCGCCTCCTGGCTGGCTAGGTTTTCTCTACAGTACATGAGTCTAAAATGACGTTCAAAATGAACAACACTTCGGCACATGCTTCCGGGGGGAGGGAGAGAAGCTCGTTTCGAAGCTTCACCCTTCACAACAAAAAAGCGCCCTGGCACACACAGCCACATATTTAACTACATGCTAAAGACAGTTCTAAATGTTTAAAACAGTCCTACATGTCCCAGATAATGTGTAATTTTACAGACAATATTACAGAATCATGGAGTAGTGAGTCTGATACAGCAGGACATGTCTCTCGAGGGTAATCGGTTTACTCTCTCACATGTAAACTGGATCAAAACTGATCCCACTGGTTTGAAGGGAAAATCAAATAGAGTCTGGTTTATTAGCCTAGTCTCATTTCCCTGATCATGTAAACACACTTACTGTGAAGCGCTTTGTGACTCTATACAAATTAAGCTTTTTTACTATACATGTCTTTGTCTATAGCTTTTACACTGTTACGTCCAATGTTGTAAAACACACGGCCAACTCAACATCTTGGAAACAGGCCATTTTGTGCAATGCTCCACAGCACCATCTGGTTGTATAGCCATTTAAAGTTACATTAGTCCTCCTCCATCGCTCAAGGTTAATTTGGAAAAGTGCTCATACTTGTATGGCACATGTTTTCTTAATGGAGTTACTATTACATAAGCGATGCTGCTGGAAAAAGTCCCAAATGCTGTGGTTTTGGGCAGAGCTGGGGCTGAGTTCGGGGCAGTGGAGGGAGGCTGGAGGCCAGAGGAATGCAGATACATGTTTGGCCTCTGGCAGAAAGCTCTCATTGTGGACAATTGACAAATGCCAGAAAAGCAGCAGGAGGTCCACACACACCGCTATTGTCATTGGGTGATTGGGGTCGGTGGGTCGTTTGGCATCAGGGCACACGTCCCGTAAGTTGCATAACAGTGTGCAGTGGTCTGACGGAAACCAGAGCTGCAATTTACTCACAAAAAAGCACTTAGTTTGTCAGCATTGGTCCGCCTAAAGCCAATACAGAGCTAAATAATCAAGCCAAAATCTGTACAGTTCAAATTACAGCCAGAGTTTTCAGTAAAGACATAATAGAGATGTATTATACCCCATTTAATTGTTGTTCTTGGAAAGTTAAAAGTCTTACATTACGCAAAGCTAACTCCTGTGAGGCTTTAGCCATGTTTAAATGTTGTTACATCATCAAAAACATACTCTGCGTGACATTTTTTTTCATTCACAAATGTTAGAGTAATCCTGCATCATTAGGCTTTCTACATCTCCAAAGCAAAATATGCTCTGTAAGTCTTTGTGATGGTGTTTTAAATGGAAGTTTTAGAGAACAACTATTTTTAACTGAACTGTTTTAACCATAATACACCACAAAACAATAACTGTTTTATCTTTTGCTGCATGGCAAGGATGTGTTTGTTGAAATGTGTCACTTAATTAGAATCAGTCTTGTTGTATGTTTGATGTGTAAACATTAGGCTCTTTAGTTCAAATATATTAAAATTTGAACGTTTCCACAGTGTTGTGATGTACCTCAAAGGTGATACAGCGGTAGAAGTCCTCTTCGATGGTCTCCTCCAGCAGAGTGCTGCTTTTAGTCTCCGTCTCTAGAGTCACAGTCAGGACCACAGGCTCTGAAGGGCCATGGACCTGGGCACACAGTGTCTGAGGAGCAGCTGCTTTGAGCCGAGAGCTCACTGTCACAGCAAATATCCTACAGGAAGGACAAGAGCATAAACTGAGAGAAAGCAATTATATTGCAAGACAATCACAAGGAAGACTAGATTTGGCAAATAGAAACACGTGCCCATTTATAGCACAACATTGCTCCCCAGTCAAAAAGACAATCACCAAAACCACGAAACTAAAGAAAAACACAGTTGCATGTATATGTTTACAGGGACTTTAGAAGAAACAATAGTTAACATCAATATGTTGAACAAAGTTAAGTTTCAGGACGTTGAAAAAGATATATTCATCTGTTACAGCATGAGCAGATTTTAAATAACCACTATGTGAAGCCGCAGACCCTCTGCTGATTAGTGTTTGAGGTTTTGTTGGAGCCTGGTTGGCACGCACAGGCCGTCCACTGCCAATGAGAACTAAAGGACACATTTAATTGAGTTTTGGTGATGCTGTGGAGAATGCTGATGCCGTTTTTGCCTCAGAGAAAATGTGATGATGAAACTTCTTTGACTGGACAGCTCCATGTTTCTCTCTGAAAGGCATTTGGGTCATGGAAAGACTCAGAGAAGACTAACCAAGTCTCATCAACATATCCAAATGACTGCAACAGGATGTATCAACTTTTTATATGAAAAATATAGAACATTAATAAAAAAAATCATGTTACAACAGATATAAACATTGTATCTAGAACTCCAACAGACCTTAGAAGCAACAGCTATCAACCATCAACATCATATACCTAAGTATTCAAAGAAGTTAGCCAACTAGAAAGTGGCAAAAAGACACATTTAACCAAAGAAAATCGCCTAAGCTACTACATCACACTCAAGTGTCTTGCACAACAGATGTGGCGGTGGGGATGCTGCTGCTGGTGTCCTTAAATGACTACAAAATACAAACTTGACGCTTGGCCCATCATCACGTGCACGCAGCATGACGCACAAAACTAAACTACGACATGCACTGCACCTGAACTTCATGCAAACTTGCACTCACGTGTCGTTGATGCTGGCTGTTGTCGCCGTTTGTAAAAGTGCGGACGCCACGATGATTAGCAGAACTCGGGTCCAGACAGGTGCCATGTTCGCTGGGCTTTGTGTTTTAGCAGCAGCAGCAGTTAAAGGAAGAGAGCAGCAGCGGAGCACAGGAGCTACGCACTTGGAGCCTGTTCTCGGACGCACGCAGAGGGACGTACGCGCAGGCCATAAAAAGTTGCTCGAACAGAGGCGGCGGTAGTTTTCTGTTTATACCCCAAAGCGTGACCACCTCCCTCCGAGTCACTCCCCCCGTGAGCCCGTGTTCGTTGGACCTTTGCGCCTCCTCCCTTTTCCCACTGGACCCACTTCCCAAAAGTTGAAAGCTCGGACAGGCCTCCCGCTGTGGCCTTACTCCTCCCGTTTCTCAAGAAACTGCTAAAATCAATCACAGCGTGTTGTGATAAGGGAGTGGAGATGAAAATGACCCAACAGTCTAATAATACACCTATGTTGACTTGCAGAGCTTCCGTAGGCTAGGTAGTTTGTCAAGCTAAAACAAACTTTGCGTTTATCACAAGACACTTCACTGTGTAAGGTCTAAATGTTACACTGACCAAACTTGCAACTACATTAAACTACTTAAAATGCTTGAATGTGAATTAGAAAACAAGGCTACAATATTTTAGATGCTTTTTAGTCTTGTTCTGACATTACTTTCCCATCAAAAACATCTGTCTGTGAGATAATTTGTCCTCTCTGCTCTGAGCCTCACAAAACTCTCTTCTCAATGTCCCAGTTTTGTGATGTCATAGATCATCTTGCACTGTTTTTAAGTTCACAAATAATTCAGACTTATTGTGAGCATTTCTGCAGTATTAGCGTATCTGTTTGATTCTTTGCCGTGTGTAATTTCCTTTGCAGCCTGTAGAGGAGCTATTATTCAATTACTGTAATGGGAAGCACGTGGCTGTTGTGTACAGTAGGCTACTTTATTGCACATTTTCTCGATTTTCCAAGGGCATAAACACAAACTACAATAAAAATAGTACATTATTTACCTTTTAATATGTTTATGGGTCTGTGAGTAAAGCAAACTAATAGGCCATTGTTTGGTATAGAGATTATTCAGATTACGACACAAGTAAAAAGAGAAAGTCAAGTAAACAGTGGCAGAAAAGCACATTTCACTGACACAGAATTTACCTGACATACCTGAAGAAAGTCAGACGGTGTTCTTTACGACAGTGGTTTTCAAATTTGAGAGTCGCAAGATGATTTCAATATGTAATTTTACAATTTTGACAATTCTTAATCAATTTTGAAAATTTTAGCATCAGGTTTGACTGGAAACTGGTCATATAAAGCAATAAAATTACAAAAACAAATGCATTTTAGATAACTTTAAATGGTTTTCCAACTTGAAATTTCTAACGACATCCATTTTATTTTGCTGTGGGGGTCACAAGTTAGTGACATCGTCATTTTGTGGGTCCCAGTTTCAAATGTTTGGAAACGAAGTGCTTTACGAAGTGTTTTTTTCCTACCCAGTCAGGTGTGCAGAGTTTGTATCAAATAAACTGACATAGACTTCTGAATCATTCACAGTTCAACCCTTTACCTTTTATATGCCTAAGATATTTGTTCAGGTGTTCATACTTTTGCCACTAAGTCAACATGTTGAGGATCATTTTTTAAATTAAACAATGTCGCTGCATAACCTCTATTATCTCCAAACACTAGGCCTATCCATAAATGAGACTAACAACCAGTGGAGGAATGTAGCATCATCAGCTTACAAAGGGAATTGGAGTCAAAGGTGATTTTACCACACACAGGGGAGCACACACTATACACCCCCTGGGATTTCCAAAACTCTATTTGAACTGAGCTCAACAATGCAAATGTCTGTCTCCATTGGGAAAGTCTGCAGGTTTTGGAATAAAAGAATATGAGGGTTGTGGTAGTTTTAGTTCATTCTATTAGTGAAAGTCGTCATGGTGACAATATGTCTTTCCTGCAGCTTTTCTTCTCTCATCTTTTCTCTTTTGTTTTGTCTCGCCTTTGATCTTTGCTTCTCCGAAACCAATCAGATCGAAGGCTGAGACGCTGCGCTGCATCTGTCCTGGTGTCAGATGAACAGGCAGAGATTGAGTTTGAGACGAGGGTCAAAGAAATGCCTCCGAACAATATGAATGCATGCAGACAGAGGCACAAATTATTCATTACAATTCAATGTGGTTCCAGTTCTCTGCAGAAGATAAGAAAAGAAAAAAATCATCATTTTCACACAGCCAAAAGTGTCCAGTCCTTCCTTAACTTAAAGATCTGCTATGTAACTGTGAGCTCTGTTTGGAATTTTCCACAAGATGGCTTTAAAATATTTTATCTTGTATCTGTTAGTACGTCTTTTGTTTATAAAAAACGTACTAACAGATACAAGTCACTACGCATTATTGCAGGCTAGTCAGAGCTCATAAAAGGGGCAACGCGCTAGATGTTTGATGGAGGGTCTGCAATCACCTGTTCTTTATGGAGATGTTATTGCCCTTACTCAGCATGGCTTTAAACGTCTTCTCCAAAAACGTCTTCTTCAAAAGACAGATCTGTGGAAAAGCATGTCTGCTAGTGCTGAAGCATGTTTTTAAGACATATTTGAGTCGATAAAAACACTCATAGTGAAATTAAATTTACTGTATAGTAAACACGATATCGTAATTCCTGGACCATAAATCATTACTTTTTTCACTAGCTTTGAAACCTGCGGTCCTTATGAAGTCACACATGTACACGTTTTATTTATTTATTTATTTTTTTTATCTAATTATCTGGCAACCGTGTCCCTCTTTCGAATTTCAGTGGCGTGATTGACAGAGCCAATCAGGGACATGCATCGTCTCCTGTATAAAAAGCAGCATAGCTAATTACAATAAAAAATAAAAACATGGAAAAATATCATGTGGAACTGAAAAAAAATTGCGGATTTCTGCAGAATCAATGAGCGAAGCAAACATTCGAACTCAGCTCAGAAATCAGCTTTTTTGTTTCATGTTTGTCACGCAAATAAACTAGTCTGCCCGGTGTAATGTGGAGTTGATTTGAAACGCAAGCAGGTGGAGTGGTGACCAGACCCACTTTTAGCAATTTGCTGAAACATGGACTCTGGATCCTAGGCAAGTTTTTAGGTGCAGTCAAAAGAACAAAAACTACACAAGCCAATATATTTATTTCCATGCAAAGAAATAACTTTATCATGGCCATCTCTCTACCAGAAATGTTACACAGTGCACCTTTAAAGAAGACATAGAAATAACATCTTTAATGTTTTTGTTTGTTTGGTTCCAATTGTGATTCTTCATTACACAAAGTTTTAGTTCAGTTGCCTGACAATACAGGATTAGTCAAACATGCAGTATATTATGTTTCTATCATTAAGGTGGTGGCTTACAAGAAAACAACAACAAACTGACACATAATTCTGTCATCATATTAATGTCTATGAATAACGCATTAAATTTGTACATCTTACAGACTCCAACCATTTATGCAAGAATTCATATTAATACAAACTTTATGTAAAGCTCTTATTATGGAGCAACAACACAGTCTCTCTTATTAAAGTCTGTCTAGTCCAGAGGGTAAAACAGGTATTATTGTAGTTGTCAAGTCTCCATTTGTTGATTAATTGTTGTAACTGTAATATTTACTCACGATTAAGGTTGTTGGTTTGACAGTTTGTCTGTTGAAATCAGATTCTCTGGAAAAGAAATGAGCCAACATGTGATTAACATCTGTTTGTGTACAGTACAGGAACTTTTAAATGTGTGTTTGTTTTTCAGTCCATTAAAGATTCATCTGTCCTCTCTCTGAAGGGTCTGTTTGCCTTTTACGCCCTCATACGATCTGGTTTCAATGACTCATGCATTCATTTACTTTTAATGTGTCATCTATGTTTTGTGTACTCAAAAAGAGCATACACTTATTTTTTTTAGATAACTTTCTCCCCTTTTTTAACGCTCACCTTCCTTTACCACCTACTCCAGAAAAAGTTTCCTTAGCGATTAAAAAAGCATTGAGGATGTTAAGTGTGACACAATCACAAGCTCAAAATTCAGAAAAGATGTATTTTTTGTCATACAAATACTATAGGCTACACCTTCTCTTATCTTTAATGCCCCAGATTTTAAAGAAAAAGAGATCCTTCTAGTACCCATATTACCCACAAAACTGTTGCTGACAATGTAAGGCTTGTCTGAAGCATTTTGTTAATTATGAGAAAAACAGCTGTTATTGCCAAACTACATGGGACAGTACTGCGTCACTCCAAGTTCTCTGGAAGTAGTTACATAACTGGAAAATCACTCCCCTAAAAACACAGATAAACAAGTTGTTTGTGTTTTGGTTTGGTTTCAGCTATTGTCATTCTATACCTTTGTGTTCTTGGGCAAAACAAAATTTACCCATCTGAATACAATAAAGTTATATTTAATAGTAACTTGTTTTACTGACATGTGATTTTTTTACAACCTCCATAATAACAATATTTCCATTTGTTGGACTCTCAAACATAGAATTATAGCCATAGATTTTATTTTCAAGATATAAAAAACATATTATTATTCACCAAATATGTGCATTTAGTGCTTCTGGATATTGTTTCCCTTGCTTACCATCCGAGGACTTCTCCGAGGATCCACTACTGAAGGAGAAGTGAGCACATATACAAGTAGATTTGGATCTTTGGATATTTCTTTTCTGTGATTTACAGATGAAGGAAGGCAACATTTTTAACACACAATTTTTAACTTGCTGAGTTTATTTATAGTAGAATGATATTTGTGTTGCAAAAGGTCAAACATTGTATACCCCAAACTCAATACAAACAAAAAATCTACTCATTAGCTTTCAGCAAGTAGCCTATACATTGTGTGTAGGGGTCGCGAAAGTCTACAGTTGTTATTTTGAGGGTCACCACTACTTTAGACAAGTGAGCTTTGATATGAATAAAGCAAAATGTCCTATTTGGATTCAAATATAGATTTAATTGCACATATCATTTTTGATTATCCTAAACTTACATTTACATTAGGGATGGAACGATTCACTTAAGTCAATTTGATTCCGTTTTCAATTTTGCAACCACAATTTTTCGATTTTGTTCAATTTTGTTGGTTTATCTATTTTAACATTTTTTACCTTAAACACAAAATAAATTACATTTAAAACAAAACCACTGTAGTTAGTGCTCAGAACCTGTATTTTTTATGAACATTTGAACAGGAAACACAACATAATAATGCAGATTCAGTTCGGTCTTGCACAAGTTCACACTTTGTTTCTTCAAACATCGAAAGCTATTATTGTTTTATTGTGTGTATTGTACAACTACAGAGTGTGTAAGACAGTGGTCACATGAGCAAAACTGATCAATTCTGGCCTTTCGGTTCGATCGCCGCTTACTTCGAACAATTTTCGAAATTTTCAAACAATTTTCAACCCTTAATTTACACCAATATACACAAAAAAAAGGAACACAAAATAGCCACCACTGCCAAAGTTGAAGGACCTTAAATGGCAGTGGCACAGACAATACTTGCCTTTCTACACCTATAATTTTGCTCTGATTTGGTCATGTTTTAAAGTTAGGCCAAAGTATATTTTCAACCCCCGAAAACCGACTGAAAAACACTGCTTCAGACATTTTTGTGTAAAGTAATGTGAATGTTTGCCTTTTCTTTTTCAAATTCTCAAACTCCAACACTGTTATTGTTACATGTCCTCCCTTACATTACACATACATAGTGTAAAACCATGTATAATGCATCTTTTGACTGCCGCTGCATTTGCATAGACACATTTGTTCCAGACGTTCTCATACACAGAGACAATGTGCTCTTTAGGCCATAGAAAACCCTGCCGCTTGATCACACATGTCCAACCCGGCTCAAATCTCATTTAGATTCTTGTTTTGCTCTGCTTTACAACCGTTCTGTCGTTTTTGACGTAAACAAGGCTAACCCACTTTTTTTTCCATTGTTTCGCTTCACTGTAAAGCTCCTGCATAAATATATGAGTCTGTTGTGTGTGGGGAGGGTTCTTGTCACACTGTGGGGACTGGAATCTGAAAACACAGTCAATTATGTGATCAATAACATGTTTGAAAGCTATGTTAAGGATTATTTCTTCTGATTATTGCATGTTAATTAGAAAAAAATATGAACTGTCAGTGTATCACAAAAATATAACCTCATGCCTATTTAAAAAATATGTATTGTATTTGTAACCAACTTGTCATATAGCAGCTAACTTTGCAAAAAAAAAAAAAAAACAATATTCAACTTTTGCATAACAAAACATATTCACAATACTATCTAAACTTCAAAATATTGCCCGCTTGTATTTAATAAGATAGTTAGAGCAGTGATTCTTTATCTGGAGGCTTTCTGGGGGTCGTAAAATTATGATATTTTGAAATTGCTGCCATAATCTTAAACAAAATATCACCTTTTTTAAAGCTGCAGCCCTGATTTTCAGACTGCAAACATGATTTGGGTTTTAAATCTGACTACTTTCTCTCCCAAATCCTTCGACACATTAATATCAATATGTATACTATATATATTTGGCTGCAATTACAGCTTAAAAAAACCACCTTATAGCTCAGCCAATCAGAGCGCTGCTTTTGGCTCCTGAAGAAAAATCTAATTCATCATTATTCAATTCAGACAGTACAGGGAGGTCTCTTTTTTTTTTTTTTACAAAATCATGTACTTTTTATTGGAAAACCCCAAGTTTACAAATTTACAAATAAAACATTAGGAACTGCAGCTTTAAACACAATGATAACTGTAGATTCCTATTTGTTGGGCTTTCAAAATTTAAGTATAACTTGTAAACTATATCCACAAAATAAATTCAGACGTAAGGCTACTTTATCCTTTTGTGCAGAGTCATTTTTTTGTGTTCAAGGGTCGTAAATGCCAATGATTGAGATTCTGGGGCAACTGACAAAGGTTGTGAACCACTGACAGTTAAAGGCACACTGTGTAACGTTTTGGCCAAAATAAACTTAAAAGCATGTACGTCTTGTTAGGATGTTTTTGTGACACAAAATACATAGTAAAATGTGTAATTTTTTTCTGAGTGAGCTTGCATAACAACAAAATTAACTATTAAAACCGCGCGCGGTGATATAGGCCCTCGCCCCCCTTGCGACCGCGGAGCATGAGCCACCGCGACGGGCCCGCCTCTCGTCCTCGTGCGTTTTCTGCCTACAGCACTCCTTCCCTATTGCTACACTCCATTCACTGAAAGGACAAATTATGACATTGTGACAGCCGCACGGTTGAAGATAGAGGTATGCTTTCATTGGCTTTTTCGTTCGTCATCTCGAAGGCAATAAGTGTGCCATTTTCAAGTCTTTATGACAAAGTAATTTTTTTTCATTCAATGTGAATGTTTTCTATGTATTTCAATGGGAAATGTTTGACGTTGCCACGGTAACACGGTTGCAAATAAAGATATGCTCTCATTGGCTTTTTTGTTCAGTATTGGATGGAGAATGTGTGTGCCGAATTTCAGCTTTCTAGGACAAACTAAAATTTTCCACCCTACCACTCACCCTACCCTCCACTCGGCCAAATCTGTCAGTTCTCCATTGAATAACATGGGTTTTGCCTTTTTTCCTTTGCCATGGCCAAACGCTTGCAGATAAACATATACTCCCATTGGGTTTTTTGTTCAGTGTGATGAGGAGAGTTAGTGTAGTGAATTTGATGCATTTTGGTGAAACTAAAAATTTTATCCCATTCAAAAGTAAGGGGGCGCTGTGGTAAAACGGTTAAAGATAGAGGCGTGTCATGATTGACTTTTTTGTTCAGAATGTAAAGAATAATGTTGTTCCAATTTCAGCTGTCTCAGACCAAAAAAGTATTTTTTCCCCTTTCTACAAGTTTGGCGTCTCCATTGGATAACATGGGTTTTTGTCGTTTTTACGTTGCCATGGCAACACGCTTGCAGATAAAGGTATGCTCCCATTGGGTTTTCATTCAGACAGCTGAGATGGATGTCTGTGCCAAATTTCATGCATTTACGACAAACTAAATTTTTGGGCTCAATGCAATTTTCAAGGGGGCGCTGTGGAGCAATTTGTGACGTAGATTTTTTAAAGTATATCGTAGATGCGTCTTGCGATTTGAACAAAACGTATATTAATGCCGGAGAATAAAACTGTGCGTGTCAGAAATACGCATCTTAGACGCATTGAAAAATGTCACTTTTGATTTGTGGCGTGACCACACCCACATTTTTAAGGTATCAAAATCTATTGAAAAACCCAAAGGCACAAGGGTCTGTTGATGTCAGTCCCAAATTTTCAACCCATTTAACCTAAAAACAAAAATGGGAAAAAATAAAATGTGAGATGAAAAATTTCCAAAAAATCAGGTTCCGCCCACGATAGCCGACACCCTGTAGGGTTTAGGGCAGGGTCATAATGTAATTTTTACTTGTCTTGACACAAGCTATGTTTCTGCCAAATTTCATTTGTCTGCGATAAAAAAGCTCTGTCATTGCCGTAATGTATTTTGATTTTTGAGGGGGCGCTAGCGAGTCATTTTACATTAATTTTTTTGCGTATAAAAAACAAAATTTTTCGCCGACCTTTAATTTTGGGTACAATAAAATTGACTTTTCGTTAACGTTCAGGGGGTCAAAATTGAGGTTAAAGGCAAGAAAATAATAATAATAATTAAAACCGCGCGCGGTGATATAGGCCCTCGCCCCCCCTTGCGACCGCGGGGGATGAGCGACCGCGATGAGCCCGCCCATCGTCCTTGTGCCTTTTCTGCCTATGTCATTCCCCCCCTCAAAAGGGGCATCTTTATACTACTCCAATCATTATCATGAGAATTGGTGACTCTGTCACAGTCGCATGGTCCGAGATAGAGGTACGCCTTCATTGACTTTTTTGTTAATTATCATGTGCACAATAGGTGTGCCAAATTGCAACTCCTTATGACAAAGTAATGTTTTTCGTTCTCTTCAAAAATTTTGTATGTATTTCAATGGCAAATACCATGGCGCTACCACTGCAACACGCTCTCAGATAGAGGTATGCTTCCATTGGCTTTTTTGTTCAGAATGGAAAGAAGAATGTCCGTGCCAAATTTTATGTATCTACGACAAACTAAATTTTTTGTGTCTATTCAAAAGTTCAAGGTGGCGCTGTGGAGCAATTTCTTATTGCAGCTGTATGTATTATAGATCAATGCAACTGGCTTGTCATTTCGAACAAAACGTATATTCTGGTTTTAAAATAAACAATAGCATACCAGAGATATGCAATTGTAAAAACACAGAAAACTGTCAGTGTAGCGTTGGGATATAGCCACACCCACATTTTTTAACAAATCAAAAATGTGATGACTATCCTTTTGCACAGTGGTGTGTCAATGATTTTTCCAAATATTCTAGCCGTTTGACTAAATATCCAAGCAGAAAAGGAAGAAATAGTGAGATGTAAAATTTGGCCAAAATTTAGTTCCGCCCACAATAGCCGACGCCCTGTAGGATTTAGAGTGGGGTCGTAATGTAACTTTTTACTCGTCTCATTGTTGGCTATCTTTGTGCCAAGTTGCAGATTTTTACATGAAAGTTGAAATTGCAGGGGGCGCTAGCGAGTCATGTAACAACATTGTTATGTATCAACCTTGTAAACACACACTTAGTACAAAACTTGAAATACGGTTAAAAATTGGTAACTTTTCGTTAACGTTCAGGGGGTGAAAATTCAAAAAGTTCTGGAAAAAAATGAACAAAATTTTTTATTTCCTGTTGCCACGGTAACACAGTATGAGATAGAGGTATGTCGTCATTGGCTTTTTTGCTCAGTAATTTACGATAGATGTCACTGCCAAATTTCAGCTCTCTGCGACAAACTTGACAAAAATTTGCATTGGGCTTTCAGGGGGCGCTATAGAGCCATCTTAATTTTTTTCAAATTGGAAAAACCAAAATAAAAAAATTTTCACCGACCTTAAAGTTTGGGTCAAATAAAAATGACTTTTCGTTAACGTTTAGGGGGTCAAAATTGAGTTTGAAAGGAAAGAATAATAATAATAATAATAAATAATAATAATAATAATGGAATTTTTTTTTCTCCTATTATTTTTCTCCTAAACTACAAAGCTAGAATCCTGAAACTTTCTCACATTGTGCCCATCACAAATGAGCCCTCTGTGAATTTTTTCGTAAGTCTACGCCAAACGGTTTGTCCTGTACGAATTTTTGAAAATAGAAATTAAAGGGGGCGCTATTGGGCCATTTTATGACATACCCTCTTGATATGCATATCGTCGCGTTCAGTTTCCAAATGTGCACAAACGCTCTATTTTCATTTTCCCATAAAAAAATCTAGCAAAAATAAATATTTTTCCAAAATTTCAAAATTTTTACAATTTTGTTAAAAAATCACCGTGACCACACCAAACATGATATCAAAATTTCAAACCATTGATTTCATTTCACATGGGTTTAGTGTGTTTTGGCCAAGTTTGACGCGTTTTCGACCAAAATTGTGGACGTGGTGGTCACAAGTATGAGGTAATGCACTTTTGCCCGTGACGCGTTCGATCCAAGATGGCCGTCTTCCTGTTCACTTGAGGGCGGGGCCACAATGTTATTTTTTTCATGTTCGGACATGAACTATTTTTCGGGCCGGGTTTCATATTTTTACTGCGACTTTTTTCGGCACCGGGCTCCCATTGGCCCAATGTTATTTGATTTTCGAGGGGGCGCTACCGAGTCGTCTTTCATTATTTTTTCGCGCGGTCTTCACTCAAAATTAGAGCTCACTGAGTTCTAATTTTCGACGCCACTCCCGGGCACGTGCGTCGTCGTTTACTGCGTCGTTTTCGCGATTTTCCCCCTCCCGGTATCAATTCCAATTAGTCCCTCGCCGGGACTTCGTCTCTCGGCTCGGGCCTAATAATGGAAATTTTTTTTCTCCTATTATTTTTCTCCTAAACTACAAGAGCTAGATTCACGAAGTTTCTCACATTGTGCCCCATCACAAAGAGCCCTCTGTGATTTTTTCACAATCTACGCCAAACGGTTTGTCTTGTACGAATTTTTGAAAATAGAAATTAAAGGGGGCGCTATTGGGCCATTTTATGACATACCCTTGATATGCATATCGTCGCGTTCAGTTTCCAAATGTGCACAAACGCTCTATTTTCATTTTCCCATTAAAAAATCTAGCAAAAGAAAGATTTTTTCAAATTTCAAATTTTTACAATTTTGTTAAAAAATCACCGTGACCATACCAAACATGATATCAAATTTCAAACCATTGATTTCATTTCACATGGGTTTACTGTGTTTGGCCAAGTTTGACGTGTTTTCGACCAAAATTGTGGACGTGCTGGCCAAAGTATGAGGTAATGCGCTTTTCCGAGTGACGTGTTTGATCCAAGATGGCCGACTTCCTGTACACTTGGGGCGGGGCCACAATATGATTTTTTTCATGTTCGGACATGACTATTTTTCGGGCCGGTTTCATATTTTTACTGCGACTTTTTTCGTCGTCGGGCTCCCATTGGCCCAATGTTATTTGATTTTCGAGGGGGCGCTACCGAGTCGTCTTTCATTATTTTTTCGCGCGGTCTTCACTCAAAATTAGAGCTCACTGAGTTCTAATTTTCGACACCACTCCCGGGCACGTGCGTCGTCGTTTACTGCGTCGTTTTCGCGATTTCGCCCTCCCGACGCAATTCCAATAAGTCCCTCGCCGGGACTTTCGTCCTTCGGCTCGGGCCTAATTAAAACCGCGCGCGGTGATATAGGCCCTCGCCCCCCCTTGCGACCGCGGAGCATGAGCCACCGCGGACGAGCCCCGCCTGTCGTCCTCGTGCGTTTTCTGCCAACAGCACTCCTCCCTATAAGCTACATCTATACTTCTCCATTCACTGAAAGGACAAATTATGACATTGTGACAGCTGCACGGTTGAAGATAGAGGTATGCTTTCATTGGCTTTTTTGTTCGGCATCCCGAAGGCAATAAGTGTGCCAATTTCAAGTCTCTATGACAAAGTAATTTTTTCATCAATTGAATTTTTCTATGTATTTCAATGGAAATGTTTGACGTTGCCACGGTAACACGGTTGCAAATAAAGATATGCTTTCATTGGCTTTTTTGTTCAGTATTGGATGGAGAATGTGTGTGCCAAATTTCAGCTTTCTAGGACAAAGTAAAATTTTCACCCTACCACTCACCCTACCCTCCACTCTGGCCAAATCTGTCAGTTCTCCATTGAATAACATGGGTTTTGCCTTTTTTCCTTTGCCATGGCCAAACGCTTGCAGATAAACATTAGTCCATTGGGTTTTTTGTTCAGGTGATGAGGAGAGTTAGTGTGGTGAATTTGATGCATTTTGGTGAAACTAAAAATTTTATCCCATTCAAAAGTAAGGGGCGCTGTGGTAAAACGGTTCAAGATAGAGGCGTGTCATGATTGACTTTTTTGTTCAGAATGTGAAGCTAATGTGTGTACCAAATTTCAGCTTCCTATGAAAGAAATATTTTTTTCCCATTCAAAAGTTTTGCGTCTCCATTGGATAACATGGGTTTTTGTCATTTTTACGTTGCCATGGCAACACGTTGCAGATAAAGTATGCTCCCATTGGTTTTTCGTTCAGATAGTGAGAAGGATGTCTGTGCCAAATTTCATGTGTCTACGACAAACTAAATTTTTGGGTCAATGCAATTTTCAAGGGGCGCTGTGGAGCAATTATTGACGTAGATTTTTTTAAGTATATCGTTAGATGCGGCTTGCGATTTAGAACAAAATGTATATTAATGCCGGGAATAAAAATTTGGTGTCAGAAATACGCATATTTAAACACATTGGAAACGTCACTTTGATTTGTGGCGTGCCACGCCACATTTTTGAAGATATCAGAAACTATCAAAAAACTCAAAGGCTCAAGGGTCTGCTGATGTTAGTTCCAAATTTTCATCCTATTTAACAT